>CM038680.1:428005303-428464592 GCA_021605205.1 Aegilops longissima
CGAGCCTTGCCGTGCAACTCCGGGGAAGCCCCGTCACCGTTTTTCACGCCAGTGCGGTACTCCTTCTCTCCCGCGGTACCGTAGTTGATCTGTGTTGCCAAGTTAGGGCATGCAGATATGGAACTAGCCCTATCCCTCTTTTGTTCTAGGGTTGTTCGTCCCGTCGCCATTTATCCTTGTTTTATTTTCTTGCGGTAGATCTTTAGGCTTCACTAAGTTATGACTTGTACGGTTTGTTGTAGGTCCTCGTACCAGTCTTTTTAGATCTAGGGTTCTTAAGGTATACATCAAAATATTAGAGGAGTTGTTATTCTGTCTTAGGGCATTTTGCAATTCTCTCGAGGATATCTTCCAAAGTGTATGCCATGGATTCCTTATTGCTTCTGCAAAACACCTGTTTTAAGTCAAAATGCTTTTGCGCATGTTTGTGACCCCTTCTTGTTTTCCTTCGTTCTGTTGTTTTTCTCTCAGGAGTGGTCATGGCAAATAGTTCAAAATAGTATTTTGGGTCCGAGCAAGAGATACCACAACTGCCGCGTGTGGCTGTCAGAAAAGCAGCCAAGCCGCCAAAAGTGCCAAAGAAGAAATCCAAGTCAGAATCTGCTGAGGAAATTGATGATATTCCCTTTACTAACAGTCAGCCAGAGGATGAGCTAGTCACTGACTCCAAGACCCTGTTTTCTAATGGAAATCCCAATAAAACTGGTCACGCTAGATAGAGGAATACTGCAGCTAAAATGTCTGATCCCGAAACTTAAAAAACACCACCTGGAGTAGAAACTGCCACCAAAAGAAATAACAGGTTGCAAAAGATTCGTCGTCATTGGGCGAAGAAGTGGTTCAACTATGAAGACGTCAGAAGGAAATATCAAATCCTACTTGCATTCACTCCACCTTAGAATGACTGCATTGCAGAGGGCTGCCTAGGTCCAAATGATGAAAAAAGATAGGCCAGCTCCTCCTCCCAATGCTCATGCAGACTCATTGAAGACAACTGCTAATTTTTCCGAGGAAGTGGAAAAGAGAGAAAAGGCCAAGGCCAAGCGTGATGCCAAAGAGGCGAAGAAAAATCAGTTGGAACAAAGAAATGTTGAGTTGACTCAACAAGATATGCTGGAAAAGAAGGAAAGGGCTTCTGCCCGAAAGGAAAAGAAGAAGAGGAAATATGTTTCTCCTCGAGCTTCGAAGAAGAAATCTGTTGCTAAAATATCAAGGATGGCGATTCGCCTCATCGATGATTCTTCCGATGATAATCTTGACGAAGAAATTTCGATGTATGATCAAAGAGCTCTGCTTCACAAGCCATACCAAACTCCCTCTCCGAAAAATGTTTTGCCTCCATTGAGATCGTCACCGAGGCTTGCTTCTGTGGCATCAGATAAACCTTCTGGTTCCGCTGCTCCTGCAACAAAGATAAAGTTGCTTCCTGATTAATAAGCTGTTGCTGCTTCCAAGAAGGCCAAGACAATTGTTCCTGCTTCCACAGAGGAATATGACTTTGATCTTATATTTGACATCATTGAAGATGCTTCCTATGATGCAAATCCATCTGAGTTGAGCAGCATGGGTCTGCCTGAAGATGTTACCAAGATGGTAGCAAAGCACTTCACTAAACTGAAAGGAATTACCAAGGAACTGAACCAGGCTATCGAGTACAAGAAACTCCTTGAGAAAATGAGGAGGGAAGCAAAATCTGAGTTTGAAAGAAAAGACGTGAACAAGGGTATTCCTTAGATCACCAAAGTCCTCACTGTGATGAGAAACAACAAGATTGAGTGGCATTCTAAGCTGAAGATGGATGTTTCTCAGCTTTGTGATTGTAGAAATGATGAGATTAAGCGTCAAGCAGAATTTGGAAGATGAAGAGAAAGAGAAGAGAAGCGTTAGAGAGCTCAGGCAGGAGTCAGCAAGACGAAGGCTATGAAGGATCGTCGTATTCAATCTTTAGCAACTGATGCACCTATTGATTTGAGTGTTCCACTTCAATAGATTCCACCATCCCCTCATTCCGAGGAAGGAATCAAGCAATATGTCATGCCTGCAGTAGTTATCATTCCTACCTCAGCTGCGCAGGAATCAGATGTGATGGATTTCTTTGTTGATAATCCTTCCAAAGAAAATGTCGTGACCGAGCAGCAAGCCCCTGATGAGAAAGTTGATGAAGAGATTGAGATGGAAAAGGCTGTTTCATTGCCTTGGAAGGAAAGTCATGTTGAGCCCTCCGGATCCATCAAGGAGGATGATAAAGTTGAGGGGGAGGAAGTTGCTTCCCAAGGAAATACCACCCCAGTCTCCTCATCTTGTGCCCCCACCTAGATGGAGGTTGATCTCGCTCCTGGTTCTTTGGCTTCATAGCCGGAACATGAAGAAAAGCAAGATGAAAAGCCCATGGCTCACGAGAAAGTTGCACAAGGAGATGTACCGCCTGTTTTGCCTCAGCAGACCGAAGGATATGCTGTTGTGACTCAAATGACTGAAGGAGTTGTCGTGCCACCCACTACCGGAAGCTCACCGAAAAAAGGCCCTAGTGTGTGAGAATGAGAAAGCCGCTGAAGGAGTTCAAGCGAAGGAAATTGATGTTCAGACCAGTGCTCCCATGCTATCAGCTCCAGAGAAAGCAAAAGGTCACTTGCTCCATTAGAGCCTATAGATGAGAATACTCCTGCTTCTGATGATGTTCAGTCGATGGAAATCAGTGATGAAGAGAATCACAAAAATCCCCAGGAATCATTTCTGCTATTTGTAGCTAAGTACGGACCCAATGACCCTGCATTCAATGAATAACTTCATTTCTCGGAGCTTGCATTCTATGGGGTTAGCCCTTACGACGGAGAAATGACTTCACTGTCACTGAGGTTTTGGACTCGGGAACAAGCTATCTATTCTGCTCGGATCTTGTTTGACAAGAACAGAATTTTCAATCACAAGATATTGGACTTCGCTAAGCTTGAAGGAATGCCCTGTTTTCACCATACCCTTGAGCATATTGAACATGCTCTTCTGAATGGATTCATGCGCTTTAATCTTGGCTGGAACAAGGAAGTTATTCTTCAATTATATGCCACACTACATATCTCAGGAGTTATTGGGAACACTTCATCCTGGACACTTGAATGGATGACTGGCAGAGAAAGGATCAAGTGTTCGACAGATCATTTTCTGGCCTTGATAAATCATCCTTGATGTGAGTTTGAGAAAGACAGAGAGGACATGCTGCATTTCCGGGAAGTATCCGAAGCACAACTCCACGTCCTGATGGATCTCACCATGGTTGGTGATGAATGCATCTATGTTGATCCGAAGAAGTTGGTGTTGTTGGGGAATGTAGCATGCAATTTAAAAAAAATCCTACGATCATGCTAGATCTATCTAGGAGATGCATAGCAACGAAAGGGGGAGAGTGTGTCCACCGAGTTCTGCACACGTTTAGCTCGATGACGTCCCTCGAACTCTTGATCCGGCAAAGTGTCGAGGAAGAGTTTCGTCAGCACGAAGGCGTGGTGACGGTGATGGTGAAGTTATCCGCGCAGGGCTTCGCCTAAGCACTACGACAATATGGCCGAAGGAGTAAACGATGGAGGGGGGCACCGCACATGGCTAAGAACAATTGATGTGCCTTAGAGGTGCCCCTGCCCCCCGTATATAAAGGAGGGAAAGGGGAGGAGGTCGGCCAAGGCGTGCCCCAAGTGGGGAGGAGTCCTACTAGGACTCCAAGTCCAATTCAGACCCCCCCATTCACTACAAAAAAATACACTTCCTTGATGATACGTGTTTGTCACAGTAGGTCATGTTTTCTGTCATGCATGTACATCCATGACGATTTTATGACAGAAACAAGATAGTCATACCTGTGCTGTCGTAGAAGTGTTCCATGATATTACCAAAATTATCATCACGGAAGTGTCCACTTCCATGACGAAAAATGGCGCGTCATGAAAGTGCTTTCATCAAGTGTGACCGACACGTGGCATCCACCGTAATGGCTCGACGTTAAGCTATCGTGTCTGGTTTTGGATCTGATAACCCGTTAACAGCCCTGACCAATGAGGATTTTCCACGTGTAAAATTCCCATTGGTCGGAGGAAACACGTGTTGGCTCACCGTTGGGACAGATGTCATCCACTCATTGGACAGGAGGCGCCTATGATAGGTCGACACGTGGATCGGCCCAACAGTGGCCCATTCCGGTGAAAAAGGCCGGCCCAGTAAAAATTAGCAGGCCGACCCATATAACGCCTACTTGTGTCAGGTCCATTTAAGCCCACGGCCCATACGAGATGTGCCAATTCGGCCTGTCAACGGCCCGTTAAAGATTTGACACCATTGCAACCCATCGTCAGTTCGAGCCCATTAACAACCCGCTATATATTTGGGCTCAATATCGGCCCGATGTGATTTTGGCCTGTTAACGGCAAATTTAAGGGATGTGCCAATTTTCAGGATGTACATCTTTTGTCCTTTTAGCAACCCATTTAAGTGTTGGGCTAATTTCCGGCCCGGTGTGTCTTTCAGCCTGTTGACGGCCCATAAATGAGTTTGGCCATTTGTAGTCGGACCCGAGTTTTGGCCTTTTAGCAACCCATTTAAGTGTTGGGCCAATTCCCGGCCCGGTGTGTCTTTCAGCCTATTGATGGCCCATAAATGAGTTGGGCCCTTTGTAGTCGGACCTGAGTTTTGGCTTTTAATGGCCCAATCTCTTCATGGTCCAATACCAGCCTGATTTATCTTTCGCCTGCTAAAGGCCCACAAAACAGTTGGTCCATTTACAGTATGACCTGACTTTCGGCCTCTTAGTGGCCCGTGCTCTTCATGGTCCAGTACGAGCCCGCTGTCTCTTTCGGCCTACTAAAGGCCCATAGTATAGTTGGGCCATATGTAGCCCGACCTTAGTAACGGCCTGTTAACGGCCCGTGAAATCAAATGGGCCCACCTATTGCCCACCGTGTTATTCCTTGAGGTTATTCCTCTACATCATGTCATCTTACTTAAGGCGTTACTCCTTTCTTTATGAACTTAATACTCTAGATGCATGCTGGATAGCGATTGATGTGTGGAGTAATAGTAGTAGATGCAGGCAAGAGTTGGTCTACTTGACACAAATATGATGCCTATATGCATAATCATTGCCTTGGATATCGTCATAACTTTGCACTTTTCTATCAATTGCTCGACAGTAATTTGTTCACCCACCGTGTTATTTGCCTTCACGAGAGAAGCCTCTAGTGAAACCTATGGCCCCCGGGTCTATTTTCCATCATATTGGTTTCCGATCTACTATTTTGCAATCTTTTATTTTCAGATCTATAAACCAAAAACCCCAAAAATATTTTATCTTTTGTTTAGTTTTATCTATCTCTATTAGATCTCACCTTTGCAAGTGACCGTGAAGGGATTGACAACCCCTTTATCGCGTTGGGTGCAAGTGTTTGATTGTTTGTGTAGGTGCATCTATTGGGGACTTGCGCGTTTCTCCTATTGGATTGATACCTTGGTTCATAACTGAGGGAAATACTTATCTCTATTGTGCTGCATCATCCTTTCCTCTTTAAGGGAAAAACCAACGCAAGCTCAAGAAGTAGCAACGTGTCGGGCATCCCAAGAGCCCCTTTAAGTTCTCAGACTTTATCAAATGCCTTGTTCTTTTCATGCCATACCCCGGGTTTAAAGTTTTTTCCCACTCGACTCTGCCTTTCACAGCCGGTCTCCATGTTACATTTCTTTTGAAGTCGTGCACCACCTCAATTTTGAGTTGTCGATGTAGATGGCTGGCCTCCTCAGAACATTTTTCCGCCAAGACAGTTTTTGCAAGCCAATTTTTCACAGAATATTTTTTATTGGTGCTATTTATTCTGTACCCAGAGATATAGCCAGTAGCCCTCAAGGTGTGTGCTGGCCTAAAATTCAGGATGCACCTGAAGGATAACGTAAATCCACTGATCCCAGTAGCCCCTGAGGCTCAGTTCAATTCACAAAATCGATGTTAGGATTGAATCATTTCTTGGAGGCATTCTTTAGGAACAGGAACAAGGTGTGAAGTAGCCCCTGAGACTTCGGTCGGGTGGGGCAGAACGACCTAAGGACGGTAATCTCCTCAGGAACCATATTGCATTTTGAATTTTTCTGAATTGGATTATCAATGAAATAGCCATCGAGACTTGGATTGAGCAACATGGCCAACCCTAGGATCGTATCTCCTTGGGAACTATCTCAGTCGGCTATTTCACCATCACCGAGGGGCAGTTTGGTAAGGAAGATGTCGAACTGTGGGTCGGAAAAGAAAAATCCGTCCCGAGTAGAATTACCACAAAGTACACCTCAGCAAGAGGATCTCCTACCTCCAGGAAAAAAGCATACAAATAGGTTAAAAGTATCATAAGCTTGGAAATCTTACATCAAAACTTTACGTTTGAAGTAAGTCATGTTTTTGGTGCCAATCCATAATTGGTCTTAAAATTAATTTGTGCAGCATTAACATTACGCCCGATCTCTAGGCTTTGAGTCAACCAGCCTTCGGCTTCAACCTCCTTGTCCCGAAGACTTAAGTGGAGTACTTCTCAAGCAAATTTAGGTGAATTAAACTCTAGTGGCATATAGAGAAGCAAGGCATATTAGCTATTTGTTCGTACTCGAGCCGAAGAAAAGAGTAAGAGAAAAAGACTTTTGAATGACTTAGAGGAAAACACTTAAAAAAACACATATAAGTTTAAGAGCCCCCATGTGACTTGGTAAAGAATGTGTTTTTAGAACAAGGTTTTTATTCTACACAAATATAATGCTTGACCGAGATAGACAAAAATTGGAAATTTAAATATTTTGAGCATGAAAGTGACGTAGCTAGTTTTATACTCCTGGTGTTGATGACGGAGCCCGAGCTTGCAGCCGGAAGAAGACACCCATCGATATATGACATATCTGACATGGTGCATAGTCCTTAACCTGGCCGAGGTCCCAGCCTGATGGCCTACAAGTGCACAAGGTTTGGTTGTAGCTTTTTCAAAGAGTATCGAGCCCACATGGAGCACATGAAGAATGTTTTTGTCTCCTGTAGTAACTTATATATGGGATTATATTTGCAAGTAATTGTAGACTGAAAGCAAAGTGAGGGCGGAGGATGAATATTGGTTTTGGTGAAGTAGAAATTAAAAGTAAATAATATAAACAAAAATAAAATAGTAATAAAAGTGACAAGTGAACTGGGATAGGATTAAGACGTTCTTAGGGAGTCTAGAATTCCCATTGGTATGTTTCTAATGTAGCCTATGCAGCAAAATAGTATTATCTGGATACTGGAGCCACTGTTGAAGTTTACTGTGGGCAGAGCCAGGTACAAAACACGTTCTACTCAAGGTCGACTTCCTGCCATGCACACCACCACCCTAGTCTCCCCCTATAGGACACAACTATGGTAAGGGTTTTCTTGTGGATGCAACCTCACTAAGGGTTCTTTGTAATTCCCGTATCAATTTAAAAACCTAGGGATGAAGGCTTTTACTATCACCTAGAATTACTCCCACTCCCTAACTCTTACAATGACAGTGATACACTTCACGTCCTTTCAACGAAAATGCTGAATGGGGCCCCTTCACAACATTCACTAAGTCTATTAAGCTAAATCATTCAACGGAGAATCTCATATCCTTATTAACGGTTCAATTCCTATACATAGCAAGGTTCATCCATGTCCTGAAGAACTAGGGGGTTTACTCGTACATAGGGGGGGGGGCAAACATCATGAAGATGGTAATCAAAAACATGGATGAATCAAATAAGTAACACACAAGATGATTCACTAGGGTTCTGATGTTACAACGAGATGAAGATGGATGTGGATGACTATGATGACAATTGTAATGATGCATGCGTCCCCTTGCACGTGGTGGTGAAGATGGTGATCTCCTTGCCAATTCCCCCTCTAGAGGAATTTCAGAGGCTTGGGTTCTTCTTCTAAATGTGTTTTTGGTGGATCTGGACGTTTGTTCTTTGACCCGAATGCACGGGGAGGTGTCGACTAGGGAGGTCACCGCAGGTCATGCAATCTGCCCATCTGGCCTTTCGCCGCATGGATGGCCATATTATGCTATGGAGGAGCCGCACGGCCTGCAACTTATTCCTTTGCTTTATTTGTTTTTATGGTAGGTCATAATCATAACAAATGACGCGATTCCACCATAATTTACTAGGATTCCTTTCACATTATTTTATTTGCTCGAAAAGACGTTTCCTGGGAAAACTGACAAAAAACTGTGCGCGAGCATGATAAAATTCCACAGAGCATACAGTGTAGGCACGAAATAATCATCAAAATCATCACATAATTTGGACTCATCACAGCCCCCAAGCCAGTCCTGATGTGGCCGTGTGAAGCCCGCGACGTGATGGAGCTAGTCAGCGGGCTGATGATGGAGCCCCGGGGGCATGTCGATGAAGCGATGGAGAAGATCCGGGAAAGCTAAGGTGACAATGTGGGCCGACGAGGTGACGTAGCTGGCCCTGGGCCAGCAGACATGATGGATCAGGTTGGACTGGTGGGCGTCGGCTATATGAAGTAACGGTGCAGTGATGCCGAGGAAGTCAGAATCTGCAACACGGTCGACATCGGATTGACGATGTGATGGTGTGGTGATGCTAGCGTACCCGACCTGTGCGGTCCGTGGGGTAATGACTTAGTCTTGGTGACGCCGAACTCTTGTTCGACAACTAAGCTGATGATGCGACGTGGTTGATGTTGCCCTGATGAAGCAACGGTGTGGCTGGCGTAGGTCGACATCCATGGAGCAACAAGGTCGGATCGTGTGGCACCGGCGTGATGATGAAGATTACCTCAAAAAAGGATAAAACATTATGGGCACATGTTTGAGAACAAAACACAATACCTGACGAATAACTTCGTCCAGAAATGATGTCTAATAACCCGCTCATGATAAAAAATGAACTCGAGTCAGTTTCACTTTGGCTCAGAAAATGGATTCGAAATTGATGCACTCCTCACCCCCTCCGGAGTATGCCCTGTTGGATCATGCTAATTTTTTTAGGGTTTGCAGCTATGACAATTCCGCACCATATGAATGGTTGGATCTTCTAAAGGATGCCCGAACTGACAGTAGTACTTGTTCTTCCAAACTCGCATGTATTTATGTCCAGTTCCAACAGGGCTTCGATATATCAACGATTGCCGAAGATTCCACTTTCAGAATGCAATGAAATTTTACAGGGTTGTTGTAGACTCAACTTTGCACAATTCCACTAAAGAAATCATTCAAATATGCTCGAGGATGCGGCGACAGCCAAAACAAACCCACCATCTAGAAATTCTACACGGTTACGCGAGGGCAATGTTGACAATGAACCCCTGAGCTCCATGGACAAAGTTTTCCATGATCTCGGTTGAGATCGTTGTTGATGTTGATGAAGACGCCTATCACACCGCGACGACACATAGCAGGACTTATACGGGCCACCACTGACAAATTCAAAACCGGCAGATCTCGAGGTTGGTATCCTAAGCTAGATGGCTTGGAATGAGGGTAACAAGGACACTTGGATTTTACCTAGGTTTGGGCTCCCTCGACGCTCATTGCACCACGACAACACCTAGCAAGACCTGTATGAGCCACCGCTGACGGAGCCAAATCTGGCAGATCTTGACGCAGGAATCCTAAGCTAGATGTCTTGGAACAATGATAATAAGGACACAGGGATTTTACCTAGGTTCGGGCTCTCTCAAAGAGTTAATACCCTATGTCTTGCTTGTATTTTTTGTATTGAGGTATAGTACAGAGTACAAGTGTCTACCACGAGATTGTTGTGTAAGATTCTAATCATATATCGACTAGGCTAGTCTAGGTTTATACTTTATATAATGCATCGGAGGCCTAGGATAATAGGAGTCCTACTCGGCTATGTCGGTGGAGAGGAGTCCTCATGTTTTATGACAAGTCTTGTGGAATCTTCCTTATATGTGTCGTGGGCAGCCTGAAGTGGCCCATGACGGAACCAACAAAGGGAGTCCTTAGCCCGGACCACCTGGCCGGGAGTCTTGACATGGTGAGTACCGCCTGTTCAGGACCCCATCACTTTGTTCGGTCGCATTTACCGTCATTGAAATAGTGGCATGGTCTGCATATCTTTTGGTCAAATTCCTATGACAAACCCATCTACTGCAGGGATTCTATGGGGACGTGTGCGATAATGTTCGTTCGTTCCCATCACTCCTGCTTGATATATATTGTATTATTTGTGTGACTCCAAAATTCGGATGTTGCAAGTTGGTTCAAACTTGACAGAAAAGAAAAGCTTAGGATACAAATATTTCACACTATATGAGAGCATCTTATTTACAAACAACACCATGTGATGTGTATTTACAAGTTTGTGTGAATTTCGTGCAAGCAACTCTACCACTGTAATTTTGTTTCTTGATATAGTAATTGTATTAGGGATAGGAGCACATACCTTGAGCTAGCAGGCCGGTGTAAAGGAGGATAGCAAGGGTCGTAAGCATTTGTGCAAGTCTTGCGATGGTCACCCACTTAGAATGACACCTTTTCATTATTTATGTTGTAATTGATATGGATATGAAATGATGGTTTAGATATGAAGATAGTGCATATCACTCACATTTATAAGTAATAACACAATGTATTTTTTCTTTCAAATATATGTGTATATATAATACAATGTATTAAAAGACATTCAATTATTACTGGGGAGGGGGCATTAGCCCCCTCAGCTAAATAGCTTGGCCTCTACTAGTATTTTGGTAGTTGTATTCATGGTGCGAACAATTTATATATGAATTGGACCACCTTGGCTCGCAATCCTAGCTACACCAGTGTTATGCAGGGGACATATAACAAGCCATGAACCCATATATGACTAGCAAACAAATAAGGCAGGGAAGAGAAACAAATTATGTTACTTTAGAAAGATCGGATTCATTTTCTCCCATCACCATCTATCTTAGTTTATGAGATTTCAGATATAAGCCCAATAAACCATAAGGG
The DNA here is from genome assembly GCA_021605205.1 of Aegilops longissima. NCBI lineage: Eukaryota > Viridiplantae > Streptophyta > Magnoliopsida > Poales > Poaceae > Aegilops > Aegilops longissima. The sequence continues at coordinate 428,016,307 of CM038680.1, forward strand.
AGTTGAGTACAAATTACTACAGAAGGAAGAATTGAACAAGGTCACAAGCAAAATCATTTAACATTCACATTCAAAAATATGGTTTGTAAATTATCCAACTCTAAGAGCTTGTTCAACACATGTATCACAAGAAATTCATTGAAGTTTTACAGGTTACTAGCTCATAGACACATAACATGAATAGAACCAGTATGAAATCAAACAATGTAGCACCATACATGATACATCACGAGTTCTGGACTGTTCACCAATTCTTACAAAGCAGCGTACTGAATTATGCAAAAACAAAAAATAGAGATAGGAATGAGTGGGCTGGTGAGTCAAACCAAGAGATGAGGAAAAAAATAAAGTATCAACGTCATCCTAGAGTGAGTGGAGAGAGCGGCAGGTGGCCCCAGACTGGGAGAAGCAACAATAAGGAGGCACAGTGAGATATGCCGCTACACGTGATTGTCTAGGTGCCTAGAATGGTCGTGGCGCGATGTAGTAGCAGATCAAGGGCTTGTGTGGAGGACTAGGATGGATGGTGTCTTGAGAATCCCAACTGATGATCTCGCCAGAAACTTGAACAGTGCAAAGCTAATAGATGATGATTGCTTCCTTTATGTGTACAAAAATAACATGTGCCTTTTGGATTGCTTCATTGACGCAGGTGCTGTAATAGGTGGTGTATGTGTTTTCTCGACACTGCGCTAGGGCATATGTCTCCTCTCCTGACACGATGTGTCTCTCGCGAACATTCTTGGAGAACTCAACACATTCTGAGGCAGTGCCACGGACAAAGACTTGAATCTTTCTTGGTACCTCAATCCCATTTAGTTTGCACCAGAGTAACTAAAGCTTGGGATCTGGCTTGCAGAAGTAGTGACACTCAAGAGTAGAGAAGCTAAGCCAACTAGCAGAAGTGATATCTTCATGCCAGGCAACTTCATCTGAACATGAAATATTAGAAGTAAAATTTAGTTCAGGTAATGATGGTAACTATATCTTTTTATAAATATGAAATGAATAGCTATATATATAATTTCCCCAATTAATACTTCAATCATATGAAATATTTTCTACCATTTGGTTGTCTTAATCATGCTCTAGGAGGTTTTTATCTTCCCCAGTTAGTCACTGTGTGCAAACCACTTTCCCCATGCTAAAGGAGCTTAATTGACCTAATGTAACTGGTCACAAGTTGAATGGAGTTCATTTGATCAATATAGAGAAAATTCAAACTCCAAATTATAAGCATTCAAATGCCTTTATTTGAATTGACCTAAATAATATGTGTAAGTTGCTCAAACATGCATGAAAATGCCACCAACAAATTCTTTGGAATTTTTTGATAATTTTTTATATATAATTTCTTTCATTTGGAGTTGTGGTTTAATTTTTTGAACTTTTGAAGACGAAATTTTCTGAAATTAATAAATCATTATTTATTTATTGAAAATCTAGAAATTCAATTACTGCATCAGCAAAACCAACACATTCACTAACATGTGGGGCCAGTCAACGACTGACGTCAGCACGGTCAAATCTGACACATAGGCCCATTATAATTATATGAAATTAAACAGGGAATTAACCCTATGGTTAATTAAAAGGTGGAGCCCGCCTGCCATTAACTCGGGGGTGTTAATTACTGTGTCATAATGAAATTGCCATGTCAGCAGTTAATCGTCGACGACACTCAGACGCTGCGGCGACGCTTGTCCCGGCAATTCCGGCGATGAAAGGAGGTAGGGTTGGGCTCATTGGAACGCCCATAGTGCGGCGCATCCGACGACGGCCTCGTGGAAGCCTGGGGTGTTCGGTAGCTCCGACGGTGGCGACATAGGCAACAACCAGAGTATGGTTGCGCTCGGCCTCGTGGTTGCAGCTCGCGCTCGAGAGAACCAAGCAGTGCAGGAGTGCCAGGGGAACTCTTGTAGCATGATGGATGACACCACTGGGGAGGGGAGCTTAGTGGTTGAGGGGCGATGGCCATGGTGGACTGCAAGCTTCGTGCACTCACAGGGGATTTCTACAAGGCGAAACTAAGCGCAAGGGAGGAGGTGAAACGGCGGAGAGCTCATGTTGAGTTCGAAGGGCGACTCAGTGAGCTCAGGGATGGCTAGGTTGGAGCGAATCAGGTGACGGCGATCGCCAGCCGTGGTGATGAAAATGATGACGAACGTGACGATGCAGGGCATCTTAACTAGCTTCCTTCGGTGGAGTAGAGGGCGTCCTTGTGGTGTTCCTGGACAAGGTGGTGCAGTGTGGAGACAATGGTGGCCACGATGAGAGCGCTATTATCGTTCTTAGTGTAACATACATTTGGTCTAATTAATATTGGGTGTGAGCATGACTGGATGTTTCAACCCTGAATTACAATGTTTAGTCGCTGCTTTAACTTCAAAGGTGCTCTACATTTATGTTTTGCAGTCTCAGAAAGGGCTAGCGAGATCCACTCTATCAAGTTGTATCATGCTTATTTTGACAACGTGTTGGTATTCAACATATAGTATTATTGCTCGCTAGTTGGTTATGTTATTGCCTTGAGTAAATATGGATTCTAAGTGTTATCATGGAAGTGGTTAGTTTATGATCTTGGCTGAAAACTTGATTGCTAGATAAGCTTATATACAGGAAAAAAACTTATGAGTTTGTAAAAGTTTTTCTTTATCACTTTCAGTTTGTGAACTGAATTTCTTGAGGACAAGCAATGAGTTACTCTTGGGGGATTTGATACCTTTCCTACATATCTACTTTTCCAACCACTTTTGCTCTTGTTTTGAACTCTAATTTGCATGATTTGAATGAAACTAACCTGGACTGACCCTGTTTTCAGCAGAAGTACCTTGGTATTATTTTTGTGCAGACGTAAAAGTTCTCGAAATTGAACCAAACTTTATGGATCTTTTTATGGAATAAGTAAACAAAATACTAGTGCAAAGAACTATCGGAGGGGGCCCACCAGCAGGCCACAAGCTTGGGGGGGGGCATGCCTACCCCCCTACCCCCATCGGGGCTTGCCATGTGAGCTTGTCAGGCCCCACGAGCCTCCGTCTGATCTAATTCCAATCCTATATATTCCATCTTCCCGAGAAAAAATGATATAGAAAGTTTTATCGCGTTTTACTATACGGAGCTGCCGCCACCTTGTGTTCTTCATCAGAAGGCCAGAACCAGAGCCTGTTCGAGGCTCTAGAGAGGGAGGTTCATCATCGTCGTCATCAATAACCCTTCTCCATCAACAATTTCATGATGCTCACCACCGGGAGTTAGTAATTCCATTGTAGGCATACTGGTGGTAGATGGAGATGGATGAGATTTCTTATGTAATCATGTCAATTTGTTAGGGCTTGATCCCTAGTATCCACTAGGTTATGAGATTGACGTTGCTACGACTTTCCTATGCTTAATGCTTGTGACTAGGGCCCGAGTGTCGTGGTTTCAAATCTGAACCTATTATGTTTTCATGAATATATTTGAGTTCTTGATCATATTTGCAAGTTATATGCCCATGTTATTGTTCTGAACCGTAGACCCCAAGGTGATAATAATTGGGATACTCTCTGGGATTGACTATAATTTGAGGAGTTTATCTATTCACCATGTGCTAATGCTTTGAGGATCGACTTAATTATCCTTAGTTTCCATTAGGACCCTGTAGCCATGGGACAAATTATTATGTCATGCAAGTGCTTATCGCAAGCACGTAAATTGCTACAAGTGACTTCTCAGGTGTGGTTGAATTGACAACTCAACTACTAAGACTTGGCTTTCCTTCTGTTGAATCAAAAAATCTAGGTGAAAAACAGTTGGTGTAATATCTAACTTCCTTGTGTTGGAGTTTGTTGACAGAAACAGGTATGGATTGATTTGTTTGCTAGTGCATACAGAGAGAAAAAGTCCATACACAACCGAAGAGAATGCTATCTCTGGTGCTGAGTTTGAGGAACTTCACCAAAGCATATCTGCATTGTAGAGAAGAATGAGCTATAATTTTTGAAGTCATATAGTCGAGAAGATTGATGTGAAGAAAGTCGACCCCACAAAAGATTTCTGCTAAAGCAAAGCTTTCGATTCGGTACCATCGTCCAAAAAATTGACTACAGCGTTGGAAGTCGGAGACAAAGTGAAGGCGTAGTATTCATTTTGTTGTTCCTCTTTCATTCTTTTGAGTCATAGGACCTTCGAACTATTAAGAGGGGTATAGGTTCTTGATGCTTAAACAAAACCTATGAAAGTTGCGAGAGAAATCTCTTTATGTTCCGAGCAAATACTTGTTAGCAAGAGACTGTGATCTTCTTTCCTGCGAGAGATTTGTCTCGGACCGAGGAGTTAGCATTTCTTGCCCCGCAAGCAATGTTATCATTGTGCTCAAAATATGAACGTTGGACTCGTGTCATTCGGCCATTGGCTGACCCCGATGTCTAATTTGGTCTTTTCCCATCAAGGAAGGCTGCGGATATAAATAGCCACCCCGCTCCAACTTTCTTCGTTGGCTGCTCCGCTTGAGATTTCTGAGAAGATTGTTTTGAGCAACCCCTCTCCGAGGGATTTGAGTTTAAGATCCACCGAGAGAAAAACCAAGAGCCCAAACTTAGACAGTGGTTTAGCATCACAGTAGTTCTGAGTGAGAGTTCTTGTACCTATTACTCTTGAGAGCTGCGCACTCTCTAGATGAATACGTTTTAGCTCGAGTGTTGAAGAGTCGTTCTCTTCACCAAGCTGGATCTTCAGTAACCAAGAGTGATTGTGGTTTGTGAAGGTCGACCGAAGGTTTGGACATTGCCGACAAAGATCTACCATGAGTAAAATAAACCTGAGTCCGACCAGCTCTGCGTTGAAGGAGAATATGGTGAAGAGAGTTTATCTTCTGTGTTAAGTCACAACCCCTCCAACCAGACGTAGCCCTTTGGTAGAAGGGTGAACTGGTCTAACAAATCTCTCTGTCGCCATCGAGCACCACTGGTTATACTTTCTTCACCGCATTAATTTCTGTAGCCTAATGTGTGCTTCGTGATGATAGTTATCTGATCTATTCTCTTAGTTGTATATCTCTCAACTCATCGTTTGCAGAGTTGGTTTTCATTCATAGGTTGTGTTGTTATTCTTCATGTTCTTCATTCCGATTTATCATCATCGTCATCAAGCCCGTTGTAGCGTATGCTCGAGTCATTATTGCTGCTTACCTTGACGAATTTGTTCCTCAGTAGTGATCTTTCTTGCTCTAACATCTTCCGATAATTAATTCTGCTACTGTGTTTGGGATCAGTTCAATAGTTTCCAAAGAAATTGTGAATCTCCCATTCACCCCCCTCTAGTCGATATACTCTCGGTCCTAACAATTGGTATCAGAGTAAGTACTCCCTATCTCAATTTATTAAAGGTCTAACATCCTTGGCATTTGGAGTATGACGTATGTAGGTAGATCCTCGTACTCTGAAAGATTTCCTATCTTTGATGGAAATGACTATCTATACTAGAAGGAATGAATGAGAATCAGAATTCAAGCTATCAACTATGATCTGTGGCAGATTGTTGAAGATGGCTACACCATACTGCAAAACAAATTTGGGATGTTATCAACAATGCTCATGAAGAACTTGTTGCCAGATCCGATCCCCACATTCAAATGCTTCGTGCCATGTTCACCGGATTCAGAAGCCCTCAAAAGGGAAGTGCTATGGAGCGCATTGATCGACTGACTAACATTGTCGAAATACGGCATCAGCGTGGAGTAAGTGATATCACTGATAGAGATGTAGTCAACAAGATTTTGAGCGCTCTTGCTGAATCCTTCGATCCCATTGTAGCTGAAATCAAACAAAGATCAGACTATGAAGAGCTTCACTATGTTGAGGTCATGACAGTTCTGTCAATTCATGAAGAAAAGAAACTCAAAAATGCCAATCAAGAATCTTCTCCGAAAAGTGAAGGAGAAATTCTCTCACACTATGGCAGTTCTGAAGGACAAGATGTCGAGAATCAACACTCTATCGCCAGAGAACTTAAAATACTCACACAAAGGCTAAGTGATCTCAAAAGGCAAAATCTCTGCATCACAAATGAGGACGAGCTTGACACGCCAGAATCTCAAGAAGAAGACTACCTCCAAAAGATATGAAGTGCTTCAAGTGCAAACTATACGGTCATCTCATCGCTAATTGCCCTAGCTGGGAAGGAAAACCTAGCAACAGATGGAAATATCTTCACTGCAGTGGTTTTACTCAAGTTGATAATCATACTAAGCTCTCGAAGGAAATTGCATCTTCCTCATCTTCTTCGATGAGACCATTCACTGGCGTGAAAGCAAGAGCTACCATTGAATCAAATATGAGGAGGATGTTAGAGCTAAATAGAGCATGTGTTGATCTTACTTTGGACTCAGAAGACGAAGCTACTAACACTGAATCAGATGATGAAGAATTCTACAAAAGGATTGGGAGAAGCAATGCATATGTAGCCATTAAATCATTGAACAAATCTTATGAATCAAGAACTGATGATGATAATTCAAGCAATGATGAACTAATCACTTTCTGTCTCTGGCAAAATCATCAAAGGATCAGGTATCTGCAAAACACCAAAGATCCATGAACGAATATTCACCTTGTTGACGCTCAAAAGTGGCACGTCTATAAAGAGTGGCTTGAAGCTATGTCAATATTAATTCAAACTGAAAGTCACCATGAGATGGATCTCTTCGAGAAGATGAAGATGAATATGAAGATGGTCTAAAACGTAGCTCGGATGTAAAAGTTAGGACAAGTTCAGAGATACTCATGTCGACACCAGATTAAAGAATGGCTATGAACCCAATTAAGATTGATTCAAATGGAGAAAGTTTCAACATGCAAGTTGTGCGCCTCGTTGAAGTGATCGATTTTGATATAAAGATCATCCCAATCCGAGGTCGTATGCAAAAGTTAAAGCCCGCACAGCACGACCCTCCACTGAGCAAAATATGACGCCCGGAACCAGACACATATGTGGGTATGCCTTATGAGCTGCGTGAACAGTTAGCTGTTTTGCGCGAGCGATTTGACCCTCGAGATGAGCTCTGATAAAAAACGTTCAACATGAAAGTTTTCGCCTCGTCGAAACGGTTAAGATTGCTTTTGGACTCGTTTCCATCTGAGGTCGTTTACCAACACAAAAAAGATCCGCAACGTGCAGCCAGTTTTTGACCGAACAGTTTTGGAAAGTTCTGATAAAACCAATCCAGATTTGACTAGGGTTTTGGACGGAATCCAAACCTTTTCCTTGCACGGGAAGTCCAGCCGCCTCTTATATACCTAAGGGGCGACGGCCGATTGAGCAACACCAATCAAACCAATCAATCTATTACACTTTTGTGTTAATCTATCTTTATTCCCTACCCTTATATCTTTCTTTCTCGTTCTTCGTTCATTCTTCACTTTGGAGGGCAGCGATCCACGAGGCTCTAGGGGCGAGCGAATCAACCTAGGGCAGCCCATAGCCGCCGCACTCCCTGACGGGGTCCCTCCCGGGCGTGTGGGGTTTCTGTCGGCGTCCTGGACTTGGGGGTATCCAGTCCTGCCTGCTTGCGGCCCACCATGTGGCTCCATCAACGGCCTGGTACGGCCCAACTTCTACATCAACACCACGAGACCCTCGCGAGGGGTCAAGCCTCGTGAGGCGGACGACACCAAGACCCCCGAAGGAGTCGGCCTCCTTAGGAGGGCTCCTGAGGGGCGAAGAGTTTTATGTACCAACCTCATGAGGCTTAGCTGACGTGAGCCATGACGATCAAGGCCAGGCGGGCGCCAGGCGGGCGCAGAGCGCAGGTTTCCTCTTTGGTGCAAGGGAGGAAAACCACTAGCGCGGAGTCCCGAGGAAGCAGCCAAAGGTTTCCATTCTGGTGCAACGACACCAAGACCGCCAGGACGGCAGGACGGAGGTTATCACCGAGCTCACCGCAGCGTCACGACCAGAGGCTTTTCGCAGGCGAAGACTACTTTTGTCAGGATAGACTGTACTACTTGTCCCCTTTCAAATCCAGCCGTTGTGGAATCTCTTCCCGCTCATATTTGGGAGGAGGACCAAGGCACTATATATAGGACTTATGTCACGCCCAAGATGCGACCCTATCCTAAAGGAACTCGAAGGTCCCACCAAGGATAGAAGCGCATCTTGAAGATGCTTTTGCAAGGTGGATATCATTACATCAACATTACATAATAGTGGGGTACATCCAATACATACAAAGCCACATGAATGCAACAATACATCAAGTACAAGATCAACATCCGACTACGGATGGAACATAAACAGAAACTCAAACAATATCCATCCTGCTAGCCTAGGCTGCCGACCTGGAACCTATCCCCTGAATGAAGAAGCAGAAGAAGAACTCCAAAACAAGTAAACATCGCTCTCGCGTCATGATCATCGCAATACATGTACCTGCAACTGTTGTTGTAGTAATCTGTGAGCCACGAGGACTCAGCAATCCCATTACCATGGGTATCAAGACTAGCAAAGCTTAAGGGGTAAGGAAGGGGTAAAGTGGTGAGGTTGCAGCAGCGACTAAGCATGATATGGTGGCTAACATACATGAGTGAGAGCGAGAAGAGAAGCAAACGGAACGGTCGTGAAGCTAGCAATGATCAAGAAGTGATCCTGAACTCCTACTTACGTCAAAAATAACCCAAGAACCGTGTTCTCCTCTCAATCAACCCCGAAAAGAGACACTCACGGTTACGCATACGGTTGGTGTATTTTAGAAGAGTTTACTTCAAGTTTAGTACAACCGGATATTAACAAATTCCCATCTGCCACATAACCGCGGACACGGCTTTCGGAAGTTCAAACCCTGTAGGGTGTCCCAACTTAGCCCATGATAAGCTCTCACGATCAACGAAGGATATTCCTTCTCCCGAGAAGACCCGATCAGTCTCGGAATCCCGTTTACAAGACATTTCGACAATGGTAAAACAAGACCAGCAAGACCGCCCGATGTGTCGACAATCCCGATAGGAGTCGCACGTACCTCGTTCTCAGGACACACCGGATAAGCTAAGCATCACAGTACCGGCGTAACCCAAGTTGCCAAGGGATGGTCCATACGGTGCTCTAGTTTGGACCAACGCTAGACAAGCAATCGCCCGGGGTAAAATAAGATGACCCTCGGGATGCGCGACTCCCAAGGGAAAAAGGCTAGGTGATGCAAATGTAAAACCAAGGTTGGGCCTTGCTGGAGGAGTCTTATTCAAAGAGAACTGTCAAGGGGGTCCCATAAATCACCCAACCGCGTTAGGGACGCAAAATCCGGGAACATAATACCGATATGACGGAAACTAGGGTGGCAAGAGTGGAACAAAACACCAGGCATAAGGCCGAGCCTTCCACCCTTTACCAAGTATATAGATGCATTAATTAAATAAGAGATATTGTGATATCCCAACATAAACATAATCCAACATGGAGCAATCTTCATCTTCACCTGCAACTAGCAACGCTATAAGAGGGGCTGAGCAAAAGCGGTAACATAGCCAAACAACGGTTTGCTAGGAAGGGTGACAAAGGTTAGAGGTTCATGGCAATTTGGGAGGCTTGATAAGCAAGTGGTAGGTAACGCAGCAAAGCGATAGAATGAAGCAACGAGCATAGAAATGATAGTAGTGAGATCCAAGGTGACGGTCATCTTGACTGAAATCCCGCTAGGAAGAAGAACGAGTCCATGAAGACGATGAAGCCACGAAGACGAACCAAGCGTAGGCGAACGAATCCTCACGATCGCAACGAAACAGGAACTAACGAGAAGGAGCACAACCGGAAAGAAACAAACAACATGGTAAACACACAAGCATAAACATGGCATGATGCACAAACAAGTATGATTCATGTCCGGTTTAATGAGGCATGGCATGGCAAAGTGCAACAAACAATGCTACAAGTTAAGTGGAACTTAATATGCAACGAGTTGCATATTGACAAAACACCACATTGACATATTTAGTTTAATCTCGTTTATGTACCCAACAATATTAAATGTTATTAACCATGGCAAGGGGTGAAGCATAAGTAAACTAACTATTTAGGCAAGTTTAAATGAGGTCGGAAATAAGAAACAACAATTCCGGAAAATCCCCTTGTGCATATTTTAGATTTGGTACTGTTTTGCTCTAAATAATATTTTAATGTTGTTAAACATGAAAATAAAGTCCAGCATGTTAAACTAGGCATTTTTCCACCAAATTTACATATAAAGTTTATTTAAAACCGAGCTACGGTTATTTAGTTATGAAATAAAACATTTTAGCATGACATTTGAGCAAATTTAAACAAACAACACTTTTAACATTTTAAACATGGATGAAAGTGGCATATTATTAATCTACACAAAATTCTAAGCATTTTACATGTTTAAAACATTTTAATCCGATGCACGGTTTGAGAGATATTAAATGCATGAACATGAGGTGTAATCTATAAAACTGCACTCTCTGGATAAATAGATAAATTCGCAGACGCTAAAAAAACACGGCATGGGCCGAAACTGGCTGGCCTGATAGGTGGAAAAAAAACAAGAGGAGGGGCGCTGGGGTGTGGCCTCACCCATGGGCCTCGCCCAGCTGGAGAGAAGGAGGCCCAAGTGGCGCAGATCTGGGCCTCGGGCGATTAAGCGCGTCAATGTGGCGAGACGAGCGGAAGGCGGAGGAGCGGTCAGCGACGGCGGTCGGCGTTCTTATCTGAAGCGAGGATCGGCGGTGGCGATGCGGTTGGCTACTACCTTCAGATCGAAGCGAGGACCGGGTCAGCGCGATCAGAGGCAGGCGTCGCAAGGATGAAGCAGGGCGTGACGCGGAGCATGCACGAGCTACGGGGATGGGGACTTGACGGACGAATTCGGCGAGGAGGCGTCGGAGATGGCCGGATCCGGGCCAACTCGGGTCGGGGAGGCGAGGAAGCAGGGCCAACCGGAAGGAGCAACGGCGCTTGCTGCTGGTTCGGTCGATGAGCAGGCGGCGGGACGGCGCGGAGGCGGCGAGGTCAAGCTCGGGACTTGCTGCGAGGACGAGGGCGAGGACGGCTCCTGGCGTCAATGGCGGGCTCCCTGATAAAAGAAAGAGATAGGAAGGGAGGTGAGAGAGAGAGAGGAACGGGAGGAGCACAGGAAGATGAAGAAGGGGGCGTCGGAGCTCATCTCCTGCGAAGCTTGCCGGCGGTGAAGTGGCACAAGGCTAAGGGGATCAGTGAAGTGGCGCAAGAGGAGGAGCTCGGGGATGCTCGGGCGCTACGCTGCTTCTTGGGTGTCCGACGGAGGCGACAGGAGGAGGATTTGGTGGTGGCTGTTGGAGCTGGATCTCGGTGGGGATTGGCCAGCTAGGGAAAACGAGGAAGGAGGGAGGCGCGGGTTGGTGGATCGGGAGGGATCCGATGGAGAGAGTGGCGGTTGGTGGATGGGTAGGCAGGTGAGATCCCGAGGAAGGATGTCAGGACCCCGATTCCAAGTCACATCGACCTAGCTGGTAACACCTCATATCACTTTGCGGCCTCACGCACGGTATTCCCACGGGTGTCGCCTTACCATGGCCCGGGACCGTTTGCGTCTTTTGGCTCACGTATATGATAGTGTCGCTAGCATCCACATGACAAAGAACCCGGGCCGACATGGCTAGTCGTGAACCCAAAGCGGCACTAACCTATGGGGACAGCATACATGAAACAATTCGAGCATGTCGGTCATCAGCGTATGAACTCGGGCTGTAGCACTGGGCTAACAGGACTCCGGTATCCCGGCTGTAGCGGCTAGGCAGGACTCAAAGTATCACCGCGTGACATTTCCCGAAGGAACAGACATAGGAACGAAATGAATCACATGCCGGCCAGTCAAGTGTCCAAGCAGTAGTGTGGGCTAGCGTGACTCGGTGAACCGGGCTGTAGCGGACTACTATCGCTCGTAAGCACGAGACTACATTTCCCCATATGAGAGGCTGCCAAGGATAAACAACTAGATTGTCGGATCCCACTCATACCAAGCATTTCAATCATACATAATATGCCCGATATGAGTAAATACAACAAGGCATCACAACAAAACTCTACAACTCAGGTACTTTATTTAAGAGGCTCGAGGAGCCATACATAACATAGTCATACAGGTAGGGGTCACATGACCCAACACTCAAGTCATACAATCATACAAGCACAAGCGGAAGCAACTATGTCTCGAGTACGAGACTCTAGAAAGAAAGAAAGCTTGTTGGAGCCTTTCTATCTACAATGGCCCTTCACAAGTCTTAGATCGCCACCGGTGGCTAGCTTACTCGTCAAGTCAACATCTACATAGAATCCGTCGGAGGGTGGTATAGTCCTCTGAAAAATATTGATTAAGCAAACATGAGTACAAAAGTACTCAGAAGTCTTACCACATAATCCTATCATACATGCACATTCTCAAGGAAGGTAGTGGAGTTAAATGCAGCAAGCCAGCTTTGACTCTTGGCTAAGCTATCCCGTGACACACTTTGTAAAGCATTTTGTCGCATACACGAGTCCACTAATCACCATAACAATACTCCACCGTGGATCCTCTCGTCATCCCCGAGAGGGCCATCCACGATACTCACACTTATCTTGAGGCTTTTAGTAGTATCCATTTACTTGTCTATGAACCGATATAGGTAACCCAAGTCCTTCTCCGTGGACACGGCTATTGAATAGATCATATTTAACCCTGCAGGGTATACTTCTTCACACGCTCTCACCACTTATCGCCGTTTACACGACATGTACTCAACAACCTTCAAGCGGAAGCCCAACGTGGGTGTCGGCCTCAGCCTACCTAAACACTCAAGTCCCTAGTCCAGGTTTATCGCCTATTCGGGTTCCATCCGCAGGAGTCCGGCGAGGTTTCCCATACAGCCCGAGCGATGTGTGCGGGGTTCCCGAGATACCAAACGGGCACTTTCGGTACACGGGCCACGGTGCCTACCGCAACACAACCCACCCCTAAGGTCAGCGTTAAATGCGGCCCCACAAGCTACAAACACCGAAACTACTTGCAACTCCGGACTATGAACAGGGGTGGTTAAGAAGCCGAGAGGGTCCATTGGTTTCGGGCCCAATGCGTGGTAGTAGCTAGTTCATGGATCACAAACACAGATCTCAGTTCTTAAGTGCGGCCTCAATGAAACAACCCACCATGTACTCCTACATGGCCTCTCATCGATACCTTTACCAAATCGTGTTCAACACTTACACTCTCGAACCAACACAACCTTTCACTCCAGGTTCATCATCCCGATGAGCCGGACACGACACAACTCTAAGCATAGCAGGCATAGCATGGTAGGAATCACAAACATGGCTCAATCAACTCCTACACATACTAGTGGGTTTCATCTAGTTCTTGTGGCAATGACAGTCATGCAAAGGAAGTGGGTTCAACTACCGCAGCACACAACAGTTGAATCGCGTTGTCTTAATGCAGTAAAATGAGAGCAGAAGCGAGAACATGGGTTTGTATCGGAATGTTCAATGAAGTGCTTGCCTGATGGAATTGAGGTAGAGAACTGCCCTTCAGATGGGTTATCGAGGTTATCTTCGGGGACAGAACCTATCATGAGAACACACCAAAATAAACATACAACCAATATGCAACAATATGATGCATGCTATGACATGGCAAGATGAATGTGTGTTGGCCTAATGCAAGTTGAAGGGATAGGGGATGATCTCATTTGAACCAAAGGTTCAAATGATAGATCATGTGAATTAGTCCTAATGGTGCAAAATCTTAATCTGGTTATTCAGCATAGCTAACTTGTTTTAACATGCATGAAACCTGTACCAATGGATAGAGTGTATTTTTCTGATAAATTTTCATATATAAATCTTTGCATTTGGAGATATAGAATAAAAGTTATAAGCATTTGAAATTTGAATTATATTCTGGATTTTATTATATAGAAATAATTCCAGAATTTAAATTAATGCGTCAGCATGAGGTCAGCATGACGTCAGGGGGTCAACGGGGGTCGTCCAGGTCAAACTGACCAGTGGGACCCGCATGTCAGGTTAGTTTAACTAATTAGTTCTAATTAAAACTAATCCTAATTAGGTTAGCTGGTGGGGTCCACCTGTCATTGACCCAGAGGGTCAACAGGCCCTGGTGAGGTCAACTCACGGCGTCTAGCCGCGGCGAGGCAGACGCGCGCGAGCAAGTGCCTTTGCACTTTCCGGCTCCAAATGGGCCTGGAAGCACCTCTGGTAGCTAGAGGTGAGCAGCGGGGTTTGGTGGGGTTGGTTGGGTGAGGGTGGCGGAGTGGGCCTTGGCGACGAGTCGGGCGGGCGACCGAGGCTCGGCCACCGAGGTTAGGGGTTAGCGGCCTCGGCGAGGCACGGGGAGTGCGTGGTTAGACTCATTGGAGAGTGGTGAGTGCGATGGGCATAGTGGAGTGACCAAAAGGTGACCGGAGGCTCGTCGGCGACGAGTCCCGCGGCGGTGGGTTCAGGCGATCGTCGACCGCTCGCTGTGGTGCAAGAAGAGGAGAACGGAGAGGATGGAGAGGTAGCTAGGTTCGTAGTGAACCTGCGGGGAGCTTCGTCGGGGCCGGGGGTGGACTGATCGCGTGGCGGCGATGGGGATCTCCGCTGCCTTGGACTCAGGCGAGCTCGGAGTAGTGGCCTCGGGGGTTCTGGAGCGAGGGGACTAGCTGGCTAGGGGTAACTGGGTCTTGTGGAGCTGCAGACATGGCGGTGAGGTGCGGGATTCGGGGAGCACGGCGGCGACGGTGGCGTGTCGGCGATGGCGTCGGCCAGTCGTGAGCGAGAGAGAGAGGCAGGGGAAGAGTGAGGTGTCTGGGGGTTCGGGGACGACGGCGGGTCGTCCCAGCAAGCGAGGCGGCGAGGGGTGAGGCAGGCGGCGGCCAGCTGCGTGGCGCGCCTAAGCTCGCCGGGCCAACACCACCTGCCTGCTGGCCGAGCCAAGCAGCTTCATGCCTGGCTCTTTGAGCTGGGCAGCAGGTGGGCGATTCTTTGGCGTCGCTGTAAGGTTTTCCTTTTTTTTTTTATCTTTTTCTATTTTCTGCAATTCTGTTTAGGGTTTTTTAAAAATACCAAAACACTTTCAAAAATTACCAAAATGCTCCTGGTCACTAGTTGGAATATTCCCAACATGAAACATTTTAGTTTAACAATTTTTGAACACTTAAAATATTTTTCATAATTTAAAATGCTCTTTCCAGAATTTTGTGAATTAGATTTGGAACCCTTAGGTGACCTAGAAAATGTCCCACTTTCTTTGACATGGATCTTAAACCCAAACAAAGAGGATGAGCATTTTGAAGGGCATTTCGGATTCATTGAAATAAATTTTAGTAAACCCTAGTTCTTTTAAGGGGGGGGGGGGTGTTCTGGGGTTTCCTGCTTCCCCATTTCAAATTCAGATAAAAAGTAAACATGATGCACACCCTAATGCATGGTCTATCTGGGATGTGACAACTCACCCCCACTCAAAAGAATCTCGTCCCGAGATTTAGAATCTGTTGCGAAAAAGGTGGGGTACTCAAGTCGAAGACGATCCTCCCTTTCCCAAGTTGCTTCTTGCTCGGAATGGTTTGACCATTGAACCTTTAGGAACTTGATATTTCGACGTCGAGTGGTACGCTCGGTTTGATCGAGGATACGAATGGGGTACTCTCGATAAGTGAGGTTGTCTTGGAGATCAAGCGTTTCGTGGTCCACTCCACGGATAGGATCCGAGAAGCAACGCCTGAGTTGGGAAACGTGGAAGACATCATGGACCTTGGAAAGATGCGGAGGTAGTTCCAATTGGTAGGCAACTTCCCCTCGTTTGGCAAGAATGCGAAAGGGTCCAATATAACGAGGAGCCAACTTGCCCTTGATACCGAATCGATGGGTTCCCTTTAAAGGAGTAACCCGAAGGTAAGCCCTCTCGCCAATTTCATAAGCCATAGGCTTATGCTTGCGGTCATATTGGCTCTTCTGACGAGATTGGGCTGTTTTCAAATTCTCACGAACAACGCGAACCTGCTCTTACGCTTCTGGATCATATCCGGGCAAAGAGTTGTCTCCCGGTTTCCGACCAGTTAAGAGGCGTTCGACATTTCCGTCCATAAAGAACTTGAAAGGGCTTTGCCCGGTAGCTTGGTAATGCTGTTGTTATAAGCGAACTCGGCGAATGGAAGGCATTTCTCCCAATTCATGCGAAGGAGATGACAAGCTCAAGCATATCCTCTAGGATTTGATTGACTCGTTCTACTTGACCACTTGATTGGGGATGGAAAGCGGTGCTAAAGGAGAGACGAGTTCCCATAGCGTTTTGGAAACTTTCCCAAAATCGAGAGGTGAAGAGACTTCCACGGTCGGAGTTAATTTCTGATGGAACACCATGAAGAGACACTATTAGGAGATGTACAACTCAGCTAGCTGGCTAGCGGTTATACTCTCACGAACAGGTAGGAAGTGGGCTACTTTGGAAAGACGATCAACAACAACGAAGATAGCATTATTCCCTCTCTTGGTCTGGGAAACCCGGTAATGAAGTCCATACCGATTTTATCCCATTTCCATTCAGGAATTTCCAAAGGTTGAAGGGTACCAAGCAGGCCGTTGGTGCTCGCTTTAACTTCGACGGCGGGCGTCGCGATTAGCAATGTATTGAGCGATTTCTCTCTTCATCCTAGTCCACCAAAACCTCTGGCGTAGATCTTGATACATTTTAGTACTACCAGGATGAATGGTGAGAGGAGAGTCATGAGCTTCCTTAAGGATCAATCGCCTCAGGTTGCGCGCCTTGGGGACCACTAGACGGTCTCCAAAGAACACGACACCTTGTTCATCAATGGAGAAACAATCTGCAACTCCTTTCTTGATGTTTCTCTTGATACGGGAGATTCCCGGATCTACCTTCTGTGCTTTGATGATCTGATCCGTAAGGGTAGGTTTCGCCACCAGAGTGGAAAGGGATCCTCGAGGAACAATGTGAAGATTAAGCTTACGAAATTCCTCGTGGAGAATTGGTTGACCTTGTTGTAACATCAAATTGTTACAGTAAGATTTGCGACTTAGTGCGTCAGCCATGACATTGGCTTTGCCTGGGGTGTAAGATATTCCTAAGTCGAAATCTGTGATCAACTCGACCCAACGTCTTTGCCTCGAGATTCAAATCCGGTTGGGTGAAGATGTATTTCAGACTTTGGTGATCTGTAGATTTCGCAACGATTACCCGAAGGTAATGTCGCCAGGTTTTGAGTGCATGAACCACTTGCTGCAAGCTCTAGATCGTGTGGGGTAGTTATCCTCATGTGGGCGAATCGTCGAGATGCGTAGGCAATCACATGACGATCTTGCATGAGTATGCAACCTAGTCCTTGTCGCGGCGCCGCAATAGATAACAAAGTCCTTAGAGAAATCTGGTGGAACAAGTGCGGAGCAGATGTCGAGCGTCTTTTCAGGTTCTGAAAGCTGATCTCGCCTCGTGGCGTCCATTCGAACTTCTTATCTTTCTTGAGGAGTTCGGTTAGAGGTTTAGCAACTTTAGAAATTCTCGTGAAGCGGCGGCAATAGCTCGCCAAACCGAGGAAACTCGAACTTGCTTGACCGATTCGGGTGGAGTCCAATCAAGGACGGCTTGAACTCGCTTCGGGATTGACAGCAATACCCTTACCAGAGATTACATGTCCTAGATAGGTCACTTCTGGTAACCAGAATTCACACTTAGAGAATTTGGCATAAAGGCGGTGCTCTCGAAGTTTCATCAATACTAGCCTTAGATGCTCGGCATGTTCTTCCTCATTCTTGGAGTAGATGAGTATATCATCGAGGTATACCACGACGAATTTATCCAAATACTCCATGAAGATGGAGTTCATTAACCGAGAGAAAGTGGCTGGAGCATTGGTTAATCCGAAGGACATGACGGTGTACTCGTATTGGCCATAACGAGTGACAAAGGCCGTTTTGGGTATGTCCCCGTTCTTGATTTTGATTTGATGGTAGCCCAACCTCAAATCCATCTTGGAAAAGACTGAGGATCCAGCGAGCTGATCATACAGGTCGTTGATCCTGGGGAGCGGATACTTGTTCTTGATGGTGACCAAATTGACAGGTCGGTAATCTACAACCATCCGATCCGTACCATCCTTCTTCTTGACGAAGAGGACGGGGCAAGCCCATGGAGATGAACTAGGACGGATGAAACCCTTTTGCAAGGACTCATCGAGTTGTTTCTTAAGTTCAGCTAGTTCTAGGGGTGCCATCTTATAAGGTCTTCTAGAGATTGGGACGGTTCCGGAATAAGATCTATCACGAACTCGACATCCCCGCGGTGGAACACCTGGCAGTTCCTCCGGGAAGACATCCGGAAAATCACGGACTACCGGAATATCTTCAGATCTGGAAGAGGGTTGGCATTTAAGGAGTAAAGTGGCGCTTAGACACCGGGTTAAAACATCCACTTGCTTTGCCCAAGGATGGGTAAGTTGAGCGGTTCTAGTCGAGCAATCAATCTTGGCATAATGGGCTGACATCCAGTCCATACCCAAGATGATGTTTATGTCCGAGGACTTGAGAGCTATTAGAGATGCAAGGAAAACTAGTGCATCGACAAGAATTTCGTTCCCATGACTTATTCTAGAGGTTTGCCATCTAGAACCAGGAGTTTGAATTTCCATGGAGGTAGGCATGTCGCAGAATGTGGTGTTGTGCAATCGAGCATAGCTCTCGAAATAAATGAATGAGATGCTCCAAAGATCAAAAAACAGTTGCGGATGGCAATTAACAAGAAGCGCATCGAGGACGGCGTTGGGATCCTCATAGGTTTCTTCAAAGAGACATAGTTGACATGGCCACGGCGGTGGCAACCGGCTTGGCATAGGGAACCTTTCTGCTGGCTTGCCGCGCCAAGACTTTCCAAATTGATTGGGGTTGTTGCTGGGACACTCTCGAATATAGTGGCCCGTCTCTCCACATTTGAAGCAAGTGATCACATTTGGCCGTGGAGCAACATTAGCGATCGGACCTCCATATGACTTGGGTGGAAAATACGGCTGGTTGGGGCGGGCGCCTCGAAGGATGGCCTCGGGGTGTACACAGGGTGGTAGAGCCGATTTGGGACCCAAACCGGCGCTTCGGGAACCAGAGCGGATGACGATCCGAATCACGGATGTGCTTGCGTGAAGCCTCAAGTCGATCTGCCTTGATCTCGGCGCCGATAGCCTTATTGACCAGCTTTGAGAAAGGTGCACTCATGCGAGACGGAGATCTCGGCGTAACTCGGGCTAAGTCCCTTACGGAACCTCGCTTGCTTCTTAGCATCGGTAGAAACTTCTTCGGGGAGCATAACGTGCTAACCTCCCGAATTCACGGTATAGGCATCCACGTTCAGCCGGCCTTGGGTGAAACTGCAGAATTCCTCGCGCTTGCGGTCCATAAGTCCTTCGGAATATGGTGCTCGCGAAGGCGGCACTGAATTCATCCCAAGTTGTAACTTGTCCAGCGGACGCATAGCCTCATAGTTTTCCCACGAGACCGGCGGGGCCTTCCGGATGATAGGCGGCAAAGGTAACTTTGTCAGCCTCGGACACGATGGCGGAGCGCAGCTTGTGATGGATCTCGCGGAGCCAATCATCGGCGTCGAGTGGCTCGATTTTGAGCATTTGAATTTTGGAGGATAAAGCTTGACGAAGTCATTGAGTGAAACCCCATCGTTTCTTGGCTGGCGGGCTGTGTTTTGTTCAATCCGCTCCAATAAGCGGTTGGTTTCAGCGCTTATTATGCTCGCTTCAAAGATCCTCGGCCAAGGATGGCGGTTGCGGCAGATTCACATTTCTGGCTGCATCGGCCTCTCCTGCTCGAACAGCAGGAGAATTTCGTGTTGACCATCCCGGGAGACAAAACAAAGGTTTAACCCAGGATGGCAGAATTTAACAAGGAAGTGCGGAAGGTAATGGACAGTATGGAATGCAAAGATGTTCATCCGTATGACATGGTAATATAAACTGCCATATATATATATACCAACGGTCATACACACCATTCATAGTTTAGTACAAGCTCGACGGGTACAACTATAGGAAAGGCGTTACATCTCATCGGAAGCATTCCATCTCCTATACATTATTTTTCTACACTTCCGAATGATACACACTAAGTCGTATTCCACGAGTCACGCAGACGGTGGAACACAACTAGTACCATACTAGCAATACTACTACTATCTCGAGGCAGCTCCATAGTAGTCCTCATAGAAATCACCACCTGCACTGGAAGTGGAACATGGTCGTCAGGAGCAGACAATCTGTGGAGCCTGTGGACCATAAGGACTCGGATGTGGTCGTGGACCCACAAAGGGTGGCGAAGAGGCCCACGAGGAGGAGTGATGCCTCCAACCTCACGCCACTCCATGAAGTCCGCAGACTCGCCCAGCACAGTCAGATCTCTCATGTCCATACATCCGGCTTGCACGGCAGGTGCAAACCTAGTCGAGTAGCCCAGTGGGTGGAACGGGCATTATACAGCTCCATACGCAAGGCCCGGTTCTCACGGTCCTTGTCCTCCAAAGAACTCAAGAGTGGTACGGAGGAGTGAGTCCTCATGGGATGCATCACTTGTACAAGCCACGAGGTAGCCATGCGCCTGTGAAGAGATCTTGGCATATAGCGGAAATCGGTGTTGCTCGACAAAGCAGTTCGCTCGAATAATAGTCATCATGGAGTAGGCTGCATCTTGTACAGACATTCCAATAGTGATTCCGAGCCCATAGGAGCAAAGTGAAGTGGCTCAAGAGCTCCGGGATAGGATGGGTAAATCCGGACCGTGCATAGGTATTGGCTTTGATTGAAATCCTGAACTGCTCCTCGACGGTATACTCGAGATACCATCGATAACCAGCCTCAATCATCACCCTAACCAACATGGCCGTGTGACCGCACACATCAATGCAGCGAGTCGAGTGAACCACTTGGTTACGGGAACGGGTGGCCATCTGAAAGCACAGCCATAATGCAAAGGCATTAAAATTTCTAGGAAAATCGGGCAGCATAACATACAGAAATGCTCAAATCAAATTTGAGACATTCAAAATCAGATTTGCAAGACCACTCAACAACATCATATCAAGGTTCGGTTCAAATGGTAGCATACTAAAATTTAGTAACACCGAATCGAGGATGTAACCAACAATCCTACAAGGTACTACGGATAGTAACACGTGAACCTGATAGAAAAGAGAGCCTAGTCCTATACCCACGTTGAATGAGAAGAGGATGACTCGGATCGAGGGCATAAGGTAAAGGAGTAAAAGAGCCTTACGTTCCTCCCACAATCAATTCCCCTACATATAACTAAAGCATTTCTAGACTCAACTTCACCAGTTTGGCTTAAGCGGACCTCTGAGCAGCCCTGCTCGATGCCAACGCTGTCGGACCCCGATTCCAAGTCACATCGACCTAGCTGGTAACACCTCATATCACTTTGCGGCCTCACGCACGGTATTCCCACGGTGTCGCTTACCATGGCCCGGACCGTTTATGCCTTTTGGCTCACGATATGATAGTGTCGCTAGCATCCACATGACAAAGAACCCGGGCCGACATGGCTAGTCGTGAACCCAAAGCGGCACTAACCTATGGGGACAGGCATACATGAAACAATTCGAGCATGTCGGTCATCAACGTATGAACTCGGGCTGTAGCACTGGGCTAACAGGACTCCGGTATCCCGGTCAGAAGCGGCTAGGCAGACTCCAAGTATCACCGCGTGACATTTCCCGAAGGGATGTACATAGGAACGAAATGAATCACATGCCGCCACCAAGTGTCCAAGCAGAGTCTTTGGGCTAGCGGGACTCGTGAACCGGCTCAGAAGCGGACTACTATCGCCGTAAGCACGAGACTACATTTCCCCATATGAGAGGCTGCCAAGGATAAACAACTAGATTGTCGGATCCCACTCATACCAAGCATTTCAATCATACACGCAATATGCCCGATATGAGTAAATACAACAAGGCATCACAACAAAACTCTACAACTCAAGTACTTTATTTAAGAGGCCCGAGGAGCCATACATAACATAGTCATACAGTAGGGGTCACATGACCCAACACTCAAGTCATACAATCATACAAGCACAAGCGGAAGCAACTATGTCTCGAGTACGCACTCTAGAAAGAAAGAAAGCTTGTTGGAGCCTTTCTATCTACAATGGCCCTTCACAAGTCTTAGATCGCCACCGGGTGGCTAGCTTACTCGTCAAGTCAACATCTACATAGAATCCGTCGGAGGTGGTATAGTCCTCTGAAAAATATTGATTACAAACATGAGTACAAAAGTACTCAGCAAGTCTTACCACGTAATCCTATCATACATGCACATTCTCAAGGAAGGTAGTGGAGTTAAATGCAGCAAGCCAGCTTTGACTCTTGGCTAAGCTATCCTCGTGACACACTTTGTAAAGCATTTTGTCGCATACGAGTCCACTAATCACCATAACAATACTCCACCGTGGATCCTCTCTCGTCATCCCCGAGAGGGCCATCCACGATACTCACACTTATCTTGAGGCTTTTAGTAGTATCCATTTACTTGTCTATGAACTGATATAGGTAACCCGAAGTCCTTCTCCGTGGACACGGCTATTCAATAGATCATATTTAACCCTGCAGGGTATACTTCTTCACACACGCTCACCACTTATCGTCGTTTACGACGATGTACTACGGCAACCTTCAAGCGGAAGCCCAACGTGGGTGTCGGCCTCAGCCTACCTAAACACTCAAGTCCCTAGTCCAGGTTTATCGCCTATTCGGTTCCATCCGCAGGAGTCCGCCGAGGTTTCCCATACAGCCCGAACGATGTGTGCAGGGGTTCCCGAGATACCAAACGGGCACTTTTCGGTACACCGGCCACGGTGCCTACCGCAACACAACCCACCCCTAAGGTCAGCGTTGCGTGCGGCCCCAAAGAAGCTACAAACACCGAAACTACTTGCAACTCCCGGACTATGAATAGGGGTGGTTAAGAAGTTTAGAGGGTCCATTGGTTTCGGGCCCAATGCGTGGTAGTAGCTAGTTCATGGATCACAAACACAGATCTCAGTTCTTAAGTGCGGCCTCAATGAAACAACCCACCATGTACTCCTACATGGCCTCTCATCGATACCTTTACCAAATCGTGTTCAACACTTACACTCTCGAACCAACACAACCTTTCACTCCAGTTCATCATCCCGATGAGCCAGACCTGACACAACTCTAAGCATAGCAGGCATAGCATGGTAGGAATCACAAACATGGCTCAATCAACTCCTACACATACTAGTGGGTTTCATCTAGTTATTGTGGCAATGACAGTCATGCAAAGGAAGTGGGTTCAACTACCGCAGCACACAACAGCTTGAATCGCGTTGTCTTAATGCAGTAAAATGAGAGCGAATCGAGAACATGGGTTTGTATCGGAATGTTCAATGAAGTGCTTGCTGATGGAATTGAGGTAGAGAACTGCCTTCGGATGGGTTATCGAGGTTATCTTGGGGACGAACCTATCATGAGAACACACCAAAATAAACATACAACCAATATGCAACAATATGATGCATGCTATGACATGGCAAGATGAATGTGTGTTGGCCTAATGCAAGTTGAAGGATAGGGATGATCTCATTTGAACCAAAGGTTCAAATGATAGATCATGTGAATTAGTCCTAATGGTGCAAAATCTTAATCTGGTTATTCAGCATAGCTAACTTGTTTTAACATGCATGAAACCTGTACCAATGGATAGAGTGTATTTTTCTGATAAATTTTCATATATAAATCTTTGCATTTGGAGTTATAGAATAAAAGTTATAAGCATTTGAAATTTGAATTATATTCTGGATTTTATTATATAGAAATAATTCCAGAATTTAAATTAATGCGTCAGCATGAGGTCAGCATGACGTCAGGGGGTCAACGGGGGTCGTCCAGGTCAAACTGACCAGTGGGACCCGCATGTCAGGTTAGTTTAACTAATTAGTTCTAATTAAAACTAATCCTAATTAGGTTAGCTGGTGGGGTCCACCTGTCATTGACCCAGAGGGTCAACAGGGCCCACGGGTGAGGTCAACTCACCGGCGTCTAGCCGCCGGCGAGGCCAGACGCGGCGGAGCAAGTGCCTTTGCACTTTCCGGGCTCCAAATGGAGCGCGGGAAGCACCTACGGGTAGCTAGAGGTGAGCCGCGGGGTTTGGTGGGGTTGGTTGGGTGAGGGTGGCGGAGTGGGCCTTGGCGACGAGTCGGGCGGCGACCGAGGCTCGGCCACCGACGGGTTAGGGGTTAGCGGCCTCGGCGAGGCACGGGGAGTGCGTGGTTAGACTCATTGGAGAGTGGTGAGTGCGATGGGCATAGTGGAGTGACCAAAAGGTGACCGGAGGCTCGTCGGCGACGAGTCCCGCTGGCGGGGTTCAGCGATCGTCGACCGCTCGCTGTGGTGCAAGAAGAGGAGAACGGAGAGGATGGAGAGGTAGCTAGGTTCAGTAGTGAACTGCAGGGGAGCTTGCCGGGCCGGGTGGACTGATGCGCCGGCGGCGACGATGGGATCTCCGCGCCTTGGACTCAGGGCGAGCTCGGAGTAGTGGCCTCGGGGTTCTGGAGCGAGGGGGACTAGCTGGCTAGGGGTAACTGGGTGCGGCGGAGCTGCCAGACATGGCGGTGAGGTGCGGGGACGGCGGGGAGCACGGCGGCGACGGTGGCGTGTCGGCGATGGCGTCGGCCAGGTCGTGAGCGAGCGAGAGAGAGAGGCAGGGGGAAGAGTGAGGTGTCTGGGGGGTTCGGGGGACGACGTGCGGGTCGTCCCAGCGGCGAGGCGGCGAGGGGGTGAGGCAGGGCGGCGGCCAGCTGCGTGGCGCCCTGCTGCTGCTGCTGCCGGGCACCAGCCTGCTGTCTGGCCGAGCCAAGCAGCTCATTGGCCTGCTGCTGGGCTGGGCAGCAGGTGGGCCGTTGTCAGGCGTCGAGTAAGGTTTTCCTTTTTTTTATCTTTTCTATTTTCTGCAATTCTGTTTAGGGTTTTTAAAAATACCAAAACACTTTCAAAATTACCAAAATGCTCCTGGTCACTAGTTGAATATTCCCAACATGAAACATTTTAGTTTAACAATTTTGAACACTTAAAATATTTTTCATAATTTAAAATGCTCTTTCCAGAATTTTGTGAATTAGATTTGGAACCCTTAGGTGACCTAGAAAATGTCCCACTTTCTTTGACATGGATCTTAAACCCAAACAAAGAGGATGAGCATTTTGAAGGGCATTTCGGATTCATTGAAATAAATTTTAGTAAACCCTAGTTCTTTTAAGGGGGGGGGGGGTGTTCTGGGGTTTCCTGCTTCCCCATTTCAAATTCAGATAAAAAGTAAACATGATGCACACCCTAATGCATGGTCTATCTGGGATGTGACAAAGGAGGAGGGAATGGACAGGGGTGGCGGCGGCTTTTAGGGAGTTGGTCTAGGGTTTGTCCAAATAGACAAGTGGGTGGACTATATATAGGAAAGGGGAAGAGTTTGCACCTTTGGATCGAAACCCGACGGACGAGAATAAATAGGCTAGAGAGTTCAATAAAGAAAATGAAGATATTTAATAGATGTTAGGCGATGATTTGAATGCAATGGTGATGACTGAGCGGTTCGGGTTCGAAGCAGGTTTCGGGTGCGCACGCCAGGGGTCTGAGAGAGGACAACGAGGACAAGGGCCTGACAAAGTGACAATGGAGGCAAAGAGAGAAAGGGCACCTGCAAACGGCTATGAGTTTTATGAAAACATGCAGATGCAATGCGCATGATGCTATGAGATGAGATGCATGACATGAACACAATGCAAAACAACAAACAAAACCCAACCACGGAGGAAATAACATATCACATCTCCGGAAAAGGCAAGAGTTGGAGTTACTAATATGGAAAGTTGTATCCGGGGCGTTACAACTTAGCCACCACCATAGACGAGGGACCGAAAACCAGAACAAGTAGAGGACCACACCAGCTCAAAAACACCTCACCTCCTGAGGCTTGTTCGTCCTTGTACTAGTTCATTCATAGCCCCTCGAGGCAATCCCCCACACCACACTGGAGTAGGGTATTACACCACAACGGTGGCCCGAACCAGTATAAATCTTTGTGTCTTTGTGTCTCTGTGAGCTCTTCGCACTAGGCTAGGGAGGATCACGAGTAGGCAGGCTGGGCAGGTTGAGATCTCCGCACACACCCGAGTGTTTGAACCTCTCATGGGTTTCCGGACCCCGAAATCCGGCATTTGGCATGCCACGTAGGGGTGCATTGGATCCTCTCTTCCGTCGTTCGATCCGCCACTGCTCCGACATCACCATGGCCGACGCGCACAGGGCTCACGCCGAGCGTCGGGCTGGGGTCGCTGCCCATGTCGGTCAGACAGTTCCGGCGGGCGACGGCTGCGCCCGTCGTGCTCCTTCTCCGGTGGCCAACACCGCCACGGGCCCTGCCGGCCACGAGCAGCAAGCTTCATCGCTGCACCCGTCGGTGCATCGTGACGGCCGCACCGCTACTCCATCCCTGACTCCAACAGCTTCATCATCCCATGCGCGCCACGGCCAGGTGGACGCGCAGGCCGCTCTGCTCACGGCATGGGAGCTCCTTCGCTACCGCCCCATGGGTGATCTCTACAAGGAGTGGCTCGAGCGCATCGCCGAGCTCATCACTGTCGCGCACTGGGGCTCCAACGGGCCGGCTCGCTCGCTGCCTCAGCAACCACCTGCAGCGGGTGATGTCGCGCACGGGGCTCCTCCTCCGCCTCCGGCCCGGGGCGGAATCGTCGAGCCAAGGCGTATGGCTCCGCGGTGCGAGCGCATCGCCCGGTGCCAGCTCGGTACGACGTGAGCTGCCAGGTGGTTCAACGCCCCCAAGGAGAAGCGCGCGTGCTTCCAGCGCCCCAGCACCAGGCTTGCGAGCCGCCACAGGAGGTGGCGGTGCGGGTGCACCAGGACTACGTTCCACCCCCTCAACGACCTCCAGCAGCCACGGCAGGATGCCATGCGTTCACTATAGAGCTCCGCAACGTCGTCTGGCCGGGCAAGTTCAAGCGTGACCTGCCTCCACGCTACGATGGCACCGCAGACCCCGCCGAGTTCCTGCAGCTCTACGAGCTGAGCATCGAGGCGGGCAACAGCGATGAGAAGATCATGGCAAATTGGTTCCCGATGGCCCTCAAGGATGGAGCATGTTCTTGGCTCCTGAACCTGACTGAGGGGTCGGTTTCTTCCTGGGAGGAGATGCGCAGCCGCTTCATCGCCAACTTCCAGGGCGCTCGCGATCATCCACCGGCCGCAGGAGACCTGCGCCGTGTCAAGCAGCAGCCTGGAGAGACCTTGCATAAGTATATCCAACGCTTCAACAACGTCCGCCTCAAGATTCCCAAGGTATCCGGCGAGTCCATCATCTCCGCATTCATCGACGGTGTATGCAACGTCAAGATGAAGGAGGAGCTCGCCATCCACGAGGACCTCTGCACTTCTCTGCACATGTTCAACATGGCGAACAAGTGTGCGAGAGCTGAGGAGGGACGCCTCTCCCTCCTCGAGCTCCCTAATGGTGACCCAGAAGACAAGAAGACCAAGGACACGAAGTGCAAGGGGGCCAACCGTGCTTGCGGCAGAACCAGAGACCAAGCGCAGCTGCGACCACCCTGAGTCATCCAAGGGCAAGCGGCCATTCTGCGCCTTCCACAACGTCTACAGCCACAACACCAGCGACTGCCAGGAGCTCAGGGCTCTCCGCGACAGGCGCCTCGGTCGACGCCCCGAATGCAACGATCGGGGATACGGTCGTGGAGGTGGCCGAGGCGGAGGTCACTGGGACGGATGCAACCGCCGTCGGGAGTGGTGCGACCAGCCTCGTGAGGACCACTGGCAGGACCAGCCTCGCAAGGGCAACTGGAGGGAGCAGCCTCGCGAGGATCGCCCTCAGGGCAATGCTGCCTTGCCTCCTATGCCTCCACCACCAAGAAGGAACGAAGATCACCCTCGGGACGAGGGGGCTGGGGGCTTCCAGGAGCCGCGAGCCATCGCCTGCATCTTGGGCGGCTCACAAGCCCCAGCTTCTCACCGCGTCTTCAAGTACTTTGCGCGCGAGATCAATGCGGCGCTCCCCAAGCTTGAGGCAACTAGTCCTCTCAAGTGGTCCTAGTGCGCCATCACCTTCGACTCCTAAGACAGCTCAAGTGCGCGGCCACCGCTTGCATGCTCTCCATGCTCTGCTCCCTCGTCATCAGCAATGTGATCGTCACCAAGACCCTCATTCATGGCAGAGCAGGGCTCAATGTTCTCTCTGTTCAGGCATTCGATAGGCTCCAAGTGCCATACTACCAGCTGCACCCCACCAAGCCATTCTCAGGAGTGACTGACGGATCAACACACCCGATCGGGCAGGTTCGCCTCACAGTGACCTTTGGCGAGCGCAACAACTACCGCACCAAACTCATCGACTTCGACTTCGTCGACATTTGCCTGCCCTACAATGCTATCCTTGGGTACCCAACACTAGCCAAGTTCATGGCGGCCACGCACCACGGCTACAACATCCTCAGGATGCCAGGAAGCGGCGGCATCATCACCTTCACCTGTCAGGAGAAGGATGCGGTGTGCTCCCTCGAGCGCGCTTTCCAGGCTACAGCAGTTGAGAATCCGGAAGACGAAGACGATGCCCTCCATCCTGAGGTCGCCCCCAAGAGGAAGAAGCTGCAGTTGGGCCAGGGGTCTCGTGAGGAGGCATCATACGAGGACGCAGCGCTGAGCCTCGCGTCCCCGAACGCGGCGCCTTCACCCATCGCATAGGAAGGCACGCCCGGTGCCCCTCTCAGGCTGGGCTCGGGTGCTCTCCTCTAGAGGGTCTTAGACCTAGCCAATGTCGCGAGGGCGGCGCTCGGGACCATATGGAGGTGCTCTTCAGAGCACGCTTCCCAGGAGAAGGCAGGAGGCGTGAGGCACCAGGCGTTTAGGAGTTCATCAGTGAAGCGATCGAGGAGATTCAGGAAGGAAGGGTTCTACAAGGCGATCGTCGCCTGCCGCGAGGTGGAGCTCGCTGCCCTAGTGAGGGTAAAGAGTTCCGCATCTACATCGATATCCCTGGGATCAATAGGGCCACGTCACGGCAGCTCATGTGGCCGTCTCGTGTTGGCCGATGCGAGGGACCGCCTCACAGCTACATCAGCATGCCTTTCGGCCTGGCGGGCGCGGCTGAGGCATTCCAGCACTGCATGACGGATGCTCAAGTGGCCCGCAAGGACAGGCGCCAGGCGATCCTGGAGGAGATGGAGGAGCACCCTCAGGAGCCTTCTGGTCCCTCCGAGCCCCCCGAGGCCCGGCACCAGAGCGGTTCATGAGGAACGACTTCAGCAGCACGCATTTTTTGGCTACTTCAACAACTCTTTAGCAACGGTACTGGGTGAAATCTCCCTAGTTCGTTCAGTTTGGGGGCTCCCCTCGGGCTGCATCATCCCCAGGCCGTGTGGGTCTTTCCCTATGGCATGTACCATATTGCATTCACCAGGATTATCTAATTTTCCGTGAGTGTATTTTATGATTGTCACCTCATGACCCCCGCCTCATGACCCCGATGCGTCTGACTAACGCCATGTCTGCACGACACACACACATCGGCACAACGCTTGTGCTCAGGTCCGTCCCTGCAACGCTGATAAACCCGGGGATCAAGCTCTGGTTCGCGGCCCGCTTCGCATACACCACCTCACAGGGTCCTCGGTGCCTCCGACACACGCCTGGGGCTCTCGGCCTCCTTGGTCATCTAACCTGCAGGATCACCCCACAGCAAGCCAAGGGTCGGCCCAGACAACCACTGTCTAGCTTCGCGAGTCGCTTGCATGTTAAAGGGGGGTTCTCCCGAGCATCGCGCCTCGGGAGCTCCTACTGGCTCTCCAGCCCTCACTTCCTAGCCTTGACCACGGCATCGCGACCTGGCATACCAGCGGCGGCTGAGCTCGCTCGAGGGCCGGGTCCCGGGGATGTAGAGCATCTTGGCAAGCGAGGCAGGAGGGTGGCCAGGATGGGCTGCGCCTGATGGCACCACATGCGCGACGGCAAGCATTTCCTCTCTACCAGGCTCAGACCACAAAAGATAAGTCTCAACTCGCTATGGCACCAGTTTCGCTCCGCACGCCTTACCCCGTAGTTCCACTTGGGCGGTTCAACTCCCCTTTTCGATTTTCTATGCAGCTGCTTGCATGCCAAGGGGGACCTCGTGAGCATCACGTCTCATGTGCTCTCACCGGACCTTGGGCCGCTCACTTCCTAGCCTTGACCACGGCATCGTGACCTCGCATACTACCGATGGCTGAAGCCTGCCTGGGGACTGGGTCCTGCCGGCGTAGAGCGCCACGCTGTCTAGGGAAGAGAAAAGGAAGGGACTTAGCCGGACTGGAATACGCGCGTCCATTACAAAGTCAAAAGGAACAACAATACTATTGAAGACATATCGGTCCTTACAAGCTCCATGGGGGCTGATTTTCATCTCGCGAAGGAGACACAACTACAGGGCCTTGCAGCGTCGCTGACGACGCCGGGCGGCAGCCGCAGCAGCAGTCCAATCATGGCAGGAGCTCGGTGTCACGTAGCTGTCGTTGCTCGACTCCGGAGAATCGCTGGGCTCGGGGGAGTTGCTGCATTCCCATGAGTCGTTGCTTCTGCTGGATGAAGCGCTGAAGGGGGCGGCAGCATATCCAGCACCCATCACGGCGTCCTTTGAGTTGTCTCCTCTAGGGCAGGACTCCAGTCGTTCGCCCCGCTCATTGAAGACCTTGAAGAACAAGGTGCCCGCGCCATCGTACTCGAAGTGGATCTCCAGGGCGCCCTCGGCTCGGCAAGCCTGGGCGACCTCGCCCCATCCTCGCGTCATGAAGACATCTCCTGACGACACCACCTCGACCTCAGCCCCGGTGGCTAGGCTGCTGCACCCTGCATGATGCAGCCACAACTCCATCGCCCCCCTCAGAGGTAGTTCGCTGGCGGAGAACCGCGGGAATCGAATCCAAGTGTCGGGAGGCATCACTGCCCACACCATGAACTCGCGTGAGCTATCCTCGGCGTGGGTCCGCGGCGCGGCCGGCAGGCCAATGGCGGTCGTGCCATCTTCGTGAGGCGCCGCTTAGCGGTGCACTCCTTCACCTTGCGCCCGGGCGTACAAGGGGAGGGTGAAGCCAGGTGGAGGCCTCGATTGTCAAGGCTTGGCCACCTCCCGCCTCACGCCAGCATCTTCATGGAGGTGGAGTCACTTCTTCGACAGGAGAGGGTCCGGCCCCTCCCTAAGAGCCTTCCCCTTCTCTGCCGCAGAGAACCTCCTGATCGGCGCCATGGAAGCAAGGAGAAGAGGGAGAGCAAGCAAGAGCAAGACGAAAGAGAAATGGGCCAGGGGCTCTACCTGCTCGCACATTTATAGCCGGGAGAAGGTAAATCATCGGCTCCCCACGATTTCTAGTAATGATGATCTCTTCTGCATGAAGCATGCAGTTGTCAAGTCGAGCAGTTGTCGAGGCAGCATGGGGAAGCGGAGTCGCCAACGTCCAATCAGTCACCACACGTCATCAAGGCCGCAGGCGGTTAGGGCCCGCGGTACTCCGCACTTTCCCTTCGGCTTCACCTCGAAGCCAAGTCCGAGCACGCCTTGGGCCCGGGGGCTACTGTCGGCATCCTGGACTTGGGGGTATCCATTCCTGCCTGCCTGCGGCCCACCACGTGGCTCCATCTACGGCCTGGTACGGCCCAGCTTCTACATCAACACCACGAGACCCTCGTGAGGGGTCAAGCCTCGTGAGGCGGACGACGCCAAGACCCGTGAAGGAGTCGGCCTACTCAGGAGGGCTCCTGAGGGGCGGAGAGTTCTATGCAGCTACCTCATGAGGCTCAGCTGACATGAGCCATGACGACCAAGGCCAGGCGGGCGCCAGGCGGGTGCAGAGCGTAGGTTTCCTCTTTGGTGCAGGGGAGGCAAGCCACAGGCACGGAGTCCCGAGCAAGCAGCCAAAGGTTTCCATTCTGGTGCAACGAGACCAAGACCGCCAGGATGGCAGGACGGAGGTCATCACTGAGCCCACCGCAGCGTCACGACGAGAGGCTTTTCGCAGGGGAAGACTACTTTTGTCAGGATAGACTATACTACTTGTCCCCTTTCAAATCCCGCGTTGTGGAATCCCTTCCCGCTCATATTTGGGAGGAGGACCAAGGCACTATATATAGGACTTAGCCACCACCATAGACGAGGGACTGAAAACCAGAACAAGTGGAGCACCACACCATCTCAAGAACACCTCACCTCCTGAGGCTTGTTCGTCCTTGTACTAGTTAATTCACAGTCCCTCGAGGCAATCCACCACACCACACTGGAGTAGGGTATTACACCACAACGATGGCCCGAACCAGTATAAATCTATGTGTCTTTAATTGTTTCTCTGTGAGCTCTTAGCGCTAGGCTAGGGAGGATCGCGAGTAGGCAGGCTGGGCAGGTTGAGACCTCCGCACGCACCCCAGTGTTTGAACCTCTGATGTGTTGCCAGACCCTGAAATCCAACAGTTTCTGGTCTGCAAAAGCACCCGCCGACTATCTTGCGTATCGCGCTGTCGGTCGGATCTCCTTTGACGTGAGCTGTGGTGCATCACCCCCAGCATCGAGGGTACACGTGATGTGTTCATGTGTCAACACTCTTTTAGGCGACTCCGAGCGGGATCAAGCTTTGAACCGTCTCCAGCCTGTTCTTGCTACGAGGAGAGCGTCATCAAGCGGCTGCAATCTACAGCGGTAACATGTATCATCAATATCCTTACGTAGATGCAAATAGCCATTATGTTGATGTTGCTAGATCTTTCAATGGACATGTCATGTCTGCTAGCCCTAAGGAGCAAAGGCCGACTAGTTATTCCGGAGAAACTTGGGATTTACAGAACCGCGATGCAACTTATGAATCTGAACTTTCGTGCATCGACAACATCTTTCAATATGCCGGTGAACAACACGATTTGTTTGAGTCATATATATAGGATACCTCATGTACATGAGGGCGTCTCACAGTTTTATCCATCAGCAGCGGACTCGCAATATGCGGGTTCATCCCCAAACATGTCGATGGATGGGGGAATCAGCCATGCTTCCATTAGCTATTTGGTCGGTTATCCTCAAACATCATATACTACACCTCGTGATATTAATTGTTCAGTGGCATATGAAACTAAAAATATCCATGAGTCGGATATCCTTGGCCGAGTGAATGGAGATTCTGCAGGAGCATATGTGCCTAATATTACATGAGATGAGGTGGCTCTGGGTGCATTAACAAGTTTAGCCCAAAATAAGAAGATTAGTGCTATTTGCCTTGAGCAGAACGAAAAGGGATTGGTTCCTGATTATGAGGCAATAAGATCTAGGGTTTTGAACGAAGACAAAGTGTTGCCGATTGATCAAATTGGCGTGAGAAAATATTCAACAACAGCGCACATGTCTTCACCTATCATTGCAGCATGTTATACACCCCCTATACAATCGCAAAATTTCGGCAACATCAATTCATTGCCCAAAGATCGTAAAAGTATTGGGGGGCAAGCCGATCCAAGCAGGGCTGAGTTTAAAGAAAAATAAGTGGCCCAAGTGGACAAGAACAAGCCAGAGCTCACAGGGAATAGCGCTAATGAATTTACTACACCTACCTTGAGAAATTACTAGCAGAATATCAACAGGCTTATGAAGCTCTCAAGAAGAAGCGTGGAGAGGAAGATTTGCAAGAGTACATCAAGTGCCTTTCTCCATGTAGCAACCATGTTGGCCCTTCTACACTCTTAAGGCAAGATAAAAAAGAAGCTTTGCTAGCAGATCAGCAAAAAAGGATTCACTCGGGTAATACAGTGGATTCGGTTGAAACCAGATTGAGCTCTGAGATAGCTAATGCCGAGTGCATCAAGCCATTTATTACCAAGTGTACCAAAATAGAAGATGCAAGCTTCGCTGAGCAAAGGAACGACAAACGCAGCAAATTGTTGTCCTCAATTTTTCTAGATGTAAGGGAGCTTACATGCTACCCTATGAGTTCCGTGCCAAAAATATTGATGAGCATCAAGAACAAAGTAATATGGCCAAACACAGTTCCGTTAATGATGAACATCAAGAACAAGAAAATGCAGCCGAGCAAAGTTCAACTGACAAAGAGCATCTGAGTGAAATCCACTCGGGCAATCCAACTGAAATATACTCGGGCAATCGAGTGAAATCTACTCAGACAATCCGAGTGATGAAGCACGAGATCCAGAAAAATAGGACGGGGTGTTGGATAATTATTCAGAAGTGGAGCAAGGTATTGTTCTAGTGGTGCAACCATCTCTTCCTTCCAACATCTTCACAAAGGTACACCTAGCAGATAGTTTATTTCGATTCGGTCAAAATCATATTGTTGATGCACCTGTTAGTAAGATTCTAATTAATTTTGAAAGACCAATCGAAATGAGTAATATGTTTGTTAGGAATGATCTTGTCACTAATCATGATAGTTAACACATGGTATCATTCATAGAGACTAGTTGTGATAACTCATTGCAACCAAAGCTTTTCCCATTATGCCGACTTAAAATTTTGTTCATACGGGTAGCTTTGCTTGTTTCATGTCTGGCTAACATTTGGTCTTCTTCCAATTCGATGATCCTTTCCTTCGTCTTCTGCAACTCCAACATGTCATTGCACATTTGATTCTCCTGGCGTCGAATGTGCTGATTTAACTCTGGATGAACGCTGCAATGGACCTATCCTTCTTGGTGTTGACGACGTCCCAGGTTGTCATCTCGGCGTCCGCAAATCTGGTAGATGGTGTCCTTGAGGTCTTCTTGATAAACTTCTCCAATGCGCCCCATGGTGATGTGAGCTGCCATGCTCTTTCCCAGCACTCCAAGTGGGTGCACCGAAAACACTATCTATTGGCCCGGTGATCGGGCAAATGTCCTTCTGAACGTGAGCATGAATCTTCCAAATCCTCTTCAGCAGAGTGGCGTTGAAAGTCCCGTGAAGCTTGGTAATCCAATGTTCGGTACTTAGTAACTTCCTTCAAGTGAAATCCAAAAGGTGTGCCTTCATCCGGTTGGGTGTACTTGATCTTCGCGTCCGTCATCCTAAAGAGAGAGAAAGATGAGGAGTTAGAAAATGGGAAGAGAGAGTGATCTATGGCTTTAACTTAGTGGTCGTGTCCTCACAGTCGTGCGGTGCTCGATACCATTCTCTGTGAGCGACCAGACCGAATGGATCTAGCGCTACGTGCTCGTGTCATCCCCGGATCGAGAATGACACCACACAAGATTTCAAGGATTTATAGCGAGTAGCAATCACACACTTATTACATCGTTGTCCACAAGGGAACTGAATACAAAAATATGGCTTAAGGCCATCTAATGATAACAGCGGAAGGCTTGGAAGATAAGCGAGTCCATCAACTCCAACGGCATCATTGAGTATAGAACCACGACCTAACACCTTACTCGTCGTTCAAAAGTCTGCAACGTGAAAAGTTGCAGCCAAAAACGGGTCAAGACATGGAATATGCTTGCAATGTAACACATAAAGAGCAATGAATGAATAAGCCTATACTACATGCTTATTTGGCTGGTGGTAAGGCTCTCTGATTACATTTGCATAAAGCTGATTTTCCCTACATCAAAGGAATAATTTTATTTAACTATCATGGTGGTTGTTAAACATTGAGAATGGTTGACAGATTCTCAATCCCAATTAAAAAGTACTCATCAAAACCCAATAACTTTTATTTAGAAGTAACATGTTGAGATTCACATGATAATCAAGTACCGGATACTCAAATTGTCCATAACCGGGGACACGGCTAATCATGATTAGTTTATACACTCTGCAGAGGTTTGCACACTTTTGCCCACAAGACTCGATCGCCTCCGCTTGGTTCTCGCTTTTACATGGTGTTTGAGAAGCGGATGACCGAGACATAGTCTTTCGAAGCGCTAGCACCTTACATGTGGGTAGACCGTACCAACCTATATCCCCTACATCAGCTAGCCTACCGTAAGAGTTCGCACGACTTAGTCAACTACGCCAGAGCCCATAATTGGCTTGTGGCTGCACACGGAAGTTTCCAGTTTGAAAAATCTTATGATCCCTTAGAGCACAGGTGGCGGTCCAAGAAATACAGGCAAGTCCTGATAGAAACCATGTGCCTCAATCCACCCAGATGTGTGTTAGGTTCCCACCTTAGATAAACCATTAATTAAACAATCTCACATCTGTCATGGATATTCACTCACCCAATCCACGTCTACAAGCATAGCATGGCATGAACAAGCAAGCGTGAAGTAACTCCCAAGGTTTCATAAGTAAAACAGGTAATAGGTACTACCTCAATCTACTTCCCAAACCCACAATTTAATTAGATCCTAATCATGCAAGTGTTTGAGGAATAGATCTAATGCATAAAACTGGGTATGAGAAGGGTATGATCAAGTGTTACTTGCCTTGCCGATGATCCATGAGTCCTAGAGATTGAAGTAACAAGCGGCGCACTCGGGTGATCTAACGCAGAAAACAACAAGCATACAATAAGTACTCATCTAATGCACAGGGAAATCTCGAATAAAAAATCTAACCAGAGAGTTCAACTTAAGAACCCTGGTTGCAAAAGAATCGAATCAAAACAAACTCCGAAAGTCGAAACTCGAGAGAGAACGTCTCGGTTTAGCGATCTGAAATTAGGTCAAAATTTCACAGTGGCAAAACTCTGTGAAAGTTGGGTAGTCGGAACGGCGGTTTCGTTACGAAACTCCAGGCGCTTGAATCACCTGATTCGATAAGCGAGCGAGAAATAAAACAGTTTTGAAAATCAGATCTCAAATCAAATCGAAAAATAACGGATTAATTCCGATTAAAAGAAAAAGCGACGAACGAGTTAAATTGCGAGCGTTCATTAACGAATCGAATCTAACGAACGCGTTCATTTGAAACGAGCGGTTCGGTGAGCGTCCGTTAAATAAGAAAACCGAAAAAAACAAAACCAATCTAGGTTTTTTAAAAAAACCAAACATTATTTTTTTAAATAAACCGGATCGGTCCGAGGGGATAACCGAATCGGGCGGCGGGCGGGCGGCTACCTCCGTGATCGCCGGCGAGGTCCGGCGGGCGGCGGGCTCAGCGGGGTTCAAGGCCGAGGGCGGCGGGTCCACGGCGGCGGCGGCGGCGTAGGGGCGGCGCTGGCGTCCTTAGGGCGGCGGGTCGGTCGGCCTTGTGGCGGGCGGCTCCGTGAGCGAGTGAGAGAGAGAGGGGGCGTTTATAAAAGCGAGTGGGGCGGCGGTTGCTTGGGAGGGGCAACGGAGCGGGCGAGCCGACTCGGCGGCGGCGGGCGTCCCCGAGCGGGACTTCAGGCCAAGCGGCAAGGGCGCGAGGAGAGGAGGAGGTGGGCGGGGGCTCTGGGCCGGGCTGCTGGGGCTGGGCAGGGCCTCGGTCGGGGGCGCGAATTTTTTTAAATAAAATTAAACCAAAACGAAATAAAAAAATACCAAACGATCTCAGATTTAAATAAAACAAATTTTCCCGACTCCTAAAATGAGTCGAACAAAATGAACTTTAAAAACAATATACATGCATAAAAATTTTAAATGCTCATTTTGCCTAAGCAAAATAAATCTTTCAAAACCAAATTGGGTTTATTTATAATATCTTCATTTTCCTAATTGTTTGGGAAAGTCATATTATTCCCTCTCAAAATATTTTTATAGGAAAAACTTTATGAAGATAATTAAATAAATCCAATGATCCCATTTTCAAAATTTGAGAAATCCCAAATATGAAAATTATGAAACTTCCAACTCTCTCCGAGGGTCCTTGAGTTGCGTGAAATTTCTAGGATCGGAAAAAATGCGAGAAAATATGATATGCATGATGACCTAATGTATAACATTCCAAATTGAAAATTTGGGATGTTACAAACCTACCCCCTTAAGATGAATCTCGCCCTCGAGATTCGGGTTGGCTAGAAAATAGGTGAGGGTGGTCCTTAAGCAAAACTTCCTCTCTTTCCCAGGTGGCTTCATCCTCAGTGTGGTGGCTCCACTGAACTTTGCAAAATTTGATAACCTTGCTGCGGGTAACTCTGCTGGCATAATCGAGAATCTTAACCGGTTTTTCCTCATATGTCAAGTCATCCTTCACTTGAATTGCTTCCAGTGGCACTGTGTCTCTTAACGGTACCTCTGCTATCTCGGGGTGACATTTCTTCAACTGAGAAACATGGAATACATCATGAACTCCTGACAGTCCTTCTGGCAATTCCAACTTATACGCAACTTCTCCCATGCGTTGCAAAATCTTATATGGTCCAACGAAACGGGGTGCTAACTTTCCTTTAACTCCAAAACGCTTCACTCCTCGAAGCGGGGATACTCTGAGATATACTCTGTCTCCAACTTCATACTCGATTGCTTTGCGCTTTGAATCGGCGTAGCTCTTACATGCAGACTGGCTACCTTGAGCCTGTCTCGAATCAACTTAACTTTCTGTTCAGACTCCTTAATCAAATCTGGTCCAAACAAGCGACGATCTCGGTTTAGTCCCATGACGACGGTGTCCTGCACCTTCTTCCATACAAGGCCTCGAAGGTGCCATCTTTAAGCTGGTTTGGTAACTGTTATTGTAGGAAAATTCTGCATACGGCAAATTGTCATCCCAACTAGATCCATAATCTAGTGCACAAGCTCTCAAAGATGTCCTCCAAAATCTGATTGACTCTCTCGGTTTGTCCATCGATGCGTGGGTGGAAAGCTGTGCTGAATTCAATCGGGTTCCCAATGTTTCGTGCAACTGGTTCCAAAATTTTGAAGTAAACTGGGTTCCTCTTGTCGATGCAATGCTCCTTGGAACTCCGTGTAAGCATACAATTCTGGTCATGTATATTTTTGCCAACTTAGCACTGCTATAGGTAGTCTTGACTGGAATGAAATGGGCTACCTTGGTCAAACGGTCGACTATGACCCAAATCGAGTCATATCCTGAGCGGGTCTTTGGCAAACCTGTGATGAAATCCATACCTAGTTTATCCCACTTCCATTCGGGTATCGGCAATGGTTGTAACAATCCTGCTGGCTTCTGATGCTCGCCTTTACTTTCTGACATACGTCGCAAACTGCTACGTACTCCGCAATATCCTTCTTCATTCCGGTCCACCAGAAAATATTCTTCAAATCCAAATACATCTTGGTATTTCCTGGGTGAATCGAATAGGGTGAATCATGGGCTTCTTGTAAAATCAACTTCCTGATCTCTGGGTCATTGGGCACATAAACACGGTCTTCAAACCATAGGGTATCGTGCTCATCCTCACGAAATCCTTTAGCTTTTCCTTTGCTCATTTTCTCCTTTATAGAGGCAACTTCCTTATCTGCCTTTTGGGCTTCTCTGATTTTGTCCATCAGTGTCGACTGAATTTCCAATGCTGCTACATAGCCTCTGGAACTATTTCCAACATAGCTCTCGAAGGTCCTCGGCTAACTCATTGGGTATTCCTCCCATCATTAGGGTATTGACGTGGCTCTTACGGCTCAATGCGCTCGCTACGACATTAGCCTTTCCGGGTGATAATGCAATCTCATATCGTAATCCTTGATTAGCTCTAACCATCTCCTCGTCTCGAGATTCAATTCATACGTGTGAAGATGTACTTCAAACTCTTGTGATCCGTATATACTTCACAATGATTTCCAATGAGAAAATGTCTCCACGTCTTCAAGGCATACTGCGGCTGCTAACTCCAAATCATGAGTGGCATAATTCAACTCATGGGGCTTAAGTTGTCGTGAAGCATACTGAAACAACTCTTCCTTCCTGCATAAGCACTGCTCCAAGTCCTCGGCGTGAAGCGTCGCAAAACACCTCATAATCCTTAGTTTGATCCGCAATATCAAACCTGGTGAGGTAACCAATCTTTTCTTCAACTCCTGAAAACTTGCCTCACAGTCCTCAGTCCATATGAATTTGTTTTCCTTCTTCAACAATTCTGTCATAGGCTTTGCAATCCTTGAGAAATTCTCAATGAATCTTGGTAGTATCCTGCGAGTCCAAGGAAACTCGAATCTCTCCAACTGTCGTTGGTGCTTCCCATTTGGTTCTGTCTCAACCTTTGTGGGGTCAACTGCTATCCCTTCTCCGGATATAACATGTCAGAAATCCAACTTCCTTTAGCCAAAACTCACATTTGCTGAACTTGGCATACAACTGGTGTTCCTCGGTTTCTCCAAAACCAATCTCAAATGTTCCTTGTGTTCTTCTTCATTCTTGAGAAAATCAAAATGTCATCGATGAACACCACGATTTAACTTGTCCAAAAACTCCATAAACACTTTGTTCATCGGGTTCATAAAATAGGCTGGTGCGTTAGTCAGTCAAATGACATAACGGTATACTCATACAGTCCATATCTCGTGGTAAATGCTGTCTTGGGTATGTCTTGCTCCCGAATCTTCAATCGATGGTACCACGATCGCAAGTCGATCTTAGAGAACACTTTGGCTCCTTGCAAGCGATCAAATAGATCATTTATCATCGGTAGTGGGTACTTGTTCTTGATTGTTACTTCATTCAATCCACGATAATCAACAACCATTCTCAACGATCCATCCTTCTTCTCCACCAATAAAGCGGGTGATCCCCAAGGTGAAGAACTTGGGCGAATAAAACCTTTATCCAATAGTTCCTTAATCGCTTCTTAATTTCTGCCAAATCCTTTGCGGGCATCACATGCAGTCGCTTCGATATCGGGCCTGTTCACGCAACAGCTCGATCAAAACTCAATGTCTCTATCCGCGGCATTCACGCAACTCTTAGGAAATACATCAGATATTCCTTCACCATCGGTACTTCTTCCCGTACCACTCTGTTAAGCAATTAACTTGTGCTCTCCTCGGCTCGTGCCGTGATACATACTTAATCCTTCTTCCTTCGGTGTGGTGAGCAAAATTGACCTTGTGGTACAATCTATGTTTCCTCCATACCTTGATAACCAATCCATTCCTAATATCACATCCAATCCTTGGGATTCCGAACTATTAGGTGCGAGGGGAAAACATAGTGTCCGATCCTTAGTGGCGATCGATCACACCATTTACTAGCCATGTACTCTGCTCGGGTGAGGTTACTAGCATGGGTGACCTAAGGGCTTGGGTTGGTAACTTGTACTTATCCACAAATCCCTTGATATGTATGAATGCGATGCACCAAATCAAAAAGAACAAGCTGCGAGAAAAGACTTAACCAAAAACTTACCGATTCTGCATCGGGCTGATCTTCAAACTCCTCCACATCAATGTGGTTCACTTGTCCCATGTTGAAAGGGTTGGGCTTCTTTCCAGAGCTTCCATTGCCATTTCCATTCTGGCCTTCTGGACAGTCATTTGCATAATGCCCAGTCTTGCGGCACTTAAAGCAAGTAATGTGACTCAGGTCTACCTTGGATGGTGTAGACGGGTTGGTGCGGTTCTGTCCGTTGCTTCCTCCATTCCCGTTCCCATTCTTGGTGCCATTATGGTTGTGCGAATTACCTCCTCCATGGGTATGCTGAAACTGAATTCCTGATTTAGGGGTATAACGTGGCTTCTGCTGGGATCCTGAGTTATACTTCCCTTGTCCATACTTCCGCTTGCGGTTCTCAATTTGCTGCTGCTTTCCCTCAATCATCAGAGCTCGGTCTACTAACTCCTGGTAGTTATTGAAACTTGCTACCATCAACGGCATGCTGAACTCATCATTCAGTCCTTCTAGAAACTTCTCCTGTTTAGCTGCATCTGTAGCAACGTCATCTGGGGCATAACGTGCTAATTTGCTAAAGTCATCCACGTACTGGCCAACAGTCCTTCCTCCTTGGCGTAAGTTGCGAAACTCACGCTTCTTCATGGCCATGGCTCCTGCTGAAACATGGGCTGTGCGAAAAGCTTGCTGAAACTGGTCCCATGTGGCGGTGTTCACGGATAAGTGGCTGTGAAATTCTCCCACCATCTTCTGCGGGTCCTTCAAGTGATGTGCTGCAAACTTCACTCTTTCACCATCCGTGCATCCTGCAGTGGTCAGCTCCTTCCTATCTTGCGGAACCAGTCATCTGCTACAATTGGCTCGGTGCTACTAGAATACACCGGCGGGTTCAGTCTAAGGAAACGAGTCAGATGATCCGCAGGTGGTGGTGGTGGCGGTGGGTTGTTGTTGTTGTTGTTCTGCACCAATGTTTGAATCAGGGTATTCTGCTGCTGGATCAATTGGGTGATCTCTGGCGGAAAAACGAATCCGGGGTCGCGTCTCGGAGGCATCTGATGGGTTTAGAAAAGGAGAGAAATGTAGAATAGAATGAGGTCTAAGGGGAATCACTACCCAAATGCACATGAGAAAATGCACACAAAATCACTTCATTCAATCAAACAAGGGCTTACAACGATCTAACTATCGCGAAAGTGCGTGTACTATAAAGGTTTACATGGAGGGAATACTACTAATATGTGGGGGACTTCTACTAATTTGAACCGGTGGAAGACTCCATGATGTCTGCTCCAGCTTCGTCTTCAAAATCGGGTTCACTTGGATCCGAATCTGTGTCGTCGATGTTGATGTAGTCGCTTGGGTATTCGACATACTGGTCTTCATTCCTGAGCGCCAACTTCTTCTTGAGTTCTTCGATCTCGTACTTAAGATCGTTATTGTGTCTTGCCAAAGCTACGATCTCGTCCATGTAGTCCTTGCGTGTAGTCTTTAGTTCTTCTTCCAATTCGATGATCCTTTCCTTCGTCTTCTGCAACTCCAACATGTCATTGCACATTTGATTCTCCTGGCGTCGAATGTGCTGATTTAACTCCTGGATGAACGCTGCAATGGACCTATCCTTCTTGGTGTTGACGACGTCCCAGTTGTCATCTCGGCGT
This sequence comes from Aegilops longissima, assembly GCA_021605205.1. Classification (NCBI taxonomy): domain Eukaryota; kingdom Viridiplantae; phylum Streptophyta; class Magnoliopsida; order Poales; family Poaceae; genus Aegilops; species Aegilops longissima. The sequence goes on from CM038680.1 coordinate 428,059,238, forward strand.
CCGCAAATCTGGTAGATGGTGTCCTTGAGGTCTTCTTGATAAACTTCTCCAATGCGTCCCATGGTGATGTGAGCTGCCATGCTCTTTCCCAGACTCCAAGTGTGTGCACTGAAAACACTATCTATTGGCCTGGTGATCGGGGCAAATGTCCTTCCTGGAACGTGAGCATGAATCTTCCAAATACGCTCCTCTTGAGCGAGTGGCGTTGAAAGTCCCGTGAAGCTTGGTAATCCAATGTTCGTGTACTAGTAACTTCCTTCAAGTGAAATCCAAAAGGTGTGCCTTCATCCGTTGGGTGTACTTGATCTTCGCGTCAAATCATCCTAAAGAGAGTAGAAAAGATGAGGAGTTAGAAAATGGGAAGAGAGAGTGATCTATGGCTTTAACTTAGTGGTCGTGTCCTACAACGTGGTGCTCGATACCATTCTCTCAGAGCGACCAGACCGAATGGATCTAGCGCTCGTGCTCGGTGTCATCCTGGATCGATGCCGACACCACACAAGCTTGAAGGATTTATAGCAGAGTAGCAATCACACACTTATTACATCGTTGTCCACAAGGGAACTGAATACAAAAATATGGCTTAAGGCCATCTAATGATAACAGCGGAAGGCTTGGAAGATAAGCGAGTCCATCAACTCCAACGGCATCATCGAGTATAGAACCACGACCTAACACCTTACTCGTAAATAAAAGTCTGCAACGTGAAAAGTTGCAGCCAAAACGGGTCAAGACATGGAATATCGCCGCAATGTAACACATAAAGAGCAATGAATGAATAAGCCTATACTACATGCTTATTTGGCTGGTGGTAAGGCTCTCTGATTACATTTGCATAAAGCTGATTTTTCCCTACATCAAAGGAATAATTTTATTTAACTATCATGGTGGTTGTTAAACATTGAGAATGGTTGACAGATTCTCAATCCCAATTAAAAGTACTCATCAAAACCCAATAACTTTTATTTAGAAGTAACATGTTGAGATTCACATGATAATCAAGTACGGATACTCAAATTGTCCATAACCGGGGACACGGCTAATCATGATTAGTTTATACACTCTGCAGAGGTTTGCACACTTTTCCCCACAAGACTCGATCGCCTCCGCTTGGTTCTCGCTTTTCATGGTGTTTGAGAAGCGGATGGCCGAGACATAGTCTTTCAGAAGCGCTAGCACCTTACATGTGGGTAGACCGTACCAACCTATATCCCCTACATCAGCTAGCCTACCCGTAAGAGTTCGCACGACTTAGTCAACTACGCCAGAGCCCATAATTGGCTTGTGGCTGCACACGGAAGTTTCAGTTTGAAAAATCTTATGATCCCTTAGAGCACGGGTGGCGGTCCAAGAAATACAGCAAGTCTGATAGAAACCAGTGCCTCAATCCACCCAGATGTGTGTTAGGTTGCCACCTTAGATAAACCATTAATTAAACAATCTCACATCTGTCATGGATATTCACTCACCCAATCCACGTCTACAAGCATAGCATGGCATGAACAAGCAAACGTAGAAGTAACTCCCAAGGTTTCATAAGTAAAACAGGTAATAGGTACTACCTCAATCTACTTCCCAAACCCACAATTTAATTAGATCCTAATCATGCAAGTGTTTGAGGAATAGATCTAATGCATAAAACTGGGTATGAGAAGGGTATGATCAAGTGTTACTTGCCTTGCTGATGATCCGCGAGTCCTAGAGATTCGAAGTAACAAGCGGCGCACTCCGGGTGATCTAACGCAGACAAACAACAAGCATACAATAAGTACTCATCTAATGCACAGGGAAATCTCGAATAAAAAATCTAACCAGAGAGTTCAACTTAAGAACCCTGGTTGCAAAAGAATCGAATCAAAACAAACTCCGAAAGTCGAAACTCGAGAGAGAACGTCTCGGTTTAGCGATCTGAAATTAGGTCAAAATTTCACAGTGGCAAAACTCTGTGAAAGTTGGGTAGTCGGAACGGCGATTTCGTTACGAAACTCCAGGCGCTTGAATCACCTGATTCCGATAAACGAGCGAGAAATAAAACAGTTTTGAAAATCAGATCTGAAATCAAATCGAAAATAACGGATTAATTCCGATTAAAAAGAAAAACGACGAGCGAGTTAAATTGCGAGCGTTAGATTAACGAATCGAATCTAACGAACGCGTTCACTGAAAAGAACGGTTCGGTGAGCGTCCGTTAAATAAGAAAACCGAAAAAACAAAACCAATCTAGGTTTTTTTTTAAAAACCAAACATGTTTTTTTTAAATAAACGGATCGGTCCGAGGGGATAACCGAATCGGGCGGCGGGCGGGCTACCTCCGCGATCGCCGGCGAGGTCCGTCAGGCGGGGGCTCGCGGGGCTCAGGCGGGTCCACGGCGTCGTCGGCGGGCGGGCGAGGGCCAGCCGGGCGCCCTTCGGCGGCGGCGGGTCGGCGTCCTTAAAGTGGCGGGTCGATCGGCCTTGAGGTGAGGAGAGAGGGGGGGGCGAGTGAGAAGGCGAGTTTATAAAAGCGGCGGTTGCTTGGGAGGGGCAACGGGAGCAGGGCGAGCTGACTCAGGGCGGCGGCGTCGTCCCCGAGCGGGACTTCAGCCTTGGCCAAGCGCGCGAGGAGAGGAGGAGGTGGGCAGGGGCTCTGGCCGGGGCTGGCTGGCTGGGCTGGGCAGTGGGCCTCGGTCGAAGCGAATTTTTTTAAATAAAATTAAACCAAAATGAAATAAAAAAATACCAAACGATCTCGGATTTAAATAAAACAAATTTTCCCCGACTCCTAAAATGAGTCGAACAAAATGAACTTTAAAAACAATATACATGCATAAAAATTTTTAAATGCTCATTTTTGCCTAAGCAAAATAAATCTTTCAAAACCAAATTTGGTTTATTTATAATATCTTCATTTTTCCTAATTGTTTGGGAAAGTCATATTATTCCCTCTCAAAATATTTTTATAGGAAAAACTTTATGAAGATAATTAAATAAATCCAATGATCCCATTTTCAAAATTTGAGAAATCCCAAATATGAAAATTATGAAACTTCCAACTCTCTCCGAGGGTCCTTGAGTTGCGTGAAAATTCTAGGATCGGAAAAAAAATGCGAGAAAATATGATATGCATGATGACCTAATGTATAACATTCCAAATTGAAAATTTGGGATGTTACACCGCACAATCATACAACATAGGACAATTGGAGTTTGTTGAGGCATGAGTATATGGCCAGTCGTATCAGATTGGTCTTGATGGTGATAAAATGTTGACTCGGCTATCTCAAGCCGATTCATCTAAAGGTCAATAGGTACACACCGATGATGATGGGGTCAAGTCTTCGAGCAAGGATATGGTTAAAAAGTGCATCAACAACAATCTTGAAGACGGTAATTCCATCAAAGCTACAATAGCGACATCTAGCACCGTGGGGCAACGAGAAAATTCATATACTGATGCACGCACAACTAAACAAAGCAAAGGCAATGGTAAGCACAAAGGTAAAAAGCCGAAAGTCACTTTCGCGCAGTTATTAGAAAAATATCAGAATATAAGTGATGCAAAGAGTGCTTATCGGCCAAGTGAAACAAAGGCATCGAAGTCACCCCCAAGGCATAAATTTGAAGACCGGGATTGGCGAAGGAAGAAGTTGAGCAAACAGACTCCATATCCTCCTTTTGGGCCACCAATGCCGATGTCATGGATACCCCCCTATGCTTACAATTATTCAGATCAATCATGGAACAAGTATAAATCAAGGGCACACTGTCCATCATATTCTAAACCACCTCACCAAAATTATGCAGCTCCAAGAGGATCATCATTTGTTCAATAACCACATGTTAAAGACCGTTTCAATCATAAGGAATTGGTCCAAAACTCAAGGAAGAAGAAAGAGGTGGTCAAACAAGTTTACCGTGTTAAAAGAGATGGTCGTAAGAGTGCAACTTCAGATTTGATCTCAAATGAAAAAGAGCCAATTAAAGTGTTAAGATTGGCTACTAAATGCAATGAGACAAAGCAACCAATTATTGCGAATCAAAGTGCCAAATCTGAAGAAAAGAAGTTGAGAGTCCACAAGGCCAAAAAGGAATTGCCATTGGTCAAAACAGAATCACTTCCGATATGCCCACTCGGCTTATCGTATTGGCAAAAGAGGGAATTACACAAACTTAGTGCATAAGAACTTGAAGAAAGGAACATTGCATGGGTTCCCAAAGGAAGTGCTCAAAATAAGAATTAGGTGCAAGCCTCTATTACAAGAAGTGCGGCAAAGGTGAAGAAGGAAAAGAGTGAAAACTATGAAGGACCAAGATTAAGGTTTCAGCATCTTCAATCTACACATTGTCCATATTCTTCAACTATGCCATTAACGCCTATGCCATGGAATTCGTCATCAGGTATGATTGGTAACCCTCAATGGGCTTATTTTAATCCATGGATGCAATATAATTTCTTACATCATGAAAGGGTATTACCAAGTCACTATACATTTGATTAGCTACAAGTTTGTTGCTAATCCAAAGGGCCGAAATACTTGATTTGTCAATTCATTTGTTTATTTCGGCTATATGTGCTTTGAATGAAGTTTACATGGTAATGGCCGATATTTATCTATCATCCTAAGAGTATGTCAATGCATGGCTGGTGCAATATTATAACATCGTCCTTAGTTTGATTGGAGAGCAAGACAAGGTACGTGCTCATGGAAATTTATATTTATATTTGAATGGAGTTGAGACATGATGACAGGTGTCATTGAATACATGATGCATAGACCAATTCATAGTTACAGAATTGGCTAGGGGGCTTATACTTTGTTTGGATACGTTCTGGCTTATGCGTCTTTGAGATATATGAGAGGCCAAATCATAGCTGATTGTATTACTGAACATCAGACTAATGACATGCATAATATTCATACTAGACTTACCTCTTTAGTACTATGGAGATTATATTTTGATGGTTCAATTCGTAGCAATGGCCAAAGTGTTGGTGTTGTTTATATATCTCCTGATGGTACTATTTTTGAAGCCTCATGCCGCTTAGAATATTTTTATGCACGATTAATCAATGCCGGATATGTTGTTATTCGGATTGGCTCTTTTACTTGCTATAGGTGTATACATATTGAGCCTTTCGGTGATTCATTATGAGTAGTGCAACAAATATCCAAGGGTTATCAATGTTTTGACGAATAACTTATAGTTTATCTTGGGGTATGTCTAGATACAAAATTACCTTGGGCTGCATTAAAATTGTTCATATATTTAGACATGACAATTGGAGAAAGTTGGCATAGCAAGCATCCGGCTACCATGTCCATCATGTTGTATTGCATTTCTCTCAATAGCCGCTGCTTAGTGTCGTCAACATAGGTAAGCCGAGCTGAAGTCCACAGCTTCGTCCAACAATGAAATTTTTATGCAGGCGAAAGTAAGGATTGGAGAAAGTTCATTCTTGATTATTTACAAAATCCTAGCAAAAGGGTGAACAATATGGTTCGGAGGATGACCTTGATATACATATCTATGGAACTTTATCACCAGATTGTTAATGCAGCTGAGAAGGTTTCACCCAAGTTTGCATCAGAAAGTTCACACAAGACATGGCCGATATATACTTATCGTCCTAACAACATATAAATGGCCGATGGAGTGTTGACATCATCCTTAGAACAAACTTGGTACAACTTATTTTTCGGCACGCTAGCTTTGCCGAAAAATATGGGGGCATGTGTTGACGCTCAAAAGTGGCACATTTATAAAGAGTGGCTTGAAGCTATGTCAAGATTAATTCAAACTTACTATTGAAAGTCATCATGAGATTAATCTCTTCAAGAAGATGAAAATGAATATGTAGGTGGTCCAAAACGGAGCTGGGATGTAAAAGTTATGGCAACTTCAGAGATACTCATGTCGACACCAGATTAAAGAATGGTTAGAAACCCAATTAAGATTGCTCCAAATGGAGAAAGTTTCAACATGAAAGTTGTGCGCCTCGTTGAAACAATTGATTTTCATATAAAGGTTGTCCCAATCCAAGCTCATATGCAAAAGTTAGAGACCGCACAGCGCGACCCTCCACTGAGCGAAATATGATGATCGGAACCAGACACATATGTAGGTATGTCTGATGAGCTGCGTGAATAATTAGCTGTTTTGCGCGAACGATTTGGCCCTCGGGATGACCTCTGATGAACAAACGTTCAACATGAAAGTTGTTCGTCTCGTCGAAACGGTCAAGATTGATTTTGTACTCGTTTCCATCCGAGGTTGTTTACCACCACAAAAAAGACCCGCAAGGTGCAGCCAGTTTTTAGACCGAACAGTTTTGAGAAGTTCGGATAAAACCAATCCGAATTTGACTAGGGTTTTGGATGTGAATCCAAACCTTTTCCTTGCACGGCAAGTTCAGCCGCCTCTTATATACCTAAGGGGTGACGGCTGATTGAACAACACCAATCGAACCAATCAATCTATTACACTTTTGTGTTCATCTATCTTTATTCCCTACCCTTGTATCTTTCTTTCTCGTTCTTCGTTTTGGAGGGCAGCGATCCACGAGGCTCTAGGGGCGAGTGAATCGACCTAGGGAAGTCCATAGCCGCCACACTCCCTGACGGGGTCCCTCCTGGGCATGTGGGGCTTCGGGTCTGCAAAAGCACCCGCCGACTGTCTTGCGTATCACGCTGTCGGTCGGATCTCCTTCGACGTGAGCTGCGGTGCATCACCCTCGGTGTCGAGGATACATGTGACGTGTTCGTGTGTCAACACCCCTGGATATATTTCTTATGCCATGCTGGTCAAGATTGCTAAATCCCAACATGATGAACTTTAAATGCTTGAAAGAAATCTCAGGAAAACCGAAGGATTGCTGGTCGAAGAGATGGAGAAGAATCAAAATTTGATTAAAGAGCAAGATGCTTTTTCATCAACTATTGAAGATCTTACCAATTGATATGAATTGCTTACAGTTGACTACGAGAGTTTATAAGATGAACTCCTTAACAGGAATCTAGAACTCGTGTCACTGAGAGAATCTCATAATGAGTTGGTATTAGAGAAAGCTTTTCTCTTCGCCGAGCAATCTGTTCGACTTCCTGATGATTTTGTGCCTCCATGCTTAAAATGCTTAGAATGTAGCAATGCCGATTCACATGCTGAAACATCTAATTCTATCATAGAGAATATTGCTACTACTGAAGTTGGTACTACTAACCCTCTTCCAACGATTTTGCTGCTATCACTGAAGAAAATTGTAGGCTAAAGGGCTTACTTGAGACTGGAATGCTAAGGAGCCTAAAAGGGCATCAAACTCTATGTGATGTGTTCAAGAAGTCCATACTTCAAAAAAAAAATCCTCAGAAGGAAGGATTAGGCTTCGAAAAGAAACTCAACGTGGATGGATCCTATTGGACTCCCGAGCAATATCCTCGAACGACTTGGGTTCGTGCAAAGAGTAAACTCTCGAACTTTGATTGGTTATCTTTCGCCCATTCCTGTTGACACTGATGAGTCTAATCAGTCAAATTACAAACTCTTCAAACAACAGAATGGTAAGATTTTTGCTCGATATGTTGGAACTAACTTTACGACAGGTTCACCAAAGAAGCAAATTTGGGTAAAGAAGTGTACTATTGAAAATTTGTCACTGCTAACTTGACTATACAGGATAACTCTCAACGAGGAAATGGTTATCATTCTCAGTCTACTTGAGTATTATCTTCAAATGATAATAATCCTAACCTGTGTCAGAAGGAGTACATGCATACATCTTCAAATCAATACATTCATGTATCTGGAAATAACTTCAATGCCTATTCATATGATTAATATCAAAGTGCACAGGTGTCTCGCATGTCTCACCGAAGGAATACCCTCATTCAGCCTAAGCAAATGAGGTCCTCACCTCCCACGCAAGTGTGGGTTGTGAAGAAGAATTAATCATCTCATGCAGGAAATTTTCTCAGGGATATCTAATGTTCATTGTAAGCTCTGAGATTGATTATTGTTGGTGCTCATATTTCTGTGTTTTCATTTGTAGTGTTTGTGTGTTTGTGTTTTTCTTTGTTTGGATTTATGCTTTGAGTCAGTTTCCTCTCTGTTGTTACTCGGTTCTTTCTTGTCATAAACTTGCAACTTGATCTGAAGGTGATCTCACTCCGACGTCCTTGGTCGCGAATGAAATCCACTTCGAAACTTATTCTGTTTTGGCACTTGCGCTTCCTCAAACCCTTTTGCATTCTGTTCAGTTACCGAGATTTTCATAGAAAACGGCTGATACGTGCCCACAATTTCACATTCGTGATCTCGTCCATTGAATGTGGAACGTCCCGGGTTTTTCGGCCATAGATTTCGGAGGGAGCAGTTTCACCCACGGGCTATATAAACCCACGTCCAGGCCTCTTCCTCCTCTGTTCTCTCACTATTTAGCCTCAAATTTCTCCTCTCACTCTTCGTCAAAGCTCAAGCTCGAAGCAGCTTCGACGACGAGCCTTGCCGTGCAACTCCGACGAAGCCCCGTCACCGTTGGTCACCCAGTGCGGTACTCCTTCTCTCCCGCGGTGCCGTAGTTGATCTGTGTTGCCAAGTTAGGGCATGCAGATCTGGAACTATCCTGTCGGGGAAGCTGATCGTGGCCCGCGAACACCTATGGGACCTGGGTCCCTTGTGGTTCGGAGGGGGGCGGAGGTTGCACGAAGAGCGGATCGAAGCGATGCACACGAGCAGATTTACCCAGCTTCGGAGCTCTCCGGAGAGATAATACTCCTACTGCTACTTTGTAGATTATATTGTGTTCTTGCTAGGGAGCAATGGGAGCTACAATACCTAGCTTGAGTGTGGTCTCGTATGAGTCGAATGAACTAAGCCGGAGCTGAACCGAACCCTTTCTACGTTGCCCTTGTGCCTCCTTTTATAGTCACAAGGGGTCACCACAGGTGGCAAGTAGACAAGGGTAAGATAGTAAAAACAGAGGTTGGTACACCGCTTTATGCAAAGGTCATGATGATCTATACCTAACTCGACGGCAAGGGATAAGAGTCATAAATGTCCGTCTCGATCGCTGAGCGATTATAACAGGGACCGTCAAGTGCGCCTCCGTTTGCCACGATGGCAGCTTGTCGGCACCGCTTATCGCTGCTCCCGCTGGCTGCACAGCCCGTCGACACGCGTGCTTGGGAAAGCCCCATGGCGACACGTTGGCGGATGAGCTGGGCGGAGATGAAGAGAGGTCACTTGCATGGCGAGCACCTTGCCGCGACAAGGTTCTTGTCGCGATCGGGAGCTTGTAAACACCAAGCCCTCCCGACAAGCTCCTCTTGCCGGGGCCTTGTTTCCTTCGTGCCTTGAGTGATCTTCCCAGCAAGCTCCTCTTGTCGGGGCCTTGATTACTTTGTTCTCGAATGGCTCCAAAGGAGCCGTGGAAGATCTTGATGGTCACCAGGCCAGCCTGCAGCTGGTGTCTTGCAATCGTCTGTGCACGAGTTCGGGATACTAGGGTACCCCTACTCTAGTACACCGGCAGGAGCCCCAGAACTGGGCCACACTGCGCCGAGCTCTGTTTGGCGGGCCCAAAACAGGTGCAGACACGCTCGGTGCAGATGCGCCATTACTCACCTGGACCCACCACGCCTCCCACGAGCGTCACATACGGACGTGGCGTCGTGGGGAGATCGTGGGAGCTTTCTTTAATGGGAAAATCGAACGCCGTCCCTCTCCCCTTTATAAGCGGGGAGCAGGGCAGGGCGCCCACTTGCCCTTGCTGTCACATCAAAAACCCCGTCGCTTCCCCCTTTCTTCTCGAGCCCAAAGAGGCGGCGCCCCCCTCCATTGCCACCGGTGCCACTAACGCCGACGACCTCCCCACCACTTCTCCCCATGGCTCGAAGGCCGACAAGGGAAAAGCGTGAAATCGGCTGGCGCAGCGGCTCGGTGCTGCGGAAGGAGCGGGCCCTCTTCGATCCCCTGCAGACAGAAGGGCGGGCCCTCTTGATCCAGCGTAGAGAGGAGAGCCGCTTGCGGAGGGATTGCATGGGTCTCTAGGATCGGCAAGAAGGCGTATCTTGACGGAGAGTTGCGTAGCAAGTGGGAGGAGTGGAGAGCTGGCGGTGTTGGATCTTAGAAGAGGAGCCACAACCTTTCACCGCCTGCGCCAAACTCCCATAGTCTTGGCAATGATTGGAGCAACTTGGCTGGAGGGCGACAAGTTGAAGATTGCCGTGACTAGGATCTTGCGTCTCCGGCAAGCAGGGCTTACCGTAGGAGCTGTTGGCGCGGACTTCCTTCACCGCCGCATTGCGCCCTTGCAGGAGAGGAGAAGGCCTTCTTGGGAATTCCAAAATGCGGCGGACATTATGAGGCTACGCCCAGGTCTGAACTGGAACTTCACTGTCTTGGAGCTGGACGGCATGCTGCGGGAGCTGTTCAAGCCTGATGCGGATCACCCCTAGTGGTGCATGTTGCCGAGGGAGTCGTGCCTTGTGCAACAACTCGTCGCTGACAGCATCATCGGCGATGATGCCAGCGATTCCCATGGAATCGTTCCAACTTGGCAGGAGCCCGCCGGCGAAGTCGTGCAGCAATTTTTCGACAACTTGGTGGAAGTGCCGATCCGCGCCCGGCGAGGCGGCTCACCCGCGACACCACCGATCGGAGATGGCGCGCGCGCCCAAGGTTGGAGGAGGCGGCGAAGCTGCCGCTGCCGGCGTGTTTGGGTTTACCGTCGAGGAGGCGGAAACAGCCGAGGCGGCAAGTCTTGCCGACCGGGAAGAGATCGCCGGTGAGGAGGAACAGGCCGAGCCCGACGTCAATCTGGAAGAGCCGGCCGGGGGCGCTTCCCCTCCGCCGTCAAGTAGCTTGCCGCAGGAGGAGCCCGCGGTCCCGCCAAGGAGACGCCTCCACAAGACCGGAGAAGTGGCGGGGCGGCAGACGGCCCAACAGCCGCCTCGCCGCCCGACGCGCTCCACCGCGGCAAGCATCAAGGCCCGCGGGCGCCTCCTACCGCCACAGCAACGGAGGGGGTCGTGCAGAGTCGCGTCCCTGCATCCCCCAAGCGTCAGGGAATCTTCTCCTCCAATTAAATCGGCCGGGCGGAATTTGATCTCTCCGCCCTCAGCTCCGAGGAAGAAGAGGAAGAGTAAGATCTTGTCGCTGCTACTTATAACCCTTCAATTTATTGCTTTTTCTTATATCTGACTAGCTTCACTCTGAACCTTCTCCTTCTTGGGCCGCTTAGCTCGAGGGCGTCGAAGAGGCCAAGACCCGGTGGTTGTCGTCTCGAGATGATTCCCACAATGGCTGACAGGGGCACGTCTGGAACTCCTTGCGGACCAGCAACACTTCAGCAGAGCAACCCCGGCTGGCCCCAGCGTAAGTGTTTGGTTTAGCTCTCATGGTTAGGTGTGCTTGGGTGCTTCTCTGCCACTGATATCTGGTTTGTTGAATTATGTAGGAGCAGAGCAGCCTCATCAGGAAGCACCGGAGGTCACTCCCGAAGTTCTGCTTGCTTCAACCACGCCGCCAAGGGAGAACTCTCCGCCAAGGGAGCGCTCTCCGGCAAGGGATGCCTCTCCGACAAGGGGAGCTTCCCCGACAAGGGCCAGCGCCGACGACCCTCCGGTTGTGGAGACCGCGGCAGGAGATCCCATTGCAGGTAATTTTCTTGTTTGAGAATTTCCCTTGGGTTCTTTTTTCTTCTGTTCTTCTCTTTCAAGCATTTGCTTGACTTGTTCTTTCTTTTTCTGACCATCAGATCCATCCGCCGGAGATCCGATGGAGACTGAGGCTGCCGGCGAGGAGGACGCTCGCGGCGACAATGTCGACGCCACCAATATGGAGGAGGAGGCCGGCGCCGATGGCCCCGCCGGCGAGGAGGCCGCCAAAGCTGCTGGCGCAGAGGCTGGGGAGGGATCCGACGATCACACTGACGGCCCTGAGGCCGCAGGAGCGCCAGGCGCTGCACCGACCGCCGATCCTCCCGCCACCGATGCCGCACTAGACTCCGAAGAGCCCCAGCCAGCGCCTATCGAAGGCGGCGAGGTGTCTTTATCAAGCTCCCACAGGCATCAAGCTCCGGGCACCGGCGAGGGGGATACCTTCGACGCGGAACTGCTTGCCTCCGCCGGGCTATCGCTGGTCGATGCTCCGAGCAGCAGCATCGGTGAGCCTGAGGAGGAGCAGCTGCTAAGGAGGTTGCTGTCTCTCTACCGCGCCGACAAGCCAAGCTGGAGTCGAGGCGCTTGTCGCGAGGGCGGAGCTGACTTGGAGAAACGCGTGGAAGAACTCCGTAGCGCCAACAAAAAACTCTCCGGGATATAGCAGAGGCGCGGAGCAGCTTGCTGAGGCGCCTGGCCTTCATCTTGGAGAAGGGCGAGGTCGAGGAGCAGCAGAGGCTTGTCTGGCGAAGCTCTCCAGCGCAAGAAGGTGAGTGGCGCACGGAAGATCAACCTCGACAGCTATGAGGAAGATCTCGCCGTCTTGAAAGCAAGCGATTAGCGGGCCACTTGAGGAGGCAAAGGATCTTTGCTGCGGCTGCCGAGGCCGCCAAGAAGGAATGGAGATGAGGGTGGCTCACCGAGTCCACCCTCGAAAAGCGTCGAAGAGGTCGCCGGGTTGAAGCCTTGGCGTGAGAAGGACGCCTAAACCCTCGGCGAGTTGCAAGGTCACTTTGCTAAGAAGATCAAGGAGATCAATGCCGCCAAGGACTCCAATCTCGGATCTGGGCTGGCCGACCACCTTAGCGGAGGCGTTGGAAAGCGCCAAGGAACGGGAAGCGGGCCTCTTTGGAGAAGATCAAGGCCAATGAGGAACTGTTGTCGAATGTCTGTGACTGCCAGAATAATCTCGAGAGATAGCATAATGCCTTTGGATGGAAGGTCTTGTGGACACCGCCGGCATCCATAACGAGCTGATGGAGTTGGGGATGGTGGATCTTGGGTACTCCACCGATGAGAACCTCCAACCCAGCGTCAAACTCAGCCTGTTCTTCAAGGCGTCTTGTGGGTCTCCAGTGACTCGGGAGGAGATCCCAAAGCAATGGCGGAGGAGTCGTGCCAAGTTTGCGCCGGGCTCTCGGAAGGTCTTGATGAAAGTGGCCTTCCATAACCCATGCGTCGATTTCACCAAAGTCCTCAAGTCTCTGCCTCCATCTGCTGATGTTGAAGCGCTCAAGGCCCTTATCGCACCCATTGTGGACAGGGTGGCGGAGTCAAGAGGCTCGATGGCGACCAGCGTGGACTAGGCAAGCTTATCTTTCTCTTGTCGTTGTAGATCATGTTTAGGTGAAAAATCTATTAGATCCGCGACAAGTTATCATGTAATATACACTATCTTAGGCAATCGAATGCAATGTTATTTCCTTTACTTGATTCCTTCCTGTATGTTAGTTCCCTCGCTTTTAGGGGAACTTGTCGATCTGAACACCTTTGCGCGAGTGTTGAGTCTCGGAACTTCAGCAGCCTCTTGGCGATGCCGCCTCCGACAAGCAACCTTATCGCAACTAGTTGCAGCACACTTAAGTTGTTGAGCCGACTCGAAACAAAGTAAGAAGCGCAAGCTAATCGCGAGTCGGTTCCTCCGCACAGGTTTTCCATACAAAGTACTATCGTTCGAGGAAGATAACTTAAAATTTAAAACTGATCGTTTAAACTTAGCAACTTAGCTTCTCTGTTGTCCATTTCGGCAAGGCGACAGTTCCTCGGCGGCGCTTGGCCCACACCATTATCTTCTCCTTCCCCGGTTAACTTGTGGGTGGATGAACCTTCTTCTTGCTTGAGAAGAAAGAAGAGAAAATAAAGTTATGGAGCCTAGTGGCTCGTTATCACTTACCGGGTGTGGATGCTGCACAAAATGTTAGTAAAGACATGCATATAAGATTATGAGAGCATGTATTGACAAGTTGTGCGCAACACATAGGCTTTACTGATGCACGGGGTCTTCGCCCGGCTTTGTACAAAGGATTACATGCAACAGCGGCAAGACTTGTACAAAAGGAGGATCGAGCATGCTGGTGTGCATGCGGGTCTCGAGGGCCTCGGGATCCTCCAGCTTGTCCTTGATCCAACGAGTGTATGGTGCTGCGAGCATCATGACGTTGTCGGTCCCGCGCCTCCTGAGAAGGACGCGGTGCGGATTCGGACGCCGACACCTGCGCTGCCTTGTCCTTGGACCTGGCGGCGTTGTGGGCTCTCTCGACGACGCCCGTTCCTCCGCCAGCGTTTTCCCCACCACCCGTCAGCTCCGGTGGTGGTGGGTTCGACGCGGACGGCTCTGCTGCTGCCGAAGACTTCTTCTTCGGTGGCATGTTGACGAAGATGTTGATGAACAAACTGCTCGTGTGAACGCCGGATCGGGTTCACAGAGCCTCGACGCCCCCTACCTGGCGCGCCAAAGATGTCGGGGAAGCTGATTGTGGCCCACGAACACCTATGGGACCTGGCTCCCTTGTGGTTCGGAGGGGGGCGGAGGTTGCACGAAGAGCGGATCGAAGCGATGCACACGAGCAGATTTACCCAGCTTCGGAGCTCTCCGGGGAGATAATACTCCTACTGCTGCTTTGTAGATTATATTGTGTTCTTGCTAGGGAGCAATGGGAGCTACAAAACCTAGCTTGAGTGTGGTCTCGTATGAGTCGAATGAACTAAGCCGGAGCGGAACCGAACCCTTTCTACGTTGCCCTTGTGCCTCCTTTTATAGTCCGAAGGGGTCACCACAGGTGGCAAGTAGACAAGGGAAAGATAGTAAAAACAGAGGTTCGTACACCGCTTTGTACAGTGTACAATGATCTATACCTAACTCTGACGGCAGGGGACAAGAGTCATAAATGCCCGTCTCGATCGCTGAACGATGTAACGAGGACCGTCAAGTGCGCCTCCGTTTGCCACGATGGCAGCTTGTCGGCGCCGCTTATCGCTGCTCCCCGCTGGCTCCACAGCCCGTCGACACGCGTGCTTGGGAAAGCCCCATGGCGACACGTTGGCGGATGAGCTGGGCGGAGATGAAGAGAGGTCACTTGCATGGCGAGCACCTTGCATGCAAGGTTCTTGTCGCTTCGGGGCTTGTCGCTCACCAAGCCCTCCCGGCAAGCTCCTCTTGCCGGGGCCTTGTTTCCTTCGTGCCTTGAGTGATCTTCCCGGCAAGCTCCTCTTGCTGGGGCCTTGATTACTTTGTTCTCGAATGGCTCCAAAGGAGCCGTGGAAGATCTTGATGGTCACCAGGCCAGCCCTGCCGCGGGGTGCTGCAACTGTCCGTGCACGAGTTCGGGATAGTAGGGTACCCCTACTCTAGTACACCGACATATCCCTATCCCTCTTTTGTTCTAGGGTTGTTTGTCCCGTCGCCATTTATCCTTGTTTTATTTTCTTGCGGTAGATTTTAGGCTTCACTAAGTTATGAATTGTACGGTTTGTTGTAGTTCCTCGTACCAGTCTTTTTAGATCTAGGGTTCTTAGGGTATTTTGCAATTCTGTCTTAGGGCATTTTGCAATTCTCTCGAGTATATCTTCCAAAGCGTATGCCATGGATTCTTTATTGCTTCCGCAAAACACCTATTTTAAGTCAAAATGCTTTTGCGCATGTTTGTGACCCCTTCCTGTTTTCCTTCGCTTTGTTGTTTTTCTCTCAGGAGTGGTCATGGCAAATAGTTCGGAAGAGTATTCTGGGTCCGAGGAAGAGCTACCACAACTGCCGCGTGTGGCTGTCAGAAAAGCAGCCAAGCCGCCAAAAGTGCCAAAGAAGAAATCCGAGTAAGAATCTGCTGAGGAAATTGATGATATTCCCTTTACTCACAGTCAACCAGAGGATGAGCTAGTCACTGACTCCAAGACCCTGTTCTCTAATGGAAATCCCAATAAAATTGCTCACGCTAGATAGAGGAATACTGCAGCTGAAATGTCTGATCCCGAAACTTACAAAACACCACCTAGAGTAGAAACTGCCACCGAAAGAAATAATAGGTTGCAAAAGATTCGTCGTCATTGGGCCAAGAAGTAGTTCAACTATGAAGACGTCAGAAGGAAATATCAAATCCTATTTGCATTCACTCCACCATAGAATGACTGCATTGCAGAGGGCTGCCTAGGTCCAAATGATGAAAAAAGATAGGCCGGCTCCTCATCCCAATGCTCATGCAGACTCATTGAAGACAACTGTTGATTTTCCCGAGGAAGTGGAAAAGAGAGCAAAGGCAAGGCCAAGCGTGATGCCAAAGAGGCGAAGAAACATCTAATGGAACAAAGAAATGTTGAGTTGACTCAACAAGATACGATGGAAAAGAAGGAAAGGGCTTCTGCCCGAAAGGAAAAGAAGAAGAGGAAATATGTTTCTCCTCGAGCTTCGAAGAAGAAATCTGTTGCTAAAATATCAAGGATGGCAGTATCTGCCTCATCTGATGATTCTTCTGATGATAATGCTGACGAAGAAATTCCGATGTATGATCAAAGAGCTCTGCTTGACAAGCCGTACCAAACTCCCTCTCCGGAAAATGTTTTGCCTCCATTGAGATCGTCACCGAGGCTTTCTTCTGTGGCATCAGATAAACCTTCTGGTTCCGCTGCTCCTGCAACAAAGATAAAGTTGCTGCCTGATGAATAAGCTGCTGCTGCTTCCAAGAAGGCCAAGACAATTGTTCCTGCTTCCACAGAGGAATATGACTTTGATCTTATATTTGACATCATTGAAGATGCTTCCTATGATGCAAATCCATCTGAGTTGAGCAGCATGGGTCTGCCTGAAGATGT
The DNA here is from genome assembly GCA_021605205.1 of Aegilops longissima. Taxonomy (NCBI): domain Eukaryota; kingdom Viridiplantae; phylum Streptophyta; class Magnoliopsida; order Poales; family Poaceae; genus Aegilops; species Aegilops longissima. Next base: position 428,075,953 of record CM038680.1, read on the forward strand.
TACCAAGATGGTAGCAAAGCACTTCACTAAACTGAAAGGAATTAGCAAGGAACTGAACCAGGCTATCGAGTACAAGAAACTCCTTGAGAAAATGAGGAGGGAAGCAAAATCTGAGTTTGAAAGAAAAGTCGTAAACAAGGGTATTCCTGAGATCACCAAACCTCACTGTGATGAGAAACAACAAGATTGAGTGGCATTCTAAGCTGAAGATGGATGTTTCTCAGCTTTGTGATTGTAGAAATGATGAGATTAAGCGTCAAGCAGAATTTGCAAGATGAAGAGAAAGAGAAGAGAAGCGTCAGACAACTCAGGTAGGAGTTAGCAAGCCGAAGGCTATGAAGGATCATCGTATTCAATCTGTAGCAACTGATGCACCTATTGATTCGAGTGTTCCGCTGCAACAGATTCCACCATCCCCTCATTCCGAGGAAGAAATCGAGCAACATGTCGTGCCTGCAGTAGTTATCATTCCTACCTCAGCTGCGCAAGAATCAGATGTGATGGATTTCTTTGTTGATAATCCTGCCAAAGAAAATGTCGTGACCGAGCAACAAGCCCCTGAAGAGAAAGTTGATGAAGAGATTGAGATGGAAAAGGTTGTTTAATTGCCTTTGAAGGAAAGTCATGTTGGGCCCTCCGGATCAATAAAGGAGGATGATAAAGTTGAGGGGGAGGAAGTTGCTTCCTGAGGAAATACCACCCCGGTGTCCTCATCTTGTGCCCCCACCCAGATGGAGGTTAATCTCGCTCCTGGTTCTTTGGCTTCATAACCAAAACATGAAGAAAAGCAATATGAAAAGCCCATGGCTCACGAGAAAGTTGCACAAGGAGATGTACCGCCTGTTTTGCCTCAGCAGACCGAAGGATATGCTGTTGTGACTCAAGGGACTGAAGGAGTTGTCATGACACCCACTACCGAAAGCTCACCGAAAGAAAAGGCCCTAGTGCGTGAGAATGAGAAAGCCGTTGAAGGAGTTCCAGCGAAGGAAATTGATGTTCAGACCAGTGCTCCCATGCTATCAGCTCCAGAGAAAGCAAAAAGGTCACTTGCTCCATTAGATCCTATAGATGAGAACACTCCTACTTCTGATGATGTTCAACTGATGGAAATCAGTGATGAAGAGAATCACAAAAATCTCCAGGAATCATTTCTGCTATTTCTAGCTAAGTACGGACCCAATGGCCCTGCATTCAATGAACAGCTTCATTTCTCGGAGCTTGCATTCTGTGGGGTCAGCCCTTACGAAGGAGATAGTTCTTCACTGTCACTCAGGTTTTGGATTGAGGAACAAGCTGTCTATTCTGCTCGGATCTTGTTTGACAAGAACATAATTTTCAATCACAAGATATTGAACTTCGCTAAGCTTGACGGAATGCCCTGTTTTCACCATACCCTTGAGCATATTGAACATGCTCTTCTGAATGGATTCATGCGCTTTAATCATGGATGGAACAAGGAAGTTATTCTTCAATTATATGCCACACTATATATATCTTAGGAGATCTTGGAAACACTTTATCTTGGACGCTTGAATGGATAACTGGAAGAGAAAGGATCAAGTGTTCGGCAGATCATTTTTTGGCCTTGATAAATCTTCCTTGATGTGAGTTTGAGAAAGACAGAGGGCACATGCTGCATTTCTGGGAAGTATCTGAAGCACAACTCCACATCCTGATGGATCTCATCATGGTTGGTGATGAATGCATTGATGTTGATCCGAAGAAGTTGGCGTTGTTGTGGAATGTAGCATGCAATTTGAAAAAAATATCCTACGATCATGCAAGATCTATCTAGGAGATGCATATCAACGAGAGGGGAGAGTGTGTCCACGTACCCTCGTAGACCGAAAGCGGAAGCGTTAGCTTAACGCGGTTGATGTAGTCGAACGTCTTCTCGATCCAACCGATCAAGCACCAAACGTATGACACCTCTGAGTTCTGCACACGTTTAGCTCGATGACGTCCCTCGAACTCTTGATCCAGCAAAGTGTCGGGGAAGAGTTTCGTCAGCACGACAGCGTGGTGACGGTGATGGTGAAGTTATCCGCGCAGTGCTTCGCCTAAGCACTACGACAATATGGCCGAAGGAGTAAACGGTGCAGGGCAGCACCGCACACGGCTAAGAACAATTGATGTGCCTAAGAGGTGCCCCCTGCCCCGTATATAAAGGAGGGAAAGGGGAGGAGGTCGGCCAAGGCGTGCCCCAAGTGGGGAGGAGTCCTACTAGGACACCAAGTCCAATTCGGATCCCCATTCACTACAAAAAAAATACACTTCCGTGATGATACGTGTTTGTCATAGTAGCTCACATTTTCTGTCATGCATGTTCATCCATGACGACTTTATGACAGAATCAAGATTGTCATACCTGTGCTGTCGTAGAAGTCTTCCATGACATTACCAAAATTATCATCACGGAAGTGTCCACATCCATGATGATAAATGGCACGTCATGAAAGTGCTTTCGTCAAGGTGACCGACACGTGGCATCCACCGTAACGGCTCACCGTTAAGCTATCGGGTCCGGTTTTGGATCCAATAACCCGTTAACAGCCCTGACCAATGAGGATTTTCCACGTGTAAAATTCCCGTTGGTCGAAGGAAACACGTGTTGGCTCACTGTTGGGACAGATATCATCCACTCATTGGACAGGAGGCGCCTATGATAGGTCGACACATGGATCGGCCCAACTGTGGCCCATTCCGGTGAAAAAGGCCGGCCCAGTAAAAATTAGCAGGCTGGCCCATATAAGGCCTACTTGTGTCAGGTCCATTTAAGCCCACGACCCATACGAGATGTGCCAATTCAGCCCGTCAACGGACCGTTAAAGATTTGACACCATTGCAGCCCATCGTCAGTTCGAGCCCGTTAACAGCTCGCTATATATTTGGGCTCAATATCGGCCCGATGTGATTTCAGCCTGTTAACGACCCATTCAAGGGATGGGCAATTTTCAGGATGTACATCTTTCGGCCTTTTAGCAAGCCATTTAAGTGTTGGGCTAATTTCTGGCCCGGTGTGTCTTTCAGCTTGTTGACGACCCATAAATGAGTTTTGCCACTTATAGTCGGACCCGAGTTTTGGCCTTTTGGGAACCCATTTAAGTGTTGGGCCAATTCCCGGTCCGGTGTGTCTTTCAGCCTATTGATGGCCCATAAATGAGTTGGGCCCTTTGTAGTCGGACCTGAGTTTTCGCCTTTTAATGGCCCATGCTCTTCATGGTCCAATACCAGCCTGGTTTCTCTTTCGGCCTGCTAAAGGCCCACAAAACAGTTGGGCCATTTATAGTATGATCTGACTTTCGGCCTCTTAGCGACCCATCCTCTTCATGGTCCGGTACGAGACCGCTGTCTCTTTTGGCCTGCTAAAGGCCCACAGTATAGTTGGGCCATATGTAGCCCGACCTTAGTAACGGCCTGTTAACGACCCATGAAATCAAATGGGTCCACCTGTTGCCCGCTTCGATGTCGGCCTATTAACGACCCGGGAGGTAAGAGGGCCGACCATTAACTTTCGGCCTGGTAAAGGCCCATTAACTTAATGGGCCCACTAAAGTTCGTACATGTTAGATAATTTGAGCCCATTACGACGAGCAATTATGCACAGGACCAAAACCGATCAAGCAAAGGTACGACATACAGGGAAGAACTTTGCACATCCATCATATATTATAGGAAATTACATCCACTTGGCAATCAAAGATTGATGCCAGTGCAAATAAATGAACACAACCTAACGATCTACAACGTCACAATCTGCAACCTCAGCGCGGATCACGCCCATGAGCATGTGGGCAAGTTCTTGCTACTTTGCTACACTGTCTCTTAAAACATTGATCAGTTGTTGTTGTGCACGAATGTGCACCTCTGATTCCTCCACCATTTCCATCATTGCTTCAGCCATTAATTGGTTCACAAACATACATTTTTTCTGTTGCATTCGAGACAAAGGAAACTGAAAAGATTCAGATGGCGATTTTGGCAGGCTTGTATTATTGATAGTGGAGAGTGTCTTGACCACTACATCATAACATAAATTAGGAAGGTAACCGAACAGATTAATCATGAGTTATTGCCATATTACCTGGCCTAGATTTATTGGAAAGAAACAATGGGGTTGCCTTGCTGTTTTTAGAGTTTGTCTTCTTATCTTCAGCAGCCTGCACCAAATTAACACACTAGCATTGCTATCATTGGCCAGGTCAGATAATAGGAAAGCAACATTGACACGACGAACGTTTGGGCAACTAGCCTACACCAAATTAACACAATATGGCACAACTATCATCAGCCAGGTAAGGTAATACGAAAGCAACATTGACACAATGAATGAATGGGCAACCAGAGCAGCACTACAATTTAGTAATGTGCATAATATGAGATAGTACACTCATGCAGCTCAGTATGCAAAACTACCAGGTAGTTTTCCTTACAAAAATCAACATTGGCGCCTTTAACATTTTTCTACAAATAATTTTAGATCAGATAAAGGTTGGATTCACGCCGATTAACAAAATACATGCTGATGTAAAAATATAGTGATATACAATAGGTACGTACATCAGCATGGAGCACAGGGAATTCCCGCAAGATATTTTCCTCGAATATGATCCCAATGGAGGAAGTCTTCTATCGTTTAACTTATTTTCTAAAAGAGAGATTGGTAAGAAACATGTAGAAAATATGATCAGAATGCTATAAAATTTCATGATGCGAGGATACGCACACGCTTCTTAGAATGGAGTTGACATTATTTTGCTGGACTGGAGCTGACTAGTTCTTTGGCCACCGGAATCTGCTTATTATCGATTGGGAGTTGGGTTTCTCTGTCTTTGGAGCAGTATCTATGAAAACTGGAGTTGGTTTATTATCTCCTGGTGTTTAGATCTTTTGCAGAGACCTGGTTTGTAACCCTTCAGATTATAACATAGCCATCTTCCCCTTGCATGCATTATATAGAAGAATGGTGCTTCAATTATAAAACATGCTATAGCAGAGATGGAATAGGTACTGAAGAATAGAAAGGCATGGCATATTGACATGTATTCCCTCCATCCAGAAATAAATGGATGGGTCTAGGCGTATTTCAGTTCTAGATACATCCAGTTTTATCCATTTTTGTGACATGTAATCCGGACGGAGGGAGTATGATGTAAGAGCTAGGGATACGACAGGACAACGGTGTAAAAAAACACTACTTGAATGTAAAACTGTATGCTAGCGGAATACATACAGAAAAACACAAAGGCAACATATGCGTGTATGATTGGGAAACTAAGATGACATTGCAAGAGACCACTAGAACAACACTTCAATGTAAAAAAAAGAACATGGCCGGTATGGTAGACAGATGAAGTACATACTGATGAATAACAATGCATAAGTTATTTAGAAGCATGATGTCCAAACTAAGCAGATGGCATTGTGATAGAGTAGAACGACAGTACTTGAATTTGAAAACATGTTATCATGAATGGAATAGGTACTGAAAACATGAAGGCATGCCATATTTACATGCATGATCAGCAGGCTAAGCACAAGGCATTGCAACAGAGTAGATGCACTCCAGGACATTATATGCAAGTTGTACCCATATCAAGGCCAAGTAAGAGCAAGGACCTTGTGGGGTGAATATGATTCATCATCTTTCTGCAAGTCTTGTGAAGAACTGCCTTCACAAGTTCCATCATATTGGGTATCATTGACGTCTAGTTTGTTGGCCATTACATTGCTCCGTGAGGTTCTTCTGGATAAATCAGTGTGTGCAATTATATCTGACATGCATGGAAGACAACTAGTAGTTAGATTTATGTAATGAGTGCCTGTAGGAGACGACATAAATAGTAGGACTGGGGTTAACTAGCAGCAGCAGGTCTCAAAAACTAAAGGGAGAACACATATGAAAGCTACAGAATATGTATCGTTTGTACTCGAGATTAACTAGATGGCACACAAAAGTATTAAAGAACAACATAGGTGATACTAGAAGTGGTATAATACTAAAATCACCAGCCTATGGGATAGCATTGGCTGATGGATGATAACTATGGAACAACGTTACCTAAAGAACAAGTCTCTTAGCTAAACTATGAAACAACGTTAACTCCTGAACAAGACCCGTAAGAGATCAACATGAATATACAGTGAAATGTGATAATATATTTTCCATGCTTAGATGAATAACAAAGCCATAAATGTTGCACATAAGTAAGATGAGGGTATTACCGATCTGGCCACCATCCATAGGAGTGAGCATCATGTGCTGACTTGTCGTTGGCCATGCAGTTGTTGTGGCTGTCCATGCCGAGCACGCACATTCGATGCAGGGAACTGTTGAGTGGGGACTATAGCTCCCTTCTGGTGTAAGCTTCCCTTGTTGGAGCAGCTGCGGTGAGTCGGAAGACGGTGTGGCTGAAGATGCAGAAAACGCATAATGTTAAGAATGACACATATCTTTGATCTGAAGAAATACCCTAAGAGATCAACAACAAGGTATGAGAGTGGTCACACGTCTATTGACTGAAGACTAAATTGGGGTCACACGATTTTATTTTATTTTGGTACTGTCCGATCTACGCTGGATGGCTTGATGGCCATCTTGTGCCTCCCGGATGACAATGTTCGAAATCTTACCCGAAGACCCAGCGACCACCGGTAGAGCAGCCTGCCTCCGCCGTCCGTGGCCTCGACCAAAACCCCGCTCCCTGCTCCACCGCACTGTCGTGGTTGCGCCGCCCCCGGGCCAATCCACAAAGACTCGACGTCATCCAGATCCGGCGACGGCAGTACCTTCAACCCACGCAACTCTAAGATAGCCATCTAAGCACTGCTTCCGTGGCGAACTTGCGCCCCCGCACCCTTACGTTAGACACCAGCCAACCGGCAGCCTAAGAGCTCTGCCGCCTCGAGGGGTGCTGCTTCCCATTGGGAATTGATTGACCCAGAATAAAAATTCAGACAACTCACGCCTAAATAAAGTGATTTGAGATGAGGGTGCGACCAATCTGGCGGCACACTGAAGTAGGCAGCTCCAGCTGCCGAGTCGGTGAGGCCGGCGTGGTTGCGGTGGCTACCGGTGGCAGGGAAGTAGAGATGTCGTGATGGTCAACGGCTACGGGGAAGCAGCGTCGGGGCTCTGGACGGATCTGAAGTTGGAGCCGCTCCGGCACCGTGAATTGCGGGGGTGAATCAGCTCCGGTATGGTTCACGCGACCGTCGTCGAGGCAGCTCCAGCAGCATGGAGTAAGAGGCACACGGCCCAGTGCAAGGCGGCAAATGGACAGCATCTCCGGCATTAGGGATGAGGCTGAATTTGGTGCGGGAGAAGGGAGCTTCCAGGGAGAAGGTGATTTGGTGCCCACGAGGTATGAATGGGACTTGGGAGGGGAGTGGAACCATGTCTTACAGATGCAATTGTCTGAAATATGGGGGGGTTACAGTTCTACCCCTGCCTTTAGGCTTCTCGGCTTGGGTCTGTGTACTGAGGGTCGGGGATAGTAGAATAGCTTTGCTTCTCCCCAAATAGTGGGCACGAGCGATTTCGGGCGAGGAGGGCGTGTTTTGAAATATAGTGGGCGCGAGCGATTTCGGGCAAGGAGAGCATGTTTTGAAATAGTGGGTGCGAGCTATTTCGGGCGAGGAGAGGGTGTTTTGCCGACCATGGTTTATGAAATTATTCGGCACATGTCATTTCGACCGAGGATAAGGCGCGCTTGGAAGAAGTTATGAACCTACCCTCGATGTACAACGGGCCAATTGATGCGTGTCCCACATAGGCCGGTAATTTTGCGCGTCCCATTTATTTGCTCGGGCGAATTCCACCGAGAAGAGGGTGTTTTAACGGTTCGTTCAAATTTTGGGAGAACGAGCATCCACGTCTACCTTACCAAGTCGATTTGAATCAAATTTTGAAATATTAGCTCGCCACTTCTTTTTTAGACTGAGAGATGATGATCGGGAGTAATGTGTTTTTACATGCTTGTTGCTAGCGATTTACTATATGACAAATAGTTGACCCACTCTAAAACGGGAATCAAACCCAAAATGAAATATCTCGATTCAATGAAATTACTCATTCACCTGGTCAAAATAGTAAACTAAATCCAAAATTTAACACCTCAATCGATTAGCATGTTGTACACAGCATTATAGTACTCCATGAACATGTTGAAAGTCAAACTAATGAAGTTGTTTGATATACGCATATTTCCGTTCATGTGTGGATTGCAGACAACATGTTCTCCAATTTAAATATTTGAATGCAATTTTATATCGAAACCTGGTTTATATGAGTCTTTGATGCATAAAACGCGACCTCCCCTTCTCCCGAACTCCTGCTCTCTCTCTCCTCTCTCTGGCCGACAATCTTCAATTCTTTCGCATGCATCCAACACACAAACCTTGTTGGTCCCTCTCCCTCTCTCTCCATCTCTCTCTCTCTCTCTCTCTCTCTCTCTCTCTCTCTCTCTTTGTGTGTGTGTGTGGGGGGGGTCTTTCTAGTTCGCATGCATATATACTCCATCTATAGGTCTCTCTCGCACACTATGTATGATTCTCTAGTCCAAGCTAACTATCTTGAGTGCACTCATCGTACGCACACAAATTCTTTGGCTCATTGCCCGTAACTATATCACGCACCACTCTGTCGTCTCGGAGCTCTTCCCTCTCTCTCTCAAACTCTCCATCTACTTGGGTCACACATACACTTGCATATCTCACTCAGACTCGATAGACCCATCTAAAACTCTATCTCTCTCCCTCGTTCTCTCTCCATCTCACACGCACACAGACACAATCTCATGCCTAGCCAAGTATGATGGTCTCTCACTCAATTGTAGGCACACGCAGTACCCCCTATATGTATATGACTAGTTAATCTTAGTCTCCATCACAAACATGTGCATGGTCTATCTTGATTTCTCTCGGGGCATCTTTCTATCGCGCACCCACCTCCCTCGATCTCCCACCCATATAGTCCCCTCACGATCTTGAGGGGATCTCTCTATCACAAACAGACCCTCTCTCCCTCCCCATGCGTCCATGTTCTCCATGTGTCCCTCTCGACCTTTGTTCCTTGTTGGCCAGACCTCTATTGGACATGTGCTATAGGGGTGTCTCTCTCCATTGCAAACAATCACGCACTAGCTATCTTCGTGTATCTCCTCACCTCGCTTTTCTATCTCGGAGATGCATGTGTGATATGTTTGCATAAGAAACGAAAAAACACACACACTCTCTCTAATTTATCGTTTGTTGTCCCTTTCTCTTTCACACACATACTCTTTTTGCACACTCGCTCATTCTCCTTCGCATGCACTCGATCTCTCTCGACTTAGGCACTCTCTTCGGTCCATAGCATATAGATTTATTGAAAAGTCAAACATCACAAAGTTTGACCATGTACATGGAGAAAAACATTTACATCTAGAATGGCAAACATATACCATTAGATTCACCATGAGATGTACTTTCTCATGATGTATCTTTGGCATTGTAGATATAAATAACATTTGCGTAAACCTGATCAAAGTTTCCAAAGTTCGAATTCTAAAAATTTTACATGCACTGCATTATCGAGCGGATGGAATATCTCTTTCCCCCTCTTAGCTATCTCACGCACCACTCAGCCTTATCGGGGCTCCTCTATCTCTCTCAAACTTTACATCTCCCTGGTTCACACATACACATGTCTCGCTCGCGCTACATATAGACCCATCCAACACTCTCCGCCCTTGTTCTCTCTCTATGTGACACGCACCCCCTAAGTACCATAATCCCTCACTCCATCATAGGCGCACATACTCCCCCCCTAAGTATGATTATCTCTCACTAGCCATCAGGAACACACGTCTTGTCTCCTTCCATCCATGCGTCTATCTCGATATCTCTCGGGGTATCTTCTATCGCACACACACCTTGTCACTCGATCTCCCACCCATGTAGTCCCATCACGATCTCCAGTGGATCTCTCTATGACAAACATACACTCTCTCCTTCCCATGTCTGCATTTTCTCCATACGTCTCTCTCGACCTCTCTCCCTTGTTTGTCAGACCCTTCTTCACCACGTGCTAGGGTTCTTTCTCTCTCTGTTGCAAACAACCACACACTATATCCACACCTTGCTTCTGTTGTCGAAGATGCATGTGTGATATGTTTGCATAAGACATGCGCGCTTTTTCTCTACTTTTATCATGTGTTGTCCATGTCTCCTTCACACACATACACACACACACACACTTTTTTCACTCACTCTTTCTATTTCACTCTCTCTCTCTCTCTCTAGTTAGGGACTCTCTCACGTCCATAAGCATATGGATGTTTTGAAAAGTCAAACCTCAGAAAAGTTTGACTAGGTATATGTGGAGAAAAAACATTTACATCTGGAACGATCATTAGATTCATCACAACATGTTCTTACTTCATACTATCATTTATCTTTGGTATTGTAGATATAAGTAATTTCTTTATAAACTTGGTCAAAGTTTCAAAAGTTTGACTTTAAAAAACATGTTGGCACTACATTATCGAACAGAGGGAGTAGCTCTTTCTCTCTCTCTGCTATCTCTCATGGGCCTCCACTCTCATTCGAACTCTCTATACCGACGGATTATACGCTCACTATGTCAGCGTATAGATCCGTATATTGTTTAATTGACCGATCAACCAGTCCACATGCTGCCTTGTCAGCTCGTGTTTTCTATCTTCGTGTGCTGGCCCATGTGGCAGTGGGTAAAAATAAGTAAACTAGAGGCCCATCTTACACACTGTGAACTAAACAAAGTTGAAACCACTCGGGGTAGCACCCCGCACGCTAGTAAATTGAGGGCGCATTGAGGACACACTTCTTCCGCATGAAGGACGCACTCGCGCACAACTCACCACTGCGCGGCGGCATGCATAGAAGGACGCACTCGCGCACACCCAGCGGGCCAGCACACAACACACACCAGCACACGTGTATACCGGCGTCGCCGCCGGTTGAGATGGATGGCGAGGCAGCCAACAAGCAGAGGCGGCTCGAGCCAAAACCGCATCTGGCGAGCCTAGACTTCATCAGCAGCCTCCCCGACGACATGCTGCTCGTCATCATCGGCCTCCTCCCCACCGAATCTACCGTGCGGACCGCCCTGCTCTCCCAGTAGTGGCGCCCCCTCTGGCGCGGCGTCCCCCTCAACCTCACCGTCGACAGCTGCCTCTGCGACGGGGATTGAAAATGCATGCCCGCAGTCTCCAAGATCCTTTCATTGCACCCTGGGCCAGCCAGACGCCTTGACATCTGCATGTTCAGTACCAACTGCAAGGTCCAAGCCAAGTTCGACGAGTGGTTCTTATCCCCCGCTCTAGATCAGCTCAAGGATCTTAGCTTTGAAGCTGGATGATGTCGCTATCTGCCACTATCCGTGCTCCACCTCATGCCAACGCTGCGCCGCGCCAGCTTCAGCTCCTGCTATCTTCCCCAAATTAATGCCGCGCCCGCCCTTCCTCCTCCTCAACTCAAGCAGCTCGACCTCTTCGGCGTTTTCATCTTGAAGAAGGCTATGGAGCACCTACTCTGCAGCCGTACTGTGCTCGAGTACCTTCGTCTTGAGCAGATCCATGGGTTCATTAGCCTCCACATCACCTCGACAAATCTCCGATGGATTTATGTGTCTTGTTGGCCCCGCAACAAGACATCAATTGGGACGAGATCACTCCAGCTGTTCCATGTTATGGTAATTGGGAATGCGCCTTTCCTTGAGAGATTGCTTGTATCTAATCTAGAAGGTCCAACAAAAAACAGGGTCATTGACGCACCAAAATTGACAGCGTTGGTGTACTCGTGTGCCAAATTCTCCGAACTCTTTATTGGATATGTAATCGTTCAGGTACAACACTCATCTTCTTCGTCTTCCTGAAATTCACATTTTTAAATTTCTTCTTGATGTATTTATGACCGTCTTCCAGAAAATGATTCCCACAAGCTTGACCAAGTCTATGCGGACAGTGAAGATCTTAGCAATAAAATCTATCGGCCCCAATCTAGATCAAGTTGGTGGATTCCTTACATGCTTTCTGTGCACGGAGAAGCTACTCATCGAGGTGAAACTTCTTTCCTATTAGTAAACGGTAATCATAACGTAGCTCAATTTTTTTTGTAATTTTCCCAAATTACGATGACAAGTGTATTGTTCAAAACTGCATCTACGAACTGCACCGAAAGAAATGTTTTTAATATTTTTTTTCTCACATGATCACCTGCATCATTTTTTTGTTGTACTACTATAGTAGCCTAGGCTAGTCATAGTGGAAAGTAACTTAGACTAGTAACTCTATGGTTACCCTAAGAGCAAGTACTACTACCATCCTGGTTTACTCTTCCTATTTTGTAGTATCAAAATTTGACCATAGATTTAGCAATCATGGTCGTTTCAAGCATGGTCGCAAAATGTAACTCTATGGTCGTTTCAAGCATGTTCCATCCATGGAGAAGACTATCGAACAATGGTAGAAGGAAGGGTGAAGGAAAATGGAGGAGGGAGGAAGAGCGTGCAACAACAGTTCCAAATCGAGAGGGAAAGGCGAAGATTCGGTGGACAGTTGCCACGGTACACGAAGAGGCGCCCCGGCCTACATAGACGTCCGTTTGGAAATTGTCCAAAAGGACTCACCGTCGTCTCACTGACATGTTGGAACAGGACCACATGTCAACTAAACATGGTGTGTCATTTCTCGTGCAAAATGCGATCTGGCTGCGTTGGCCCGAGGTGCCGCATTAGTTATCGACCTTTGTTTTCTTAATGGCATGTCGTTCAGTTTTGAAGCACGACTAACTGGTACTGTATGCAGAGAAAATATAAACTACACTACCACTACTCCACCTCTAGTACTAGTAGTATAAAAAAGATACATAGGCTGGAGCTTCAGCGCTTTCTTGCTAAGGGCTGCCCACTTGCTTCTCACACTATCACCCTCTCTCCAGATCTAAAAGGGGCGGCCTGTCCCTCCCTCCTCACCGGTTTTCATAGATCCGCCGGGGAAGAAAAGGACATGCAGCGTTAACGCACTCATCATTGGCGAGCGAGGTCACGCACTGACGACAAGGTTGTCCTCTCAGACCTAGCGCCCACGCAGGATGGCCTCCGTCCCCATGCTCGCTGTCGTAGTGTGTGCGGAGGATGACGACCACGAGCGAAGCCACTTCCCACCGACCCTCAAGTATGCTACCTCTTTTCGAACCATACCCTTGTTCTATTGCCCCATCTGCCACCTCGCTGCATGTGGATCTTTTTCCACTCCACCATCTTCCCAATTTGCTATCCTCTGCTCTGCTGGTCACGTAGACGAAAACCTTAATTTTCACTATTAAAGGAAACCCTACTTCATGCAGACTAATCCATGTCTGGAATTAATAAGGAAAGGAAGGGAGACTGTACTGTCTGAGAGAGTAGGCATCGAACCCGCATCTAGGTTGAGAAGGGGAAAATAAATAGCTAAGGAACGAGTTTCGTGTCTCTTGGTTGAAGAAGGGTAGAAAGGCATGACAACGCAATAGAGAATGACCAGGTCGATCGGTTTGTTGTCCTCACATAGGAAAAAGGTGGCTAAAGAGAACAAAAATGGGACGTAATCCACATATGCTGCCTGGATATTTGTTGCTCTGGGCAACCATACCTCCCTCACCACGCTATGCGTCCGTGGAGGTACATCGTACTGGTGCGCGCACTGTCCAAATGGGCCTCCCATGCTCTTATTGCCACTTTTTTGCTGTTAGTATAACGCCAACGGTCAATTCAAACAATGCTACTGCTAAAGTGATGCCACATATAACCAATGTCGCACTCAGTCTAATGCAAACGATAAATTTAAGCAATGCCATTTAATGTCAATGGATTATTTCAGGGTTAGCTATTGATTGTGGATGTGTTAAAGATTTTTCAGCTAAGGCATTCTAATGCTGTTGCACAACCAGTATACCGACGATGAATCTTGATACTACCTTCAGATTTTTGCACTGTTAAAGCTTATAGATTACATACCTCACTTTCATGAGATAAGTCAATTTTTTGTACAGTGTCAAGAGTGGGCACCTATTCCTCCGGCTGTTCTCTTGATCCGTTCAATCAAGTTTTTATGTTTGACCGATTATCAAGATTAGGATAGCAATTTTTAGGTCCCCTCGAGTTCAAAATGATATTTACCTTGAACGTACATGGTTTGCAATTTTTTTATACTATCATTAGTTAATAATGCTAGTTACCTTCAGACTTTTGTATTTGGATTAATGCTCTTGCACAGCTAGTATACCAATGTTGAAACTTGTTACCTTTACATTTTCTATTGTTAATTCTTATAGAAATCTTCCAGTGCTAGAGCTTATGGAAATCTGTTCAGTAAAACCATTGTATTGTACCCTGTAATAAAATAACTACTCTACTGTTGCACTAGCCACTGGATTAGTGTATATTTGTACTATTCGAATGGTGTTGCATTAGAGTATGGACATATATAAAGTGTGGCAAGATTTCCCAGATATGTGCTCAAGAAAACTACTAACTATTTCTTCTAAATACTAGACGTTTGGGTACTTTACATTGAACTGGGAAAACGTCTTATATTAAGGAATAGAGGGTGTAGAGTTCACTCAAATTATCCCGGTAAAGCTAGTCACACATTTGATAGAATTAATGTTCATTATGTTATCGGAGCAGGTCTATATGTTTGTCTCTAATGCCTGTCGACTAGATACTGGACATCATGATGTAATGTTAAGTCATTTCCTTTTGTACAGTGTCACTGAATTGTCAAGGAGGTGATGGCATTTTATTTTAGTTGAACTGCACAAAATATGCTTAAAAGAAGAGGAAAGGTCAGGAATGTCTCAATTTTTTAGAAAAAACTATGTATGCCTTCCTGACATCAGTCGTTGTTGCCTTATTTATTCCTTCAAACAGGTGGTTAGAAACAGTCTTGCTACCTTTTCCCATTAAGAAATTCGAATGCTTATATTTGTGAGTTTATGCTTCAACTAGTGCCACGTTTATAGTAATCACACTTATGCAAATATGGATGCTCGATTTTAGTGGAACTGCACAAAAAGTGCAAATGGTTTAACATTAGGAGCATGTTTTCTTCCAAACCTTTATATCCAATTGGTGGCACTATGAGCTGTTCATTATGAAGGTACATGGGTTGCTACTATATTGCTACTCTTTTTGTACTGTCATTAGATAGTAATACTAGTGGTTTCCATGTGAATTTATTCGTAGGGTGGACCTACATTGGAGGTGCAGGACATGATTCAATGATTGGATGCTCAATTTCGGTTGTATCGATTTCACCTCTTCCATCACTGCGAACATGGATATCCTTGGTCTGATGAAGAATAGGCACTATATTTCTGCTCTGAACTAGCAAAACAATTCAATATGAAGTCGTCCAGGGCAAAACATGACTGTATCAAATTGTCAAGTGCAAAACATGACAGATGCTAAGCGGAAGAGACGTGTTTAAACCGAAAATACAAGGTGGGGTATATGTTTACTAGCTGCTTGATATTTGTGCAGACAGAGATGTATGCCCGTTGCTATTTGGCAAACAAACAAAGTGACCGCAATTTTGGTTGAACTGCACAAGAGAATAGTATAATCACTGCATGCAATGCCATTTGAAAATAGACACAGAAAGATTGGATAGTCACTTCATGGACTGCAGAAAAGTAGTACTGTACTATTTATTGGCCAACACTAGGTGCTTCATTGCTTTGGTCTGATTATACAATGGGCATCATTTTGCCTAAGTTAAAGTTTGTATTCCGAAAATAGTCTCGTCGTGTGATCGAGAGAAGACCAAATCATATTGCAGTGGATGTTCCTCTATCATGTGTGGTTCATTCTCATGGTTCCAGCTGTTGGTGCAACCACTTACGTTTGCAAGGGGAATTATAGACTTCACAAACAAATTTGTCTTTCACTCTGTACTGAATGTTGGCCAAGAGAAGCATCCATTTTAGTAGGAAGAACATATGTTTTTTCTAGATCTTTGCTTTTGGAGGTACATATTTGTATATGATCTGTAAATCATTGAGATGCATTAACATGTTGATCTTATGTATGTGAATCGTACTAGTTGGTTTTGAATTGGGGCTACTAATGTGAACATATTACAATGCTAGGCCTGTGAGTCTCGTGTGAACATTTCTGAGGAAACTGCCAGCAAAAACGTCCGCAAATGCCTTATCTCCCAGCGAACATTCATCAGCTAATGCGATCATACACGTACCCCATCTGACCTACTCGATCCTACATGTACACTATCCGACCTACTCGATCCTACACGGAAATAGCGGATCACGCACGTACTACCTCCTTTCTGGTTTGTAGGGCTCAATTCAAAAAACGACCTACCCGATCCTACACGAATAAATAACGGATCATGCACGTACTTCCTCCTTTCCGGTTTGCAGGGCTTAATTCAAAAATCTCACCAACCAAGGTAGATGATGAGTGGTGGAATCATTTTTGAAAAGGAGTACCTCATTTGGATGATTCGAGTGCACTCGTTTGACCGTCATGCAGGCGTGTGACCCAGCACGGACGAGACGCACCACTGACGGGATGGGATGGCACAGTCATAATTTTAGTTTTTCTAGTTTTCCACAGCAAACTGGCACGCTAAGCCATGCCTGCTTATGCATTGAATTCCGATGACCGCGATGACCGTCGCATTTCTCGCGACACGCTGGTTCGCCTACCTTCCGCCTATAATTACTGTTTCCCAGCCTTCTTCGGTGGCACCATCACCCAACTCGCCCTATCCTCATAAGCCCCCACCGCCCCGACGTCGCTCGCCACTTATCCTCGCTCTCGCCACATCGGCCATGCCCCCACCCGTCCGCGATTGGCGACGCCGGAGGCGGTCACCACCTGAACTAGTGTTTGGTTTTTCACTGGAAGGCAGACGGAGGGAGGAGGCATTCTATCGATCTTTAGATGGAAATACAGAGTATGAGGAGTTGTTCAAGCATGACCGCCTGGTAGAGGAGCAGCGTCTCGTCAATTTGCATAGCCAGCGGGACATGGAGTAGCAGCGCACCAATGCTCTGAGTCGCGAGCAGAGTGCCGGCAACAGGGCTGACTACGTGGAGGCCGGTGTCCGGCAAATAGCCCTGGAGGCTGCCGGGCACGGACGTGTTCGCGACGCTGAATTCTACTACCAGCTTGTCAAGTGGGTTTCCCGCTTAGAAGCCGAAGCTTCGGTGGACCATGCCGGCATGGAAAGGGCCAACGCGCGCGAGCAAAGCGCCCTATCGCACCTCTGGCATGTCCGAGGCGAGGCGGAGGACACCGGTGCTGGTGTTTAGCATGTACCTTAGATGGCGGCCGGCATCGTCTAGTTAGCTAAGAGTAAGTTAGTACTTGTACACTACTAGAGTATTAGTGGGAGTAGATAGTTAACTTGGCTATGATGGTTGTCAACATGGAAGTTCAGTACTCTATATCTGGATGTTCAGTGCTCTGAAATGTTGAACTTTCGGTTTGAACGTATGGAATGGGCTGTTATTTTTTAAATGGGTTGTATTTGTCCACCACGGGTTTAGAGGTTGACTTGTGGGCCTACCAGGTTGATGCATATACAATCAGGAGATGATTGTACGTGGAGAGGATGACAGCAGGGACCCACCAAGGTCATGGCAGTACGCAATGCCTCCTTATTTCAAGCCAATAAAAAAATGGCTCTCCTAATGGATTTCTGACATCTGGGTCGCATGCCATTGTCAACATAGTCAGTAAACGAGAGAATTGCACAACGAGTAGCTGACACCAGGGACCCAACAGATCGCCCAGTTATTTTGGTTTTGGGTTAATTTGAAAAATGCCACTCCAAATCTGGTGATTCTGAGAAATGCCACTGCAATTTCCACACTTTGATAAATGCCATTTCATGCCATTTCCAGTTGCATTTTTTGAAGTCTGGAGTGGCGTTTTTCAAAGTTTGCAAATTGCAGTGGCGTTTGTCAAAGTTTGCAAAAATTGTAGTGGCATTTTCAAAGTTTGAAAATTGCAGTGGCATTTTTATGAATCGTCATAATTGGAATGGCATTTAGCTAATTTGTTTTTGAGACGGAAGCACTCTGGCCTGTGTAGACAGCCTTTTCTTTTATGTTTACCACAGACCAGCCCAGTAGTTTTTTTTCTTTCTGAAATGGTTAGCCCAGTTTTTTTGTGATTTGTCAAGTAAGTCGCTATGTCAAGCCTGTTGGGCTGTAAACTTTCAAGACAAGGAGAGCTTCATTCTGCTGGCCGAGAAAATGGCCTATCAGTAATGAGAAATGGGCTGTACATTTTGAAGACACATCAAACCGACAATTAGTTTTAAAATTCTTTTTTTTCATTTCGAGATTTTAAATTGCATTGATTTTTATGCATGGACAATTTGTTGGATTTTATATTGATATACATTTATTTTTAAAATCAGTTTGAATGTGACTCGAAATTTCGGGATTAAAAACAGTTCAGACCGCACCAAAATATGCAAAATTTCGTATAATTTTTTAACCGTGGCCACAATATGAGCTGTAATGCTAACAAAAAGAATATAGGCTCCAAAAAAAACCCTTAAGAATTAGCAAATTGGCTGTAAATTATTAGAAATAACTGCAGATGGGTTGTATGCTATTTTCCACAGATTTGAGGCTTTCCTAAAAAAAAGGTTGACGCATAAGCAGTGACTTTTGGATGTCCATCCAACAGCCGTCGTGCTTCTTAAATCTCCTCTCTTCCTGCTTCAGCCCCTCAAACAAGCGCCGGCGGGACTACCTGCTCCCTCCTCCCGCGACCGGCTGTGCTGCCGCGTAGGCCTCACCGCCCAACCGTACTCCCATCGCTGGCCTAGCCATCCCTCTACTCACCCACACCTGCTGTTATTCTCCGGCGACGGCAGCCGAACCAGTCAACCCTCGTACTCCCCACCGCGTGGGCAGCCACTGCCGTGTCTTTCCCGACTCCGTGTCGTCCCCTTCGTAGGCCTCGCCGTCGTCCATCGCCCTGGTGCTCTTGGCGCGGCGTGGTCAACGTGGTCAACGAACGGCATCCATCTGAAGTTGATTGTACGTGGAGAGGCTGACAGCTGGGTCCACGGCCGCACACAAGGAAATGCCCCCTTATTACGCGCAAAATAATGATTCCTCCACCTGACATCTGGGACCACCAGAAGGGCCTCTGTATTTCGCGAAAAAAACATTCCCCCCGCTGACAGCTCGGACCCACCAGCTATATCTTCGCATGCAAGGAAGTGCCTCCTTATTGTACAAAAAAAAATGAATACACCCCCCTGCTAGCTGGGATCCAGCATAGTGGGAGGCTGACTTGTGGGCCTACTAAGTTGACGGGGACAGAGGCTTTGTCAACTTAGTCAATATGAACGATTCTAGCTCTAGTGACCGTACGATTTCCATCCCATGGCCGTAGTGCTTCTTGAACCTCTGGTCTTCTTGCTCCAGCCGCCCAAAGCAGCGCCGGTCATGCCGCCTGCTCCTGCCTCCTGTGGCCGGCTGTGCTACCGCGGAGGCCTCACCGCCCCCTACTACTCCCACCGCTGGCCAGGCCCTGCGGCGACGGGAGCCTCACACCACGTCCGAACTAGTGAACACTCGTACTCCTCTCCGCGTGGGCATCCACTATCGCGTCTTCCCCGGCTCCGTGTCGTCCCCTTCATAAGCCTCGTCGTCGTCCATCGCCTTGGTGCTCTCGGCGCGGCGTGGTCAATGTGGTCAATGACCGACTTCCATCGGAAGAGTACTATACGTGGAGAGGCTGACAGCTGGGTCCATGGCCGCAGCAAGGAAGTGCCTCCTTATTACGCAGAAAATAATGATTCCTCCACCTGACAGCAGGGACCCACCGGATGGGCCACCGTATTTCATGAAAAAACGTTTCCTCCTGACTGCTGGGACCCGCTGTCGGTGTCAAAACTGGCGGATCTCGGATAGGGGATCCCGAACTGTGTGTCTAAGGTTGATGGTAACAGGAGGCGGGGAACATGATGTTTATCCAGGTTCGGGCCCTCTCTATGGAGGTAATACCCTCCTTTTTGCTTGATTGATCTTGATGAATATGAGTATTACAAGAGTTGATCTATCACGAGATCGTAACGGCTAAAACCCTAAAAGTCTAGCCTGTATGATTATGATTGCCTCTACGAACTAAGCCCTCCGGTTTATATAGACACCGGAGGGGAGTAGGGTTGGACAAGGTCGGTTACAGAGAAAGGAATGTTCATATCCGGGCGCCAAGCTTTCCTTCCATGCCAAGGAGAGTCCCATCCGGACACAGGTGAGAGTCTTCGGTCTTGTATCTTGACAACCCATCAGTCTGGCCCATGTCAATAGGCCGGACGCCCGAGGACCCCTTAATACAGGACTCCCTCAGTAGCCCCCGAACCAGTCTTTCAATGGCGATTTGTTCGGCGCACAGATTGTCTTCAGCATTGCAAGGCGGGTTCCTCCTCTGGTTACTTCAAGGTACCTGACTTAAAGAGCAGTATTCGGCTTTCCATTTAATGTCACGCCCATCGGCTTCCACACCTTCATGACTTCAGCTTCCACGTGTCGAGCGAATACGAGAGGTCAGGGTATTTTTGCACATATCACCCTGACCATGTAATAAAGGCGTCTATTTAAAGAGATTGGGATTTTTAGATCCATTCCACACCAAGCGAGGAATCCTCAGAGTTTCCTAGGAGAAACCATTCCAACATGGCTAGCGCTCCCAGCTCTTCCTACCGTCCCCACGACCCCGGAAAAGGAGATAGGGAGAACTGTTTTGTATCCCACTGTCAGCTAGTGAAGCTGCAGACACAAGGATTTCTTCCCCCCGCGGATCTAGTCCCCGTTCGAGCAGGATTGACTTCCTTCAATGGCGGGGCTCAGGTGGAGAATTTCCCCAATCCATCCGAGGGGAACGAGTGTGCTTCGTTCCCTACTTGTTGAGAGGCGTTGGATTTCCAATCCACCTGTTCCTTCGAGGGCTCCTGGTGTATTATGGCCTCCAACTGCACAATTTCACTCCTGCCTCCATCCTGCACGTCGCGGGTTACGTTGCTCTTTGTGAGCTATTCCTGGGTTGTGAGGCCCATTTTGAATTATGGAGGAAACTATTCTTCCTCGTCCCTCGTAGCCAAGAGGGATCAATATTTGAAGTGGGCGGAGACGAGGTATGGCGCATCGCCAGGACCGGATACCTGTCCGGCATGCTGAAGAAGGCATCTGAAGAGTGGCCTTCTGAATGGTTCTATATCGAGGACGTCGCCCTTCCTGATCCAGTCCGAGTGACTCTTCCCGAATTTTCAAGTGTTCCGTTGAGGAAACGCCACAGCTGGCGCCCTAAGAGCCTCAAGGAGGAAGATAGCGCGGAAGTCCATCAATTGATGAGCAAGATAAATATGCTTTCCCAGTCCGGATTATCAATAGTCGAGGTAATGGGACTTCCATAGTACGAGGGGTTCAGCCACTCCAATACAGAAGGCTTCCCATGTGGCACTATAATGGGGAAGATGATGCCTCCCGCTGCGGTCAGAAGGGTCCGGACACCCCCGCCGCTTTGGGCAAAATACTGGTCGAACTATACAAAGGGGAGAAAGAGGAATTCACTCGTATTAAGCACCGAGATGGATTTTCCATTTACAATCCTCCTAGCTGGGTGAGTTCCAATCCCACTACTCTACTCAATCTACTCCCTGAGTCACTTTCCATGGACATTAATCCATCCATTTGTAACAGGAATGGAGGAAGATCACGAAGGGGCTCGACAGCCCCGCCCCATAGCCAGAGGACCACAACCGGGACATTGACCCCAGATTGGAAGAGGATCTAGACATATTCGTGACGCTCGAGGATGGGGTGTTCTACTAGGCAAGCTATGACGGCACGGAAGTGGCCATCACCGCCGACTATCCCGGTCTTCTCCCTGTCCCACACGTAAGTAATCAGGAGACATCTCCTCCGAAAGAGCTTCCTCATTCTGCCTCACCCACCGCACTATCTCGTGCTCTAAAGGGGAGGCACTCGGTGCGCCATCCTACACCAGAGGCGACTCCAAAGAGAGCGGCGCCCGTACTGGGCAAGCTTTCGAAGAGGAAGGCAAGTGAAGACACGTCGGAGCCATCATCAAAGAGGTATGGCTTCGTAAATATGCCCTTTGGGAGTCACATCCAACTGCGACATTATCCGTTCGTGTCTTATCAGAAAGAGCGCTCGCCGGACTATGTCCGGGAGTCCTGGCAGTCACACTCCCAACAGCCAGGTTCGAGACCATACCGTAACGACGAGGGCTGATACGGGAGTGCCACCGGATTATCCTTTGGCAAGGGATTCAGATGATGTGTCCGTCACAAACTCGGAAGTGGAGAGCGTCATGAACCATCGGTGCCGGAGGGCCGCTCTTTGCGACCCCGGATTTACCAAAGAGGCATTCAATGCCTTCAACTCGGCTGATGCATACATCCGAGCTGCTCGAGACGGGCTTGCCAGAGCCACAGACTAACATTTGAAAGATATGTGGGTGAGCTCACATTGTATAAACCTGATAATTATATACCAGTAGCCCTCGAGACTTGAAACAGTTGATTCAACTGATTTAAGGATCATTGTAAAACCAGGTGCTTATAGAGAAGAACAACCTGTTGTCTCAAGAGCTGGAAAAGTATCGGACCCAGCTAGCCTCTGCGAGAGCCGAACTTGAGAAATCCAAGAAGTCATCACCTGGTAATGTGTCCCTCCATCGAGGAAAACAGAATTATATACCAGCAACGCTAACACAGTTGTGTATCTTATGGAAGGATTTTCAGATCATCCGGGAGAGGTACTGGAAGTCGCACAAGCGGGTGAACAAGAAGCCAAAAGGCAACGGGCCGCGGGTGAACGTATACTTACACGGGTCAGGGAGGTGAAGAACAAACTCCAGGATTCCAACACCCAGCCGGGCGAAGAACTGAAAGATGTGTGGGCCCAGCTGGCCGACTCTGTGAAGGAAAATAAGAGGCTGCGATGCGGCATATTTAGTATGTGTTCAAACTTACCTCTGCATAATTTGGCAAGGAAAGGAACTGACGGAGTTATGTCTGTAGGTATGCTGACTGGCCATCCCGAAGAGGAGATGTCCAGATCTTCGGGCGATGTGCTACAAGAGCTGTCGCAAATGCACGAGCGAGCTCGGCAGGCGATGCAAAGTGTTGCCAAGGCCTTATGGCCATCCGCCTCCCCTCTAGGAAGTATGGAGGAGCTTGTACAGCTATGTAAGGGAGCGCGGCGGCTCTTCTGATTATGGAAGATATCGGCCTGCCGGGAAGGTGCGTGAGAGGCCTGGGCCATGGTGAAAAAACGGTATACCAATCTTGATCCGAATCATATGGCCCGGGTCAGACTTTTAGGGTCAGATGGAAAATAAATTCCCGTTAGTTTGGTATATGACCAGGTAAAAGTAGTTGCAAAATATTCTCAACAAGATTGTAAGCTAGACAACCTGTTGGATGGCATAGAAGAGGAAATCTTTGAGTCCAAGTGACTATGTACTTTCCTTGACATATTTGTCCCTAGCCGGATTGTAAAACAATTGTCATGGCAGACCATTTTGCTTCGACCTCTGGACCCGAAGGTGCGGAGTGTTTCTGAATACCTGAGCGGCAGAATAAACTGGGGTATGCGTGGAAAGCAGGCGTAGGGGTCATAGTTGCTTGAACAGAAAAGTTGTATCTGGCTAGCTATGTTATATTACATTGTGATTCTAAGAAACATCTTCCATAGAGAATTGTTCCGTTAAGAGTTCCTTTCCCTGGGTGAGCATGCGTTAACGTGCATCCCCGAACTGTGATTAAAAAATCGCAGTATACGTAACATCTGGGGGTTCATAGTGTAATGAGTAAAAAACATCCTCAGTCAGCCGACCCGGCAGTATTCCCTTAAGAACGCTAGCTTTCGGCTTCACCCAGTCTGAGGTACACATCCAGATGACCCGGCAGTAACAATCGCAGAGGTGCTCCCTTTATGCCCTAGCCGAACTAACGACAACGTAGGGCATAAGCACAGGAGCCAGGCAACCCAGCTTGGCCAAAACTTAAGTCATATCGATGCATATAATGGCGAAGAAAAGGTACATACGAGGAAAAGACACATATGTGGTGAGCTTAATGCTCGGAAAATACTAATAATAAGCTTCTGTACAAGAAGCCCCCCTGGTATAATGGACGTACGTATTTGAGGATGTGTACGTCGCAGGTGCACGGTTTAGCCGCACGAATGCTTTAAGGCTAAAAAAAGAAGAAGTGAAAAGAGAGGGAAAAAATAATGGAAACAAAAGGGAGAAGGAGACGAACAAAGAGTTCGGTGCTAGGCATAGAATCTTCGGAGTCTGGCCACGTTCCATGTGTCCGGCTCTAGGCGATTTTTGAAGCATCACGCAGGCGATACGCTACTCCAGTGAGAACTTCATCAATGATGAAGGGACCCTCCTACTTGGGCTCGAGTTTGTCCTTTTTCTTCTCCGGCAAGCATAGAACGAGTTCGCCAACATTATAAGTCTTGGCCCGCACTTCTCTGCTTTGATATCTGTGGGCCTGTTATTGATAAAATGCGGAATGGGCTTTTGCGACGTCGCGCTCGTCCTCCAGGGCATCTAAGCTGTCCTACCGATCAAGCTCGTCCTCTCTCTCTTCATACATGCGCACTCGAGGTGATTCATGAATAATGTTGTAGGGTAACACAGCCTCTGCACCGTACACCATGAAGAAAGGTGTATATCCGGTAATGCGGTTGGGCGTGGTCCGCAGCCCCCAGAGTACGAAGTCGATCTCCTCGACCCAGTGCTTGTTTGATTCTTTCAACGACTGCACTAGTCTAGGCTTAATGCCGCTCATAATAAGACCATTGGGTCGTTCGACTTGATCGTTTGTTTGCGGGAGATAGACGGAGGCGTAATCGAACTTAATGCCCAGATTAACACACCAGGTTTTCACCTCATCGGCTGTGAAATTGGAGCCGTTATCAGTGATGATGCTGTGTGGAACACCATAACGGTGCACAACACCGGATATTAAGTCTATCACTGGTCCGGCTTCAGCCGATTTAACTGGTTTGGCCTCTATCCACTTAGTGAATTTATCCACCATGACCAACAGATATTTTTTCTTATGGCTTCCCTCTTTAAGGGGTCCGACCATATCAAGCCCCCAGACCGCGAAAGGCCAAGTGATGGGGATTGTTTGTAGAGCGGTGGGTGGCATATGGCTTTGGTTGGCGAAAAGCTGGCATCCGACGCAACGTTGGACAAGGTCCTGTGCATCTACTCGGGTCGTCGGCCAATAGAAACCCGTACGGAAGGCCTTGCTTACAAGGGCCCGAGCCACGACATGGTGACCACCGAGACCGGCATGAATTTTAGCCAAGAGTTGCCGCACCTCTTCCTCGGAGATATATCTTTGAAGTACTCTGGTAGCGCTTTTCTTGTAGAGTTCTCCGTCATGAACCTTGTAGGCCTTCGAGGACCGGACAATGCGGCGCGCCTCATTCTGATCCCCAGGGAGTTCTCGCCTATTAAGGTAGGCCAAGAAGAGTTTGGTCCATGGGGCAATGACTTCCATGATAAGATGGGCCGACGGTGTTATTTCGGTGGCGGAGCCCCCAATGATATCGTTGTGTTTCGAATCTGGGGTTATAGTCGGATCTGGACTGGTGTTGCCGCTCTCCCCTTGCCACACCATGGATGGCTTGAAGGTCCTTTCTAGAATGATGTTAGGTGGGACGGGGTCGCGCTTAGCACCGATGCCAGCAAGGACATCCGCCGCTTTATTACTTTCTCGAGCCACATGATGAAACTACGACCCCTCGAACCGAGCCGACATTTTGAGAACGATGTTACGGTAAGCTGCCATCTTCGGATCTTTGGCATCAAAGTCTCCATCTATTTGAGATATTGCGAGGTTTGAATCCCCACGCACTTCCAGGCATTGTATGCCCATGGAGACAGCCATCCGAAGACCATGCAATAAACCCTCGTATTTGGCTCCATTGTTGGAGTCTATGTATAATATTTGGAGTACGTACTGAACTGTATCTCTAGTGGGGGATGTTAGGACAACGCCTGCTCCTAAGCCCGCCAGCATTTTGGAGCCGTCGAAGTGCATGACCCAGTTGGAATATGAGCCGCACTCTTTAGGGAGTTCGGCCTCTGTCCATTTTGTGACGAAGTCGGCCAGTACTTGGGATTTAATGGCTCGGCATGGTCTGTATGTTAAGTCGAATGGGAGGATTTCAATGGCCTACTTGGCAATCCAGCTCGTGGCCTCGTGGTTGTTTATTATGTCATTGAGTGGTACTTCGGAGGCCACTGTGATTGAGCACTCTTGAAAGTAGTGTCGTAGCTTCCGGGATGCCATGAAGACCGCGTATAATATTTTTTGGTAATGAGGGTACCGAGATTTTCATGGTGTGAGGACAGTGGATACGTAGTATACCGGCTTCTGAAGTGGGAATTTTTGTTCGTCCTCTTCGCGTTCAACGACGAGCACTGCACTCACGACTTGGTGTATTGCCGATATGTATAATAACATGGGTTCGTCGATGTTCGGTGCAGCCAGGATTGGGTTGCTCGCTAAAAGAGCCTTTATTTCTTCCAGTCCGGCTGTTGCCGCATCCATCCACTCGAAGTGATTGGTGCGTCGGAGAAGGCGATAAAGTTCCAATGCTTTTTCTCCTAGTCTGGAGATAAAGCGGCTTAAAGCTGCCACGCATCCGGCTAGTTTTTCGACTTGTTTAAGGTCAGTTGGCGTAGACAACTATGACTGAGCTTGGATTTTAGCTGGGTTCGCCTCCATTCCTCTATTGGAAACGATGAAGCCCAGCAGTTTTCCAGCGGGAACGCCGAAAACACACTTTTCCAGATTGAGCTTGATGTCATATGTACGGAGGTTGTCGAATGTGAGATACAGATCGTCTATTAATGACTCGACATGCCTAGTTTTGATGACGATGTCATCCACATATGCTTCAACTGTCTTGCTGATCTGTTTCTCCAGGCATGTTTGAATCGTGCATCGGTAGGTGGCGCCGGCGTTTTTGAGTCCGAAGGGCATAGTGTTGAAGCAGAACGGCCCATATAGGGTAATGAATGATGTTCCGGCTTGGTCGGACTCCTTCATTTTGATTTGTGGTATCCGGAGTATGCGTCGAGGAAACACAGTGAGTCGTGTCCGGCTGTAGCATCAATAACTTGATCGATGCGAGGGAGGGGAAATGGTTCCTTAGGGCAGGCCTTGTTGAGGTCTTTGAAATCGACGCATATGCGCCATGATTTATCCTTCTTTGGCACCATCACCAGGTTTGCTAGCCAATCCGGCCACAATGAACTTGGCTAGCTCCTCCCCCACAGCTTCCCGTTTGGGTTTGGAAAAGCGCCGCAGTGTTTTCTTGACCGGTTTATATCCCTTCATTATGTTGAGGTTGTGTTCAGACAACCTGCATGGGATTCCCGACATATCAGAAGGGTGCCAGGCGAATATGTCCCAGTTCTCGCGCAGGAACTCTCGTAGCGCGGCGTCAACCGTTGGGTCCAGCTGTGCCCCGATGGATGCTGTCTTCTTGGGGTCCATCAAGTGGACTTGAAATTTGACTATTTCATCTGCTGGTTCAAAGGAGGTGGATTTGGGTCGCTTGTCCAGGATCACGTCGCCCCTATCCATCGTGGTGCATAGTGCGGTTAACTCTTCGTCCGCGAGGGCTTCAAACAATGCCTCGAGGGCCAGGGCTGCGGTTTTTTTTTTCCGGTGCAGAGTGCTATGTCCGGATCACTGGCAAGAGTGATAATACCATTGGGCCCGGGCATCTTGAGCTTCATGTACCCGTAATGAGGTATAGCTTGGAAGCGTGTAAATGCATCTCGCCCTAGTAATGTGTGATATCCACTGTTGAAAGGGGCCACTTGGAAGGTTATCTCTTTGAAGCGATAATTCTCCAGCGTGCCGAATACCACGTCGAGTGTGATTTTTTACGCACATCGCGCCTCCTGACTGGGAATGGTTCCTCAGAAGGTCGTGCTAGTTTGCTCGATGCGGCTCCTATCTATTTCCATTTTGTTGAGAGTTTCCTCGTAAATGAGGTTTAGTCCACTGCCGCCGTCCATGAGCACTTTGGTAAGCCGAAAGCCGTCCATGATTGGACTGAGGACCAAGGCGGCTGGTGCCTGGACTGTCCTGAATTTTTGTTCGTCACTGGCATTGAAAGTTATGGCCGTGTCGTCCCAGTGGTTTATTGCCGCGACTTGGCAGACTTCAGCAAGGCCACGAAGTGCGCGCCTATTGTTTGAGGCGAAAGTCTCGAAGACCGTCAATACTCTAAGGTTGTCGTCTTCCGTGGGGTGTTGCTGTGCGGTATTTTTGGTGAGGAGATCCTCGCCGCTGGCCACTTGCCAGAGTATCCAACATGCTCTAAGGCTAGGGGTTTGTATGGTATCCGGTGCTATGTGTATTTTGCACGGCCTATCGAGCCATCCCTCCAGAACGGTTCCGCACCCCGTAATGGGCTTCAATTTCTTTAATATTGGATCAGGCGACCCACGAGGGTGCATCCTTTTTGCCTGGACGAGGGGTTGAGTGGAAACTGGTGGCTCCCAGGGAGTTGCCTGAGTTTTCCAAGCGCTTTCCATTGCGTAGTACTTCTGTACTATGGTTGCCAACTCAGCGAAGTGTAATATGTGACGGCGGTTCATGGCATTGAGGATTCCCTCGTCCGTGCAATTGTTGCAGAATAGTGAGATCGCGTCTTCATCACGACAATCTTTGATCTTGTCTTTGACAAGGAGGAATCTGGCCCAAAAGTGATGGACTGTTTCTTGAGACTGCTGTCGGATCTACATAAGATCGCGTGTATCTGGGTGGGTGGGTGGATTTAAGTCTGAACCCTGACCCAATTTGGGATCCGGAGTTTGAGAAACTTCCAAACTAATAGTTTGGGATCCGGGATATCAACTGATTTTTTATGCACGTTGTTCGATTCTAGGTTCGGAGGGCAGGGCGTGTTGTTTCGTAGACGGGTATCCGACTGTTCATGACCGGAAATCCAAACATAGTTCATCCTCAATATAGAGGGAGAGTTGTTGTTTCACCCCTCGATTACCGCTACCTGATGGGTGATCGGTGGAGATTTGATTTCTCTCTGATCGGGTTTAAGCCCAATCCGATCGTAGTCTGTAGCGACCCCCAGGGCGGCGATGCGATCAAGGAGTTCGTTAAAGACGACAACTCCGTCGGATCCATCCATTTGGCGTGTTCGAAGTCAACACGAAGGCGAATTTTGATCACCCGAGAAGTCATCGTTGGCTTGACGGCCGAACGAGCGGTCATGGTAAAGCCGCCCAGCCGGAGGGTTTGACCTGGGGCATGGGCTCCTCCAGAGGTGATACTGTCCTTGACAACAAGGCGAGCCATCAAACCCGTCTTTGACGTCACACCGGAACTCTCAATGAAAGCACCAATATCGGTGTCAAAACCAGCGGATCTCGGGTAGGGGGTCCCGAACTGTGTGTCTAAGGTTGATGGTAACAGGAGGCGGGGGACACGATGTTTACCCAGGTCCGGGCCCTCTCTATGGAGGTAATACCCTACTTCCTGCTTGATTGATCTTGATGAATATGAGTATTATAAGAGTTGATCTACCACGAGATCGTAATGGCTAAAACCCTAGAAGTCTAGCCTGTATGATTATGATTGCTTCTACGGACTAAGCCCTCCGATTTATATAGAAACCGGAGGGGACTAGGGTTCTACAAAGTCGGTTACAGAGAAAGGAATCTTTATATCCGGGCGCCAAGCTTGCCTTCCATGATGAGGGAGTTCCGGACTAAGGGGTGTCCGGATGGCCGAACTATCATCATCGGCCAGACTCCAAGACTATGAAGATACAAGATTGAAGACTTCGTCCCATGTCCAGATGGGACTTTCCTTGGCGTGGAAGGCAAGCTTGGCGATACGGATATGTAGATCTCCTACCATTGTAACCGACTCTGTGTAACCCTAACCCTATCCAATGTCTATATAAACCGGAGGGTTTTAGTCCGTAGGACGAAAAACAATCATACCATAGGCTAGCTTCTAGGGTTTAGCCTCTTTGATCTCGTGGTAGATCCACTCTTGTAACACACATCATTAATATTAATCAAGCAGGACGTAGGGTTTTACCTCCATCAAGAGGGCCCAACCTGGGTAAAACATCGTGTCCCTTGTCTCCCCGTTACCATCCGCCTAGACGCACAGCTGGGACCCCCTACCCGAGATCCGCCGGTTTTGACACCGACATTGGTGCTTTCATTGAGAGTTCCTCCTGTCGCCACCAATAGGCCCGATGGCTCCTTCGATCATCAACCACGACGCGTCCAGTGGTGAGACTTTTCTCCCGGACGGATCTTCGTGTTCGGCGGCTTTGCATCGGGCCAATTCGCAGCCATCCGAGCAGATCGAAGCTACGCCCCTGGCCGTCAGTCAGATTTGAAGTTTAAACTATACGGCCGATATCCGCGGAGACTTCGATCTTCGACGGATTCGAGCCGCAACCAAGCAGCGCCGACTGCCTTGATGGGCATGATCTAGCTCTGCAGCGAACAAGGCTCGAGGCCGCACCATATCCGCCCGACCCTTAATCTGGGCCGGATCCCCGATCGAGGACGAGTGGTTGGACACGCCTCGGGGCTACAATCTCTGGCGTCGAGCGAACTCCAACCCTGTCCTTGCGAAGACCTTGTCTCCAGAAGCTGACTCCTCTCCGGACTCAACCCTCCGCGCCTTGCTAATCGAATCCGATTGGGCGCCTGTTATGGAGTTCATCGTCATGACATCTTTCAAAGACTCGCCCTTTGGCGACATCCTGAATTCACTAAAGTCTCTCTCCTTATCCGGAGAACCCTGGCCGGACTACGATCAGGAAGGTTGGGATACGGACGACGAAGAAATTCAAAGCCCACCCACCACCCACTTCATAGCCACTGTCGAAAGCTTACACGACGTGCTCGATTTCGACTCCGAAGACATCGACGGTATGGACGACGATGTAGGCGACAACAATAAACCAGCACCTATAGGATGCTGGACAACCTCATCCCATGATGTATACATGCTGGATACGCCCAAAGGAAATGAAGACGAGGAGCAACGGGACGCTACGAAGGATAAATCCTCGGCAGTCAAACGGCAACGTAAACGCCAACAAAGTCCCGCCTCAACAAAGACCCAGCCATAGAGCAGGGCGAACCGGTGGACAATGAACAAGCTATCGAGCAATCGTCCGAACAAGACAACTTGGATAAACAATCTGTCCCCGGCGAAGACAACAGTCCGGACGACCTCATGCCGGACAAACCATTGGAGCAAAATGACCTCCAGAAAAAGCTCGTCGCCACTTCGCGTAGCCTGAAAAAGCAGAAGCGGAAGCTCAAAACAGCGGAAGATGCACTCAGGATTAGATGGAGCAAAGTATTCAGCACCGCAGATAAGTACGGCGACAGTCGCCGAACAAAGAGCTACCCGAAAAGAAAGCTACTGCCCGAATTCGACGAGGAGGCCTTAGAGCCCCCACAATTAAAAAGTAAGAAGGCCACCCGGTCGGATGGACGACCCCACGGCAAAAAGAGAGCGGTGAATGGCGCCGCACACAAGCCAATATGCGATCCGCATAAGGATTCACATCAAGAGGATGGCCCAGTTAGGTCCATCTATGGGCCAAGAAAGCAGGCTCGTCAAAGCAATGCAATACGCCAAAATTCCGAAGATCACGACACACCCAAATATAGGGGCGCCGCACACCCCCTATGTTTCACCGATGAGGTACTGGATCATGAATTTCCAGCGGGGTTCAAACCCGTAAACATAGAGGCATACGACGGAACAACATACCCTGGAGTCTGG
This sequence comes from Aegilops longissima, assembly GCA_021605205.1. Taxonomy (NCBI): domain Eukaryota; kingdom Viridiplantae; phylum Streptophyta; class Magnoliopsida; order Poales; family Poaceae; genus Aegilops; species Aegilops longissima. The sequence continues at coordinate 428,107,872 of CM038680.1, forward strand.
ATCGAGGATTACATAGAGGCATACGATCTCCACGCCATAAAATACTTACCCCTTAAACTCAAAGGGCCAGCTCGGCATTAGCTTAAAAGCCTCCCCGAAAATACCATTGGAAGCTGGGGAGAGTTCGAGGACGATTCCGCAAATTTTCGGGGACTTATGTCCGCCCTCGGATGCGCATAATCTATGTCACATAACTCAACAGCCCGGAGAGTCAGCCAGAAATTTCGGAACAGGTTCCTTACTAAAAGAACCAAATAGTCGATTGTCCGGACGCCAAGCCTTAGCAGCTTTCAAACACAACGTCCGAGAGCGAATGGCTCGCCAGACACCTCGCCAAGAAAAGCCAAGAACAATGGCCGCATTAACAAGCCTCATGACCCGCTTTTGCTGGAGAGGACAGCTGGCTGGCTAGATGCGATACCAAATGACCCGAGTACATCCAAACAAGGGATGGAAATGGGAAATCACGAAGCGAAAAAGATCAGCGCGTAACAAAGAAAATGACCCAAATAGTACGGCGGTCAACGCCGATTCAAAAGCACTCGGCGAACAACAAAACACTGCCTTAAAGGATAACGAAGGACGAGCTATCCAACCTAAACAAGATTCTGGATAGACTGTGTCAAATACATGGTACCTCCGGGAAGCCTGCAAACCATACCCACAGAGATTGCTGGGTCTTCAAACAGTCCGGCAGACTGAACGCCGAACACAAGGGGCTCGACACACCAAGTAAAGATGACGACGAGCACCACAAGAAGAACCCCGGAAAACAAAAAACTTTCCCACAAGAGGTTAAAACAGTAAACTCACTTCACGTGATCAAAGGGAAAAACAGAGCGGCGCCCACTAAAAGGCTCGCCGCACACTGGTTGTCAAAACCAATCACCTTCGACCATCAGGACTATTCCGAAAATATCCGGAACGTAGGATGGACTGCCTTGATATTGGACCCTATAATCGACGGATTCCAATTTACACAAGTCCTCATGGATGGCGGCAGTGACATCAACCTGATATATCAGGACACGATCCGCAGGATGGGGATAAACCCAACCAAAATTTGCCGTAGCAACACCTCCTTTAAAGGAGTAATGCCAGGCCCATATGCCCATTGTACGGGCTCCATACTGCTAGAAGTTGTGTTCGGTTCATCCGACAACTTCCGTCGCGAAAGGTTACTCTTCCATGTCGCCCCGTTTAAAAGTAGCCATCAAGCACTATTGGGACGCAAAGATTTCGCCCGTTTCAACGCAATACCGCATTATGCATCTATAACACTTAAAATGCCCGGTCCACGCGGCATCATCTCGTTAAAAAGAAGTATTAAGTGTTACTCGGCACGGAAGAACGGGAGACTGCCTTGACAGCCCCACAGCTATCCGGCTCTGCTAGGCAAAGAACCTGAATTGGTCATTCCAACCCCGGACACGGCTAGACGAGTCCGGCTCCTACTAGCGGCATACCCCCACACGAGGGGCCGCATGCATGTATAACAAGAGACAATAAAGCTCAATTTTATTCACTTCTTCTAACCATACTGCTTATTTAATATTAAGTACATCTTTCGACGATCCTTTTTTTTTCAAACAAAGTTCCCTCTTTACAGATGAACAACGTGCTACACCCGCCCCGTGATACGGCACAACGGAGACACAAGCGCAGACGTGCAGCAGGGACCCGTTGCAAGGATTCTTTTCAGATTAAGACCCTGCGTAATCCTTTTTACACTGTCTCTTGTTGATATACATTCCACCGGTTCCTTAATACAACTGAGGAGGAGGCTGGTGCTTTGGCATTGGCCGCACCAGAATTTTTGCGCGTACCTGGACACAAAGGGCTTAGGGCCTTATTTTGCCCATTTTCATAAAGACCAAATACCTTAGGGAGTATTCGCGCCTCGAGTTAGGCCTTATATGCATCAGCTCCGAATCATGTCTTAGGTCAAATGTTGGGTTGCCTGCCTCGTGTTTTGCTGCCTTACGCCCGCTTTCACGGCTAACGCGCACCGGAGAATTATCGCGATTGTGCCCGGTTCGCCGGGCGAGCACCTCAAGAGAGAAAGCCAAAACTGACTATCATGATATAGCGAGAGACTGGTCAACCACTGATGACTCACATGAATGTTTAGAATTCCTCCGCATTAACGAAGGATCGGTTTTGTCGTGCACATACGCACTTCCGAATTCGGGAGAGTGCGGTGCCCTGTGGGCTATATAGTAGCCCCACCCTCGAACTCCTATGGCTAAGTGAAAGTGATAAAGCATTATAGTCCGGTTGCCTGGTTTGCTACGCTATCACCTCCTTCACAGACCAAGGCGTTGATTATGTGAAAAGCGCCTTTTTTGTAAACACCCCGCACTATGTGCGTAAGGGTGAAGCCAAGGACTGCCATCTTTCAAAGTTATATATGCATATACATAAACGGCCGCACAGGAGTAGTTTACTACTTGAAAGCACAAGTATAAAAAGCACTTATATTACATTGAAACATTGTTTTCACAAATCATACATGTCATTTAAACATAATATCCTTCGAGCATCTGCCTCTATTAAATGAGCGCTCGCGTGACTTCTTCAAAGTAGTGCTCGGCAGTACCCGCCTCGTCCTAATCCGGGATGCAATGTCGCTGGCCTTCATCTCGCCAAGATGTCTTGACACGGCAAGAGCCATCCGCGCCCTCAATACATGACGATCGCTTCATCGGCCGACACGCTGCACCGCTTCCAAGAAACTGCTGCACCAAACCAAAATAGCTTCTTCTGCTGGGGTCCGTCCGCCACAAGTGAGTCAAGACATGCTTCATGGCAAATCCGACAAAGATTCAGCTCGCCCATTCGCCAACCGATCGGTCACGGCAGAGGACGCCCGACTATGGAATTGCGACCAATATAGCTCTTCCCTTCAGTGCCCCTTCCGCCCCTAAGTGCTCAACCGGTCCACACGCTTCGCCGCCAAGTCCAGATAAGCATCCTCTAACTCCACAACTTATCTAACTGATCATACTTTGATCCAGATATTTCTCCACAGCGTAAACGGTTTTCCAGCCGCAATTGCCCCAAACCGACTCAGCTCCTCCTTGGCAGCTCTCAAAGCCGATCGGGCATCCTTGATTCGGGCGGCGCCTTTTTTAGGCCCTCTTGTTCCACTTGACGCTCTTTTTCAAGAACCTCGTAGCGATCGGGTAGTATTCCTCAACTTTTGGCCATATCGCCATCTCCTCTTTGCTTCCGCAGTGAGCAGCCCGCTCAGCTTTAGCTGTTCGCCACCTTTAAAGTGGCCGTGATTACTAATTCTGGCTTGCTCTTTTCGCCGGGCAAGTTCTGCCCACAGCTCTTCCACGACAAAGGGCACCATCAAGATTAAGCATATGATTAGTAAGACATGGGCGCTAAGCTCCTTTACCAGTGTGTCCGACAGAAGTCGATACCTTGTGACTCACAAACCGCTTATTGACCAGCGATGTCCTCCGCCTCGCAAGTTGCCGCTTTAGTTTGGCATATTCATCAGTCCGCTGGCCTCCGGACGCCCACCACCTGTTTAGGAGCGGCGATATGTTAAAATCGAGATTTGATCTCGGCATGTTGTCAATTTTGACAACATACCGAGTCTCGTGGGCTACTATCTATACAGGCACATTTTATATGCATAACCGCCGAAGGTACATCATTTTTGCATACCTCAAACCCTCACAAGAAGCTTCGACGGTTTCATGCAATCCGCTCTCATGATGCAATTTTTCAATCACTGCATCCATTAGAGCACGGTGATCTCTCCGAAATAGCCGCCGCCCGAGTAGATCCTTCAGCTCCTCCGATCAAGACGCCACTTGGCGCCGGACCTTCCGCCCCGCCAGACTTGGGGAATTTCTCCGCGACGACACCTCCGGTCGTCCGCTTACATGAGGGTGCGACAGTGGAGGCGTTGCTTCCATCATCTCCTGGACGAAGATCCTCAAGACGAGCTCACGAGAAGGGCTGAGGTCCGAACTGCAAGGTACAATTTCGTTATCTTCATAAATAAACACAGGATGTTCCTTATTTACAAAGACCCTTCGCTTTTACTTACGGCTGGGTCTGAGGGCTGATCCCCTAGGGGAAATAATGCGGCTGGGTTACTTCCAGCACGGACTCTCTGCCAAGATTCCTTCCCTTCTTTGAGGCCTTGACCTCCGGATCTTCCGCTGTCCTCTTCTCTCCTCGGAAGGTGGGACTTTAATCCTCCTTCCTTGATATCCTCCTTCGCAGAGGCGGTTGCTTCCCGCCCCCTGCTCGCTTTCTTCAAAAGGCGCGACCTTCAACATCTTGGTCAAGATGGGATCCGCATGGTCTCCGGAGGGAGCCGACACCTTATCAACTTTGCCTTGGCTATCCACTCCTGTTCAAGAAGCTGCCTTTAAAGGGCATATATATAAAATAGATGAATGAACAGCTTGTCCGTTACAGGACTACTTACTTGAGTATCTCAAGCGATTGCAGCTTAGTCCTCGCCCTCGGCCAAGTCCGACACTTCTCTTGTGATCCAAGAACAGTTTATACATCTCCACGGGCCGTGCCCATAAAATTTTGAGAGCTCGTGGTCCCTCCGGATTGAATTCCCACAGCGGAGGGGGCGACGCTTGCAGGGCTGAAGGCGCCGGATCACCATAACCTGCGCCATCGCAACCAGATTGATCCTCTTCCGGAGATCTCGAATGCGCCTCAAGTAGGAGATCTCAATGCGCCCACCGAGCCCCTTGTTGACCCGTGATGCCAGCCGCTGTGGTGGACCTGAGCGAAGGCAGGAGCGCCGCCCATTTGGTGCCCCCCGAGCGGTGATATAAAACCACTCCCGCTGCCACAAACCAAGCTCCCTTAAAAGAGCCCTCGGCCACGGAGCATCAGACATTTGCTTATGATCGCCCCTCTCAAGACTCCGCTTGCTGCCCTTGATCATCTTTTGGCTCCACCTTGAAGGTCTTGAGCCACAATCCAAAGTGGGGGTAATATGGAGGAAGGCCTCACATACGACAATGAATGACGAGATATGGAGGATGGACTCCGATTCAAGTCATGGAAATCAAGCCCATAATAAAACATGAGCCCCGCACAAAGGGATCCGTCTGGAAGCCTAAACCCCGAAGGAAGTGGGACACGAATACCACGTTCTCGCCGGGCTCAGGAGTGAGAATGACCTGCCCTGGAGCAGGCAGCCTATGCGAGATCTCGCCGGTTAGGTACCTAGCATCTCGCAGCTTTAGCACATCCTCTTCTGTGACGGAGGAAGACATCCATCGGCCGTGTTGATCGGAGCCGGACATCGTCGAAAGTCCGAAGCGCCTAAGTCTAAAGCTTTGGGTGTTGGAACTCGAAGCGCGAGGCGAACTCGATGGAGGGTGTAAAAAAGAAGAGGACCTTAGTCTCATTATAAAGAGGTTGAATACCAAGAGCCCGCCCCGTGGTCGATTAGGACTCGACTTTGATAGAGAAGGCAGGCCGACGGGCACGATTGGGTTACCCACGTCCGTATTGATGAGAATCCCGGAATAAGGGGGCACGATCTACGCTTTGATAAGACGTGCCAAGGAAACCGCCTCGCTAAACGCGCTGAGGTGGGGCAATAAAAAATGATTCATATAAAGGCCTGGCCGATGTGTGATATCACGTCGCGGAATACGTCAGCAGATCTGTGCAGGAAATTATTCTCTCTATGACGTTATGTGGAACTTGTTTTGCAGAGCCGGACACTATCCTGGTGTTCACAATCTTCTATAAATTATTCGGAGGAAGAACCCGCCTTGCAATGCCGAAGACAATATGCGCTACCGGACTCGTCATTGAAGCCTGGTTCAGGGCTACTAAGGGAGTTCCGACTAGGGGTGTCCGGATAGCCGAACTATCATCATCGGCCGGACTCCAAGACTATGAAGATACAAGATTGAAGACTTCGTCCCATGTCCGGATGGGACTTTCCTTGGCGTTGAAGGCAAGCTTGGCGATACGGATATGTAGATCTCCTACCATTGTAACCGACTCTGTGTAACCCTAACCCTATCCGGTGTCTATATAAACCAGAGGGTTTTAGTCCGTAGGACGAACAACAATCATACCATAGGCTAGCTTATAGGGTTTAGCCTCTTTGATCTCATGGTAGATCCACTCTTGTAACACACATCATCAATATTAATCAAGTAGGACGTAGGGTTTTACCTCCATCAAGAGGGCCCGAACCTAGGTAAAACATCGTGTCCCTTTTCTCCTGTTACCATCCACCTAGACGCACAGTTCGGGACCCCCTACCCGAGATCCGCCGGTTTTGACACCGACACATGCCAAGGAGAGTCCCATCCGGACACAGGTAAGAGTCTTCGGTCTTGTATCTTCACAGGCCATTAGTCCGGCCCATGTCAATAGGTCGGACGCCCGAGGACCCCTTAATCCAGGACTCCCTTACCCACCAGCTACATCTTCGCACACAAGGAAGTGCGTCCATATTACGGGCAAAAAAACGATTCGCCCCCTGACTGCTGGGACCCACCATCTACATCTTCTCACGCAAGGCATTGCCTGACAGTCGGGACCCACCTGGTCGAAGCGTACGTAGCATTGTCATTCTGGTCGCGAACGTGTACGTACATAGTGGTCGATGTAGAGGCGCGCACGTGCCATAGTAGAGGCTCGCATGTGTCGTAGTAGAGGTGTGCATGTAGCATGTACACGTACGTATGGCGGCCAGGGTGCAAGAAAGAAAATACGGCCACGTACGTACATACGGGCGGGGTCTCGAACACCTACTCGCGCATATGTACGGTCAGGGCTCGTGTACATGGCTGGGTCGGAACGTAGAAACTGCGTCATCATCATGTTCATGGGGAGGCAACAGAATGTGTCATCTTCATTGGGAGGCAACGGAGCGCTTGCTGTTCATCGGGAGCCAACCGGCTTGGACGGAACAGCCGATGGAAACGAGGATCATGTTCATCAAGAGGGGTCTGGCGTACCGCAAAACATAGGAAACAGACCTCCTACGGTCAAAACGGGGTCCTGTTGATCGGGATGAGTGTGGCGTACCGCAAAATGGAGGAAACAGACTTGTGTTCGAGCGCTATGGTCGAAACGGGTGTCCTGTTCATCGCGAGGGGTGTGGCGTACTTCAAAACGGGACTCCACGGGATATTGTTCATCTCCACCGTCGACCTCCTCCAGCCTCCAAGGGCTACTGTTCATCCACCATCGACCTCCTCCAGCCTCCACCTGCGACTGTTCATCCAGCCTCCATCGCTCCTCCACCGGCTACTATTCAACCAGCTCTCTCCATGGGGTCATGTTCTACCACCCCTCCACCCGCTACTTTTCATCCAGCCCTCCACCCGCTACTGTTCATCCAGCCCTCCACGGGGTCCTGTTCATCCACCCCCAACCGGCTCGATCGGGGTCCTGTTCATCCAACGGCAACGACCTCTACTACCACAGGGTCCTGTTCATCCAACCCCGCACCGGGAACTGTTCAGCCAACCCCCCCCCCCCCCAACAACGCTCATTGTTCATCCAGAGGAAGCATCCATCGGCTTCAGTTAGCAGCAGTAGCAAAGGAATCACTCGATCGGGTTCAGTTAATAGCCACCGATCGATCGCTCGGGTTCAGTAACGCGTAGCCTGCAGTGCAATCGCTCGGCTTAAGTTAGGCGAATGCCTCGCTGAAGTTCAGTTAGAGCCCAATGCCTCGCACACACGCCAAGACACGCGGTATACGAGAGAAACGCTGCAACGCCGCCCCGACCACCCATCAGAACCGAACTCCCTAAATTTTCCTCTCCTTCGCTTCTACCACAGTTTTTTCCGTCATGGACGGCCCAAAGAATGTCATGCAGCTGTGTCTCTGGCCCGCCCAGGACGAAAGGCCCATTTTCTGTCATGGTTTTTTGTCATAGAAGTAGGAGCCCACCACATCTATGATCATACTAGGTTTTCTCACAATTATCGTCATAGAAGTGTCATAAACATGACAGAATTTTTTTTTCGTTCGGCCCAAAATGTCACGGATGTGTCTTTTTTTTGTAGTGCTTCCTTTTACCGGAGAGGGAATGGGGGAAGGAGAGGGAGAAGGAGAAGGAAAAGGGGGCCGCGCCCCCTCCCCTAGTCCAATTCGGACTCCTCCCTCTGGGGGCGGGGGAGGCGCTACCCTTGTGGGCTGCCTTGCCTCCCTCCTATGGCCCATAGGGCCCATATCTTCCCCCGGGGGGTTCCAGTAACCCCCCCGGTACTCCGATACATATCTGATGCACCCCGAAACACTTCCGGTGTCTGAATACTATTATCCAATATATCAATCTTTACCTCTCGACCATTTCAAGACTCCTCGTCATGTCTGTGATCTCATCCGGGACTCCGAACAATATTCGGTCACCAAAACACATAACTCATAATACATATCGTCATCGAACATTAAGCATGCAGACCCTACGGGTTCGAGAACTATGCAGACATGACCGAGACACCTCTCCGGTCAATAACCAATAGCGGAACCTGGATGCTCATATTGGTTCCCTCATATTCTATGAATATCTCTATCGGTCAAACCGTTATGACAACATATGTTATTCCCTTTGTCATTGGTATGTTACTTTCCCGAGATTCAATCGTCGGTATCCTCATACCTAGTTCAATCTCATTACTGGCAAGTGTCTTTACTCATTCCGTAATGCGTCATCCCGCCACTAACTCATTATTCACATTGCTTGCAAGGCTTATTATGATGTGCATTACAGAGAGGACCCAGAGATACCTCTCCGATACTCGGAGTGACAAATCCTAATCTCGATCTATGCCAACCCAACAAAACACCTTCGGAGATACCTGTAGAGCATCTTTATAATCACCCATTTACGTTGTGACGTTTGATAGCACACAAGATATTCCTCCGGTATCCGGGAGTTGCATAATCTCATAGTCAAAGGAATATGTATATGACATGAAGAGAGCAATAGCAATAAAACTTAACGATCATTACACTACTAGGAAAAGGCCTACTAAAGGCGCACCGGTTTTGCCTACTAATGGCGCACTACCGGTGCGCCATTAGTAGCACGCCATTAGAATTTTTTACTAATGGCGCACCACTGGTGCGCCATTAGTATAGGCCTCGGTGCGCCATTAGTATAGGCCACTCGTGCGCCATTAGTATAGGCCACGGTGCGCCATTAGTATTTTTGAATTTTGAAGGTGGGAAAATAGTAGTGGCGCACCGTCTAACCCCCACCGTGCGCCATTGCTATTTTTGAATTTTGAATTTGGATCTGGATCACATTTTTTGCCCATTTTTTGCTCGCTTTTTTGCAGGATATTATTTCAAATTTTGTTCCCGTTTTTGGATCTTGTACGTTCTTTTGCCGTGTTCTTTTGCCGGAGAGGAGTTCGCCGGAGAGGAGTTCACCGGAGCATCGGAGAGGAGAAACCATGAGGGGATGGGAGGAGAGGAGGGAGGAGGAGCTCACCGGAGAGGAGGGAGGAGGAGCTCACCGGAGATGAGGGAGGAGGAGCTCACCGGAGAGGAGGGAGGAGAAACCGTGAGGGGAGGGGGAGGTCACCGGAGAGGAGGAGAAGGCCACCGGAGAGGAGGAGGAGGAGGTCGCCGGAGAGGACGAGGGTAGTATGGTGGAGGAGTGGAGGAGAGGTGGAGTGGAGGAGAGGTGGAGTGGAGGAGAGGTGGAGTGGAGGAGAAGAATGAAGAGGTAAGGAGGAGAGGACAAACCCAGCCATATATACGGCATACTAATCGTGCACCGCGGGCAGGTGCGCCATTAGTAATTTTTTTTATTTTTTTTATTTATTTTGAATTTTGAAGGCGGGAAAATACTAATGGCGCATCGCGGGCAGGTGCGCCATTCATAACTTTTTTTTATTTTTTTTGATTTATTTTGAATTTTGAAGGCGGGAAGATACTAATGGCGCACCACGGGCAGGTGCGCCATTAGTAAATTTTTTTTGTTTTTTAATTTATTTTGAATTTTGAAGGCGGGAAGATAGTAATGGCGCACCACGGGCAGGTGCGCCATTAGTAAGTTTGAAATTTTTTGAATTTTTTTGCCTCTCCAGATCTTAAAAGGCCCGTAACTTTTTTTCTGTTAGGTTTTTGAGGATTTTGAAAATGTTTAACGGGGTCCCCTGGTTAAATTTGGATGTAACTTTTCGAGTAGATGATTTTTCATATAATTTTTTTTATCCGAGTTAGTATGCAAAAGTTATGCCCATTTTTACAAATTCTCGAGAGATTTTGCAAAAATGTCGAAAATTCATGTTTGTAAATTTTGCTAACAACTAGACCACATATCACATGGGAATATTATTTTCTTTTATTTTTTTGACATTTTCATCATTTTCTTTTATTATTTTTTAAACTGAAAAGGCGATCCACGGGGGGGGGCATTCGGGAATGTTTGGGCCAAAATACTAATGGCGCACTATGGAAGTGGTGCGCCATTACTAGTTTCAGTAGTAATGGCGCACTACTCCCACGGTGCGCCATTAGTAGTTTTGAAAAATTTAATTTTTACTAATGGCGCACTGTGGGATGTGGTGCGCCATTAGTATTTGCACACTAATGGCGCACCAACACATGGTGCGCCATTAGTATTTAGTATGGCGCACCACATGTACATTGCGCCATTAGTGTCCATCCCATCTATAGCCCTTTTCCTAGTAGTGTTATGCTAAGCTAACGGATGGGTCTTGTCCATCACATCATTCTCCTAATGATGTGATCCCGTTCATCAAATGACAACACATGTCTATGCTTAGGAAACTTAACCATCTTTGATTAACGAGCTAGTCTAGTAGAGGCTTACTAGGGACACCGTGTTTTGTCTATGTATCGACACATGTATCAAGTTTCCGGTTAATACAATTCTAGCAGGAATAGTAAACATTTATCATGATATAAGGAAATATAAATAACAACATTTATCAAGTTTCCCCTTCTTTCCTTTGCCCTTTTTCTTGAAACTAGTGGTCTTGTTAACCATCAACACTTGATGCTCCTTCTTGAGCATTGCGAAGAGCTCGAGAATAGTCTTCTCCATCCCGTGCATATTATAGTTCATCATGAAGCCTTTACAGCTTGGTGGCAGTGATTGAAGAACTCTGTCAATAACACTATCATCTGGAAGATTAACTCCCAGCTGAGTCAAGTGGTTATGGTACCTACACATTCTTAGTATGTGTTCACTGACAGAACTATTCTCCTCCATCTTGCAGCTATAGAACTTGTTGGGGCCTTCATATCTCTCAACTCAGGCATTTGCTTGAAATATTAACTTCAACTACTGGAACATCTCATATGCTCCATGACGTTAAAAACATCTTTGATGTCCAGATTCTAAGCCTTAAAGCATGTCACACTAAACTATCGAGTAGTCATCAACACACGACTGCCAGGCATTAACAATGTCCACAGTTGCTGGAGGGGGTGGCACGCCTAGCGGTGCATGAAGGACATAATTCTTCTATGCAACAATGAGGATAATCCTCAAGTTACGGACCCAGTCCATGTAGTTGCTACCATCATCTTTCAACTTAGCTTTCTCTAGGAACGCATTAAAATTCAAGGGAACTGTAGCACGGGCCATTGATCTACAACATATATATGTAAAAACTATCAGGACTAAGTTCATGATAAATTAAGTTCAATTAATCATATTACTTAAGAACTCCCCCTTAGATAGACATCCCTCCAGTCATCAAAATGATCACGTGATCCAAATGAACTAAACCATGTCCGATCATCACGTGAGATGGAGTAGTTTTCAATGGTGAACATCTCTATGTTGATCATATCTACTATGTGATTCACGTTCGACCTTTCGGTCTCTAGTGTTCTGAGGCCATGTCTATACATGCTAGGCTCGTCAAGTTTAACCCGAGTATTCTGCACGTGCAAAACTGTCTTGCACCCGTTGTATGTGAACGTAGAGCTTATCACACCCGATCATCACGTGGTGTCACGGCACGAAGAACTGTCGCAACGGTGCTCACTTAGGGAGAACACTTATACCTTGAAATTTTAGTAAGGGATCATGTTATAATGCTACCACCGTACTAAGAAAAATAAGATGTATAAAATATAAACATCACATGCAAACAAAATATGTGACATGATATGACCATCATCATCTTGTGCTTTTGATCTCCATCTCCAAAGCACCATCATGATCTCCATTATCACCGGATTGACACCTTGTTCTCCATCGTAGCGTCGTGGTCATCTCGCCAACTATTGCTTCTACAACTCTGTCTAACGCATAGTGATAAAGTAAAGCAATTACATGGCGTGTGCATCTCATACAATAAAGCGACAACCATAAGTCTCCTGCCATTTGCCGATAACTTTTACAAAACATGATCATCTCATACAACAACATACATCACATCATGTCTTGACCATATCACATCACAACAAGCCATGCAAAAACAAGTTAGACGTCCTCTACTTTGTTGTTGCAAGTTTTACGTGCCTGCTACGGGCTTCTAGTAAGAACCGTTCTGTCGGTGTACTAGAGTAGGGGCACCCTAGTACCCCGAACTCGTGCACGGACAGTTGCAGCGCCCCGCGGCAGGGCCGGCCTGATGACTGCCAAGGTCCTCAGCGGCTCCCTTGGAGCCATTCAAGAACAAAGTAGTCAAGACCCCGGCAAGAGGAGCTTGCCGGGAAGGCCACTCAGGGCGCGAAGGAAACAAGGCCCCGGCAAGAGGAACTTGCCGGGAAGGCTTGGCGGGCGCCGGATCCCAAAGCGCGACAAGGTTCCTGCCACGGCAAGGCGCTTGCCGGGGTGGGCGACCCCTCTTCATCTCCGCTCCAGCTCACCCGCCAACGTGTCACCACGGGGCTCTCCCAAGTACGCGTGTCGAGGGGCTGTGCAGCCAGCGGGGAGTAGCGACAAGCGGCGCTGACAAGCCACCATCGTGGCGAACGGAGGCGCACTTAACGGTCCCTCGTTACCTCGTTTCAGCGATCGAGACGGGCATTGATGACTCTTGTCCCTTGCCGTCAGAGTTAGGTATAGATTACTATACACTATACAAAGCGGTGTACCAACCTAGGTTTTTACCATTGTAACCTTGTGTAACGCCCCGAACACACCCGCCGGTGGTCGTTACTCCTGGCGGGATCTAGACTGGCCCCAGAGATCAATACTAGTCTTTTCTGCGCACTTTGTCCTCACTCGTGCGCACCCGGGAGCAACTTCCCGGTCGGTCACCCATCCTGACACTACTCCAAGCTGAGCACGCTTAACTTTGGAATTCTGTCCGAATGGGATCCCGGAAAAGAAGGAATTCCTTATTGATATGAGTAGTCTATCATCCCTAATAAGCCAGGCTATTACATACACCCCCACTCAGAGGAACCGACGTCCTCGTCGGGCCACAGAAACGTTCCTCTTGGCACAAACGTCGTGCTTCCAGTCCGGTACATGTGCCATGTCGGGTGCCACGACGGGTCACAAACGTCATGAACAACATGACCACGCACCTGTCCGCAACCATCCGTGGTAACCGCGAGGGTCGGCTCGATACCAACTTGTAACGCCTCAACACACCCGCCGTGGTCGTTACTCTGGTGGGATCTAGACTGGCCCCACGATCAATACTAGTCTTTTCTGCGACTTTGTCCTCACTGCGGCGCACTCCGGGAGCAACTTCCCAGTGCGCCCCGATGCGCTATATCTCCCACGTGTCGAGGCACGACTTAGAGGCATAACCGCATTGAAAGCAATGTCGCAAGTGAGGTAATCTTCACACAACCCATGTAATAAATAAGGAAAGAGATACATAGTTGGCTTACAATCGCCACTTCACACAAGACATAATTAAACATCCATCATTCGAGTACACTCAAGGTCCGACTACGGAACCAAAAATAAAAGAAGATACCCCAAATGCTACACAGATCCCGAATCGTCCCAACTGGGCACCACTACTGATCATCGGGAAAAGACACATAGTAACGACCACGTTCCTCGTCGAACTCCCACTTGAGCTCGGTTCGTCCACCTGACCGGCCTCGTCGGAACACCGCAACTGTTTTGAAGTATCTGTGAGTCACGGGACTCAGCAATCTCACACCAGCGAGATCAAGACTATTTAAGCTTATAGGAAGGACAGGTAGTAAAGTGGAGCTGCTGCAAGCGACTAGCATATATGGTGGCTATTTCGCAAAAGAGAGCGAGAAGAGAAGCAAAGCACAGACGTGAAGCTAGTAGCGATCAAGAAGTGATCCTGAACTACTTACGTCAAACATAACTCCAACACCGTGTTCACTTCCCGGACTCCGCCGAGAAGAGACCATCACGGTTACACACGCGGTTGATGTGTATTTTAATTGAGGTCAACTTCGGGTTTTCTACAACCGGGCATTAACAAATTCCCATCTGTCTCATAACCGCGGGCACGGCTATCGAAAGATATTACCCTGCAGGGTAATATATGTGATAGCCTGGCTTATTAGGGATGATAGACTACTCATATCAATAAGGAATTCCTTCTTTTCCGGGAGCCCATTCAGACAGAACCCCAAAGTTAAGCGTGCTCAGCTTGGAGTAATGTCAGGATGGGTGACCGACCGAAGTTGCTCGGTGCGCGAGTGAGGACAAAGTGCGCAGAAAAGACTAGTATTGATCTGTGGGGCCGCCTAGATCCCGCCAGAGTAACCACCACCGCGGTGTGTCCGGGCGTTACAAGTTGGTATCGAGCCGACCGCGTTATTACGGATGGTTGCGACAGGTGCGTGGTCATGTTGTTCATGACGCTTGTGACCCGTCGTGGCACCCGACATGGCACATGTACGGACCGGAAGCACAACGCTTGTGCCAAGAGGGAACGTTCGTGTGGCCCGACGAGGACGTCGGTTCCTCCGAGTGGGGGTGTATGTGATAGCACGGCTTATTAGGGATGATAGACTACTCATATCAATAAGGAATTCCTTCTTTTAAGGGAGCCCATTCGCATGTAACTCCAAAGTTAAGCGTGCTCAGCTTGGAGTAGTGTCGATGGGTGACCGACCGAAGTTGCTCCCGAGTGCGCACGAGTGAGGACAAAGTCTTGTGAAAAGACTAGTATTGATCTGTGGGGCCAGTCTAGATCCCGCCAGGAGTAACGACCACCGGCGGGTGTGTCCGGGGCGTTACACCTTGTCTACTTGCCACATTGTGGTGACCCCTTGTGCCTATAAAAGGAGGCCCGAGGGCAACGTAGAAAGGGTTCGGCTGGTTTCGGTCCAGCTCCAGCTTAGTTCATCACATTCATACAAAACCACACTCAGGCTAGGTCTTGTAGCTCCCATTTGCTCCCTAGCAAGAACACAAGATAATCCACAAAGCAGCAGTAGGGGTATTATCTCTCCGGAGAGCTCCGAAGCTGGGTAAATCCGCTCGTGTGCATCCTCCTCGATCCGCTCTTTGCACAATCTCCGCCCCCCACCGAACCACAAGGGACCCAGGTTCCATAGGTGCTCGTGGGGCAAGATCAGCTCTTCCCTCGACATCTTTGGCGCGCCAGGTAGGGGGCGTCGAGGCTGTGTGAACCCGATCCGGCGGTCGCGCGAGCAACTCCATCGACATCTTCGTCGACATGGCGCCGAAGAAGAAGCCTTCGGCAGCAGCTGAGCCGTCGCGTCGAACCCACCACCACCGGAGCCGTCAGCGGTGGGGAAACGCTATGGCGGAGGACCGGCGTCGTAGAGAGCCCACGATGCCGCCAGGTCAAGGACAAGGCGGCACAGCGTCGGCGTCCGAATCTGCACGCGTCCATCGCAGGAGGCGCGAGATGAACAACGTCATGATGCTCGCGGCACCATACGCTCATTGGATCAAGGCCAAGCCGGAGGATCCCGAGGCCCTCGAGACCCGCATGCACCTCAAAGATGCGATGCGAGTGGAGTACGGTCGCTTGGGCGGGATGTTGCTCCTCCTAACTTGGTTAGGAGTCCGAGCACATCCCGTTCTTTGCTCCGTACGCCGTTGCCGCCAACCACACCAGCGGAAGCCTTGGCGAGAGCTCAGTTACTACTAGATTACCCTCCGACGGCCGATAAGGTCGGCGAATGGAGGGCCACAATTCAGAGTCTCATCGGCCGCCAGCGGCGTGTCCCGACAACCAAGTGCTTCGCGGCAGCGGCGAGGCGACAAGGCGCGAGCCGATGGCGACGAGACTTGCGGGGGTGCACCCACCGTACACTCCCCCTTCCCGAAGGCCAAGATCGCCGACTCGCCGGATCCATCTCGACAGCGACTCCACGGCGTCGTCGGATCCGCGAGCTCGTCGCGACCAACGCCAAGTTCTTCGGGAACGACAAGAAGAGGACGCTCGAACCCGTATCGAGTGCCGAAGGGAAGCGCGCCGTCAATCTGACCAACGCGCTGGGCCCACTGTCGATAAGCATGCGCCAGGGGAACCAGGCGACTTGCCGTATGCGGTGGGTTGCCCTGCGTTCACTCGTGAGCTGCGGCAAGTCCGGTGGCCCGACAAGAAAAACTTCAAACCAGACGTGCCGGAGAAGTACGACGGCAGGACACACCCATCGGAGTTCCTCAGCATCTACACCATCGCGGTGCAAGCTGCGGGGGGACGAGACGACAAGATCCTCGCCAACTACTTCCCCTTGGTGCTCAAGCCAAACGTCAGATCTTGGCTTATGCACTTGCCGGATGGCTCTATTTCTTCTTGGGCAGATTTGTGCCACCAGTTTGTTGGCGCCTTCACGGTGACCACAAGCCTCATGGCCAGAGAGTGATCTCCACCTGCTTGCCCGTAAGGAGGGGAGTCTCTGCAAAATTCATCCAGAGATTCAATCGAGTGCACTAGAACATCCTGACGTCCACCCTGCTGCAAAGTGATCAGCGCATTCCATCAGAATGTCGAAATCGCGGGATGAGAGAGGAGATGGCGATGTGTAAAGTAAAAGGCGTCGATGAGCTCTACGCCTGGCCGACAAGTGTGCACGCTACCGAAGAAGGAAGAAGACTCCCGAGGAGAGAATGTGGGAGCAGAGTCGGCGGTGAGGGGATCGCCCCGGCAAGGAATAGCCGTCGGCGGAACAACAAGTGGAAGAAAAACCAAGAAGTACTAGTTGTCGAGCAGTCCGGCAAGGATGGTGCCGCCAACCAAGCCAAGGTCGGTGGCTCCGGCAAGGAGGTTGCCGTTGATGCCGACCGGCAAAGCCGTGGCGACGCCGACAAGCTGGCAGCTCAACAAGCGATCTTGTAAAATCCACCGCACCAAGGGCCACGATCTCGAGAGCTACAAGAAAGTCGAGCAGCTTGTTGAGCTACGAAAGCTGAATCGAGCGGCGAGACAAGGAGAAAGCCCAAGAAGGTGCAGGTGCGGCAAGTAAGAAGAGACCCGGTCGGGAGGACGCTTGGGCAAGGCCAAGCAGCGGCAAGGAGATGTACCTCCCGTGGCGCGACAAGGAAGAAGATGAAGATGAAGATGACGAGGACGATGAAGACGATGAGACTGATGAGCATGAGTTTCAAAAGGCAACAGAGGTCCTTTGCATCGATGGTGGTGTGTCTCTCCATACCTCGCACCGCCAACTCAAGCAATGGATGCGTGAGGTCAATGCAGCAGAACCGTCCATAGAATCACGCAAACCTCTGAAGTGGTGTAGCACGCCCATCATCTTTGACATTGAGGATCACCCGATCGCATCACTGCGGTCGGTGTTTGCCGATGTTGGTCTCACCAACCATCCGCAACCTCAAGGTCACAAAGATGTTGGTTGACGGCGAGGCGGCCTGAATTTGATCTCCTCTGCGGTGCTCCGAAACTTCAAATCCTCGACAACGAGCTCGAAGAAACTGGTAGTTTCAAGGAATCAACCCAGGAAGGAGCAAGCCCAAAGGGAAGATCACGTTGCGGTAACATTCGGCAGCGAGCTCAACTTCAGAACCGAGAGGGTCACGTTTGGCGTCGCCGATTTCCCATTGCCCTACAATGGCATACTTGGCCGTCCAAACTCGCCAAGTTCATGGCCGCCTCTCATTATGCTTACAACCTACTCAAGATGCCCGGCCCGATAAGCGTCATTTCTGTCCATGGCGACAAGAAAGAGCGCACTTATCTGCGCCGACAAGATTCTTACGGGATGCAGCAGCCGCGACGGATAGCAAACCACTTACGGCTGAAGCTCCGGGACGAAGAAGAAGACCACTAGGTCCGGCAAAAGCCTTGTTGCCCACTCCGGCAAGCGCACCTCTTGGTGCTGCGCTACCGTCGAGGACGCACCATCGAGCTCCACCGCAAGTGCAACAAGGCGATGGCAGCTCCGCCAAAGACCAAGAAGGTGCCCGCCAAGGAGGGCGGCACTGGTGGTACCTTCACCATCGCCCACGCTTGATCCTAAATAGGAAGGCGAGCTCGTTGCTTTCCTGGGCGAATGTCGATGTGTTTGCATGGCAACCATCGACATCCCGGCGTTCGAAAAGTAATTGAGCACCACCTAGCTGTCTGTCCTCACGCTTGGCCCGTCAAGCAAAGAGTTAGGAAGCAGCGTTGGGCGCCAAGAGTTCATAGCGAAAGAAATCAAGAAATTGGAAGCAGCGGGGCTTGTCGGAGGAGTCCTCCACCCCGTGGTTGGCCAATCCGGTAGAATGCATAAGGCTAATGGGAAATGGAGACTTTGTATTGACTTCACAGATGTTAATAAAGCTTGTCCCAAGGACCCATTTCCCTTGTCGCGTATCGACCAGATTGTTGACTCCACGGCTAGATGCGATCTGCTTTCATTTCTTGATGCATATTCAGGATATCATCAGATCTTCATGGCATAAGAGGATGAAGAGAAAACCGCATTCATCACACCATGTGGCACGTACTGCTTTATACGGATGCCTTTCGGTTTGAAGAATGCTGGTTCAACCTTTGCAAGGGTAGTCCATGATGCCTTTGGACCTCAGATACACCGAAATGTAGAAGCTTACATGGATGACATAGTGGTCAAGAGCAAAGACAGGGCAACCTTGGTTCAGGATTTGGATGAGACGTTTGCAAACCTGCGCAAGATAAACCTCAAGCTCAACCCCGAGAAGTGCGTGTTTGGAGTCCCTTCCAGCAAGCTTCTCGGGTTCTTTGTATCTCAGCGGGGAATTGAAGCCAATCCCGACAAGATCAAGGCCATTGAGCAGATTGAAGCACCAAAGCGCGTCAAGGATGTCGGAAGGCTTGCGGTTGCGTGGCTGCTCTCGGCGAGGTTCATCTCTAAATCTGCTGAACGCGCCTACCGCCTTTTCAAGATTTTGAAAAAGGCAGGTCCAATGAAATGGACTCGAAGCGGAGGCTGCGCTGCAGACTTGAAGAGATACATGTCCTCCGCTCCAATGCTTGTCGCACCTATGCCACAAGAGAAGTTGCTGCTGTATATAGCGGCAACCAATCAAGTGGTTAGTGCTGCGTTAGTAGCGGAGAGGGAGGCGGATGATGAGCCGGCAACGAGGCAAAGCGCATCCAGCGACAAGCAAGATGTTTCGCCGTCAAGCTCTGGTCCCGACAAGGACGGACCAGCGCAGGGTTGCGACAAGATACGGAAGAAGATGGTGCAGCGCCCGATACTTTGTCGGTTCCCTTACAGCAGGGGCTAGATCGAGTACTCTGGCGTGCGAAGCTGCTTTGTTCAGCCTCTGATGGCCTCGAGAAAGCTGCGCCATTACTTCCAAGCACATGAGATAACAGTTGTCACTCGCTTTCGCTGAAGAGGATTTTGCAAAATCCGGAAGCAACAGTAGGATTGTTGAGTGGTATTTGGGCTGTCAAGCTTTGGTCTCAAGTTGAAAGCACTTCAACTATCGAGCAGGGGGCATTGGCAGAATTCATAGCAGAGTGGGCGTAACGCAGGATGAAGAGATTCCAGAGACGAGCATCCCCATCAAGGAGGCAAATAAAGAATGGCTGATGTACTTTGACGGTGCCTTCTCGCTGCAAGGCGCCGGTGCCGGCGTGCTTCTTATCGCACCCACCGGAGAACACCTCAAATACATAGTCCAAATGCACTTTCCCAAGGAACAAGCAACAAATAATACTGCAGAGTATGAAGGCTTGCTTGCCAGTCTCAGGATTGCGGTGGACCTTGGGATTAAGAAGCTCATTGTCAGGGGAGACTCACAACTTGTCGTCCGCCAAGTAAATAAAGATTACCAGAGTCCGTTGATGGAAGCATATGTCGATGAATTGAGGAAGCTGGAAGAGCACTTTGAAGGCCTGCGAATGGAACACGTTCCAAGAGCACAGAATGATATAGCTGATGGCCTCTCCAAATGTGCCGCACTTAAGTTACCTGTGGAACCAGGGATTTTTGTGCTCAAGATGACTCAGCCAACCGGGACACCATCAACAGGACAGAGCAAGAAGAGAAAATTGGTTTCCGGCGACTACTTTCCGGCGGTGCTCTCGAAGCCGCCGCCAAGAAGGTCCCTAAAACCAACGCAAATATCACCGAGGAGCAGTGCGCTCCGACAAACCATGCAGTTTGTATCGTTGAAGCAACGCTCCCGACAAGCTTAGCTCCGGCAAGCAGCGGGGATCATCGAGCTCCGGCGGACCCGCAGGTCCTTGCCGTAGAAGCTGATGGTCCCGTAGTGATAGATGAGCCTTTAGTCCTTGTTGTCGAGCCACAGGCTCCAACATGGGCACAGCAGATCGTCCATTTCCTTCAGACAGGAGAACTTCCCAAGAGCAAGAAGAAGCGGAAAAAAGTAGCCCGGCGGTCAAGTATGTACCAGTTTGTTGACAACATCCTGTACAGAAGAAGACTCAACGGAGTGAAATTGAAGTGTATTTGCCGGGAAGATGGACAGAAGCTGTTGGCGGAGATACACGGAGGCATATGTGGTCACCACATTGGCGCGAAGAGCACTTGCCGCAAAGCTTTCCGGCAAGGTTTCTTCCGGCGAAGCCCTCCAGGATGCAACGCACAAGTAACCAAGAGTGAAAGCGTGCGGTTCCATTCAAGACAGATACACCAGCCAGCTCAAGCTCTCGGGCGATCCCTTTATCCTGGCCCTTCTCGGTGCAGGGGCTCGACATCCTCGGCCCCTTCCCCCGAGCTGTCGGGGCTTTGAATACTTGTATGTCGCAATCGACAAGTTCACAAAGTGGCCGGAAGTGGAACCAGTGAGGAAGGTGACAACACAGTCAGCCGTCAAGTTCTTCAGGTCAATTGCTTGTCGTTTTGGGATACCTAACCGGATCATCACCGACAATGGCACACAGTTCACGAGTCGCACCTTCATGCAGTACGCCCAAGATCTTGGCGCCAAGATCTGCTTTGCTTCCGTTTCTCATCCGAGAAGCAACGGTCAAGCAGAGAGGGCAAACACTGAAGTGCTGCGAGGACTCAAGACCAGAACTTTCGACAGGCTGCACAAGTGCGGAAGGAACTGGATCGAGGAGCTGCCAGTGGTTCTTTGGTCGATCAGGACGACGCCAAATCGAGCCACCGGCGGACACCCTTTGCTCTAGTCTACGGAGCGAGGCAGTTCTCCCCACGGAACTCGTATCTGGGTCACCTTGAGTGCTCGCTTATGATGAGCTTGAGCAAGAGCAGCTGCGACAAGATGACGCGCTGCTCCTCGAGGAAGATCGTTTTCAGAGCTCTTTGTCGAGCTGCTCGTTACCAGCAAGCTTTGCGTCGCTACCATAGCCGCAGTTAATGCCGAAGCTTCGAGGAAGGCGACCTTGTTCTTGGCGCATTCAATCCGCCAAGAATTCCAACAAGTTGGCGCCAAAGTGGGAAGGCCCTTATCGGGTAAAAGCGAGTCACTAGGCCCGCGCTGTCCACCTTGAGACCGAAGATGGCTTTCCGGTGAGCAATTCTGGAACATAGAACATCTTAGCAAGTTTTACCCATGAGGCGCGATTGCGGAACCTGTTCCGCAACCACCCTATTGTACAAGTCTTGCCGCTGTTGCATGTAATCCTTTGTACAAAGCGGCGCGAGACCCGTGCATCGATAAAGCCTATGGTTGCGCGCTTTTGTTAATACATGCTTTCATAATCAAATATGCATGTGTTTACTAACATCTTGTGCAGCACCCGCACCCGATGGCGATAATAATCCATTAGGCTCCATAACTTTATTTTCTCTTCTTTCTTCTCAAACAAGGAGAAGGTTCATCCACCCACAAGTTAACCGGGGAGGAGGAGATAATGATGGGGGCCGACGAGCGTCGCTCGAGGAACTGTCGCCTTGCCGGAAAATGGACAACAGAAAAGCTAAGTTGTTAAGTTTAAACGGCCAGTTTTAAGTTTTTAAGTTATCTTTCTCGAACGATAGTACTTTGTATGGAAAACCTGTGCGCGGAGGAACCAAATCGTGACTGGTCGCGCCCTTACTTTGTTTCGAGTCCGCTCAACAACTTAAGTGAGCTGCGGCTAGTCCGCGACGAGGTTGCTTGTCGGTAGCGACCCCGCCAGCAGGCTGCTGAAGTTCCGCACTCGGCGCTCGCGGCAAGGGTGCCTGCACCGGCAAGTTTCCCTGAAAGCGTAGGGTAAAAACATACAAGGGAAGAAATCGAGTAAAGGAAATAACATTGCATTCGATGGCCTAAGATAGTGTATATTACAAAAATAGCTTATCGCGGCACTAGCTAAATCGTTCTCAGAACTGAAATAACAGCGAAGAGAAGAAAGGTGCGCCGGCATCCAAGCCCCGGCAAGCTAGAGTTGCCGGGGGCTGCGGCAAGCCAGAGTTGCCGGAAGCTGCGGCAAGCCGGAGTTGCCGGGGGCTGCGGCAAACCAGAGTTGCCGGGGGCTGCGGTATCAGATAAGCCTTTCGTCCTTTCTCAAACATCCCTCTTTCATTAAAAACATTCTACTCGGATACAGTCCGTGGAGAGTGAAAAACATGAAAGAGAGGATTACAAGTTCTTAAATGCAGATAAGGCCCGAAGGCTTACAAATTAAAAAGATAAGATGCCCGTAATCCCTTTTCTGTCCCTATCTTCAGGAGGTAGGTTAAAGAGGCGAGAAGGGCAAAAGGAGCGCCTACACGAGCTACAGGTGCCAGAAGGCACCAAGGGAACATGCCGGGGGCTCTCCGAAGGCTTGACGGGGACGGCGGCGCCGGAAGTAGGGCTCGAAGACGGGGCGGCAGGACGTCAGCACGCTGTCGAGGGCACTACGCCCTCGTACTCCGACATGACGGCCTTGTCGCCATCCCTCTTCCCCTTCCGCAGCCTCCCTACACCAGCCGCCCAAGGAGACGACCCCGGGGAGTTCAAGGAGCCGGCGACACGGATCATGGGGTCGCCGGTGACGCGCGGAGCGGCGCCCGGCACCTAGTTGGGCCCGCTACCCTCGTCGTCGTTGTCGCTCTCCTCCTCGCCACTCTCGCTCGAGGAGGAATCGTCGCTGTCGGAGGAGCTATCCACGCAGCACCTTGCCCGAGTGCCAAGATCCCCGAAGACCTTGACGGAGAGGAGATCACCCTCCATTAACTTAAAATGGAGGGTAAACCCCGCCAGCAGGTTGTGGATGCGGGCGAACGTCTTCCACCCACGATCAAGATACATCACACTAGGGGCTGGGAATACAACGCGACTCGCGTGCAGCTGATCCCACAGCCTCATGTGCAATCTCAATGTCTCGGGTGGATCCGACTCCATCGCTTCATGACGGAGCTGGAAGCCGAGGCGGCAGCGAGGCGCCAGCGCAGCTTGACGAAGAACTCGCAAGGGTCGTCCCCGGTATGGACCGCCGCGGGGAGAGGAACCGCCGGCGGGGGTGGAGACGGCGCGCCGCCCCGCCCGCCTCTTCCTCGAGCACCTCGAGCTCATCCACGACCTCGCCCATGGAGGGGAACCGCCGATGGAGGCGGAGACGGCGCGCCGCCTCGTCCGCCTCTCCCCCGGGCTCCCCGACCTCGTCCACGACCTCGCCCCCTCCCTCTTCCCCTTGTGGCTGGCTCTGCCACCCCGGGCGTGGGATTGGGAGGGGTGCGCTGTCTAGCTGCGACCCTTGCCGCCACCGATGGAGAACCAAGGTTCCTTTTCTCCATGGCGAATGGGAGAAAAGGGAGCAGAAGCTGAAGAAAGGAAGAGATGGGAGGGTGCGGGCTTCTGCGCTCCCCTTCCGCCCTTCTTAAAAGAAGCAAGGTGGGGGCTCGGCCGCCCTTTCGGGCGAATCAAGGCACAGGAAGAGCAGGGAATCGGGACAGACCTGCTGCCTCTGCATAGAACGGCCCAGTTTCCCACTTCCACCGTCCGTGACCCCGAGTGCATGGGAACCACGCGGCGGAGATGCAGAACTGAGGCGACAGATGAGGCGACCTCGCACGCCGCCCACTTCACCCACGACACCACAATTAACATGTGCCGTTACAGAGAAACGCGGTGGGCGAGTGCCGTTCGTGGGAGACGTGGTGGGGCCGAGGCAAATAACGGCGTAATCAAGACCACGCGCGCCCGTGCACTGTTTTGGGCCTGGCCCAACAGAGCTTGGCGCCGTGTGTGGCCCAGGCCCGGGGGCTCCTGACGGTGTACTAGAGTAGGGGTTGTTGGGGAACGTAGTAATTTCAAAAATTTTCCTACGATCACTCAAGACCATGGTGATGGCATAGCAACGAGAGGATAGAGTATCCGTCCACGTACCCTCGTAGACCGAAAGCGGAAGCGTTATAACAACGCGGTTGATGTAGTCGTACTTCTTCCCGATCCAACCGATCCAAGTACCGAACGTCGGCACCTCCGAGTTCTGCACACGTTCAGCTCGATGGCGTCCCTCGAACTCCGATCCAGCCGAGTGTTGAGGAGAGTTTAACAAGACGACGGCGTGGTGACGATGATGATGTTCCACCGACGCAGGCTTCGCCTAAGCTCCGCTACGGTATGATCGAGGTGTAATCTGGTGGAAGGGGCACCGCACACGCTAAGGAACGATCTAATCGATCAACTTGTGTGTCATGGGTGCCCCTGCCCTGTATATAAAGGAGGGAAGGGAGGGCTGGCGGCCAGAGGAGGCGCGCACCAGGGTGTCCTACTCCTACTAGGGTAGGATTCCCCCAAATCCTAGTCCAACTAGGGTTTGACCAAGGGAGAGGGAGAGAGGCGCCCCCTTCTCCTAATCCTAATAGGACTAGGGAAGGGGAAGGCTGCGCCAGCTATAGGGCCCCTTTCTCTTTCCCACTAAGGCCCATCAAGGCCCATTGACCCCCGGGGGTTCCAGTAACCCGGTACTCGATAAAATTCCCAATTTCACCGGAGTGATTCGAGTCAAACATAGGCTTCCAATATATCAATCTTTATGTCTCGACCATTTGAGACTCCTCGTCATGTCCGTGATCTCATCCGGACTCGAACAACCTTGGTACATCAACATCATAAAACTCATAGTAACATCATCGAAGCGTTAAGCGTGCGGACCCTACGGGTTCGAGAACTATGTAGACATGACCGAGACACCTCTCGGTCAATAACCAATAGCGGGACCTGGATGCCCATATTGGTTCCTACATATTCTCGAAGATCTTTATCGGTCGAGACCGCATAACAACATCGTTGTTCCCTTTGTCATCGGTATGTTACTTGCCCGAGATTCGATCGTCGGTATCCAATACCTAGTTCAATCTCGTTCTTGGCAAGTCTCTTTACTCGTTCCGTAATACATCATCTCATAACTAACTCATTAGTTACAATGCTTGCAAGGCTTAGGTGATGAGCATTACCGAGAGGGCCCAGAGATACCTCTCCGACAATCGGAGTGACAAATCCTAATCTCGAAATATGCCAACCCAACATGTACCTTCGGAGACACCTGTAATGTACCTTTATAATCACCCGATTCGTTGTGGCGTTTGGTAGCACCAAAAGTGTTCCTCGGGCAAGCGGAGTTGCATAATCTCATAGTCATAGGAACATGTATAAGTCATGAAGAAAAGCACTAGCAACAAACTATACGATCAGGTGCTATGCTAATGGAATGGGTCATGTCAATCAGATCATTCAACCAATGATGTGATCCCATTAATCAAATAACAACTCCTTGTTCATGGTTAGGAAACATAACCATCTTTGATTAACGAGCTAGTCAAGTAGAGGCATACTAGTGACACTCTGTAGGTTTATGTATTCACACATGTATTATGTTTCCGGTTAATACAATTCTAGCATGAATAATAAACATTTATCATGATATAAGGAAATAAATAATAACATTTATTATTGCCTCTAGGGCATATTTCCTTGATCTCCCACTTGCACTAGAGTCAATAATCTAGATTACACAAGAATGATTCTAACACCCATGGAGTCTTGGTGCTGATCATGTTTTGCTCGTGGAAGAGGCTTAGTCAGCGGTCGCAACATTCAGATCCGTATGTATCTTGCATATCTCTATGTCTCCCACCGGACCAAATCCGGATGGAGTTAGGCGTCTTTTGATGTGCTTGGTTCTCTTGTGAAATCTGGATTCCTTTGCCAAGGCAATTGCACGATATTGTCACAAAAGATTTTCATTGGACCCGATACACTAGGTACAACACCTAGATCGGTTATGAACTCCTTCATCCGACTCCTTCATTAGCTGCTTCGAAGCAGCTATGTACTCAACTTCACATGTAGATCCATAGCGGCGACTTTGTTTGGAACTGCACCAACCGACAGCTCCACCGTTTAATGTAAATCGTATCCGGTTTGCGATTTAGAATCGTCCGGATCGGTGTCAAAGCTTGCATCGGCGTAACCGTTTACGATGAGCTCTTTGTCACCGCCATAAATGAGAAACATATCCTTAGTTCTTCTCAAGTACTTAAGGATGTTCTTGACCGCTGTCGATGATCCACTCTGGATTACTTTGGTACCTGCTGCTAAACTTACTGACAAGGCACACATCAGGTCTGGTACACAGATTGCATACATGATAGAGCCTATGGCTGAAGCATAGGAACATCTTTCATTTTCTCTCTATCTTCTGCGGTGGTGGGGCATTGAGTCTTACTCAACTTCACACCTTGTAATACCGGCAAGAACCCTTTCTTTGCACGATCCATTTGAACTTTTCAAAACTTTATCAAGGTATGTGCTTTGTGAAAGTCCTATTAAGCGTCTTGATCTATCTCTATAGATCTTAATGCCCAATATGTAAGCAGCTTCACGAGGTCTTTCATCGAAAACTTTTATTCAAGTATCCCTTTATGCTATCCAGAAATTCTATATCATTTCCGATCAATAATATGTCATCCACATATAATATCGAAATGCTCTGAGCTCCCACTCACTTTCTTGTAAATCTGAGGCTTCTCCAAAAGTGCATATAAACCCAAATGCTTTGATCACACTATCAAAGCGTTTATTCCAACTCCGAGAGGCTTGCACCAGTCCATAAATGGATCGCTGGAGCTTGCACACTTTGTTAGCTCCTTTGGATCGACAAAACCTTCTGGTTGCATCATATACAACTCTTCTTCCGTAAATCCATTCAGAATGCAGTTTTAACATCCATTTGCCAAATTTCATAATCATAAAATCGGCAATTGCTAACATGATTCGACGGACTTAAGCATCGCTTCTGGTGAGAAGGTCTCATCGTAGTCAATCCCTTGAACTTGTCGAAAACCTTTTGCAACAAGTCGAGCTTTATAGACGATAACATTACCATCGTCGGTCTTCTTCTTGAAGATCCATTTATTCTCAATTGCTTGCCGATCATCGGGCAAGTCAACCAAAGTCCACACTTTGTTCTCATACATGGATCCCATCTCAGATTTCATGGCCTCAAGCCATTTTGTGGAATCTGGGCTCACCATCGCTTCTTCATAGTTCGTAGGTTCATCATGTTCGATAACATGACTTCCAAAACAGGATTACCGTACCACTCAGTGCGGATCTTGTTCTGGTTGATCTCTGAAGTTCTGTAGAAACTTGATCTGAAGTTTCATGATCATCATCATTAGCTTCCTCCCTATTTGGTGTAGGTGTCACGAAACTGTTTTACGTGATGTACTACTTCTCAATAAGGGAGTAGATACGATTATCTCATCAAGTTCTACTTTCCTCCCACTCACTTCTTTCGAGAGAAACTCCTTCTCTAGAAAGTTTCCAATTTAGCAACAAAAATCTTGCCTTCGGATCTGTGATAGAAGGTGTACCCAACTGTCTCCTTTGGGTATCCTATGAAGACACATTTCTCCGATTTGGGTTCGAGCTTATCAGGTTGAAGCTTTTTCACATAAGCATCGCAGCCCCAAACTTTCAAAAGCGACAACTTTGGTTTCTTGCCAAACCACAGTTCATAAGGCGTCGTTTCAGCAGTTTAGATGGTGCCCTATTTAAAGTGAATGTAGCCGTCTCTAAAGCATAACCCCAAAGCGATAGCGGTAAATCAGTAAGAGACATCATAGATCGCACCATATCTAATAAAGTACGATTCGACGTTCGGACACACCATTACGTTGTGGTGTTCCGTGGCGTAAGTTCTTGAAACTATTCCGCATTGTTTCAAATGTAGGCCAAACTCGTAACTCAAATATTCTCCTCCACGATCAGATCGTAGAAACTTTATTTTCTTGTTACGATGATTTTCCACTTCACTCTGAAATTCTTTGAACTTTTCAAATGTTTCAGACTTGTGTTTCATTAAGTAGATATACCCATATCTGCTCAAATCATCTGTGAAGGTGAGAAAATAACGATATCCGCGAGCCTCAACATTCATTGGACCACATACATCGGTATGTATGATTTCCAATAAATCTGTTGCTCTCTCCATAGTTCGGAGAACGGTGTTTTAGTCATCTTGCCCATAAGGCACGGTTACGCAAGTGCCAAGTGATTCATAATCAAGTGACTCCAAAAGTCCATCGGCATGGAGTTTCTTCATGCGTTTTACACCGATATGACCTAAGCGGCGGTGCCACAAATAAGTTGCACCATCATTATCAACTCTGCATCTTTTGGTTTCAACATTATGAATATGTGTATCACTACTATCAAGATTGAGTAAAACAAACCATTCTTCAATGGTGCATGACCATAAAAGATATTATTCATATAAATAGAACAACCATTATTCTCGATTTAAATGAATAACCGTCTACGCATCAAACAAGATCCAGATATAATGTTCATGCTCAACGATGGTACTAAATAACAATTATTTAGGTCTAATACTAATCCGAAGGTAGATGTAGAGGTAGCGTGCCGATTGCGATCACATCGACTTTGGAACCATTTCCCAGCGCATCGTCACCTCGTCCTTAGCCAATCTTCGCAATCCGTAGCCCTGTTTGAGTTGCAAATATTAGCAATGAACCAGTATCAAATACCAGTGCTCTGCGAGTATTAGTAAGGTACACATCAATAACAAGTATATCACATATACCTTTGTTAACCTTGCCATCCTTCTTATCCGCCAAATACTTGGGGCAGTTCCGCTTCGAGGACCAGCCTGCTTGCAATAGAAGCACTCGGTTTCAGCTTAGGACCAGACTTGGGTTTCTTCTCTTGATCGACAACTTGCTTGCTGCTCTTTTGAAGTTTCCTTTTCTTTCCTTTGCCCTTTTCTTGAAACTAGTGGTTTTGTTAACCATCAACACTTGATGCTCCTTTTGATTTCTACCTCCATGACTTTCAGCATCGCGAAGAGCTCGGGCATAGTTTTGGTCATCCCTTGCATATTATAGTTCATCACGAAGCTCTTGTAGCTTGGTGGCGATGATTGGAGAATTCATCAATGACGCAATCATCCGGAAGATTAACTCCCAGTTGAATCAAGTGATTGTTATATCCGGACATTACGAGTATATGCTCACCGACAGAACCATTCTCCTCCATCTTACAGCTATAGAACTTATTGGAACTTCATATCTCTCAATCCGGGCATTCGCTTGGAATATTAACTTCAACTCTGGAACATCTCATATGCTCCATGGTGTTCAAAACGACGTTGAAGTCCGGTTCTAAGCCGTAAAGCATGGCACACTGAACTATAGAGTAGTCATCAGCTTTGCTTTGCGGACGTTCACAACCTCGGCGCAGCCCTTGCACCAGGCCTGGCACCTAACGGTGCTTCCAGGCGTAATTCTTACGTGCAGCAATAAGGATAATCCTCAAATTCGGACCCAGTCCGTGTAATTGCTGCCATCATCTTTCAACTTTGCTTTCTCAAGGAGCATTAAAATTCAACGGAACAACAGCACGAGCCATCTATCTACACATCATAGACAAGCAAGATACTATCGGTACTAAGTTCATGATAAATTTAAGTTCAATTAATCATATTACTTAAGAACTCCCACTTAGAAAAATATCCTCAATTCTCTAAGTGATTGCGTGATCCATTTCAACTACACCATGACCGATCATCACGTGTGATGGAGTAGTTTCAATGGTGAACATCAATATGTTGATCATATCTACTATATGATTCACGCTCGACCTTCGGTCTCCGTGTTCGAGGTCATATCTTATATGCATAGCTCGTCAAGTATAACCTGAGTATTCGCGTGTGCAACTGTTTTGCACCGTTGTATTTGAGCGTAGAGCCTATCACACCGATCATCACGTGGTGTCTCAAAGACGAAGAACTTTATAGCGGTGCATACTCGGGAGAACACTTCTTGATAATTTAGTAAGGGATCATCTTATAATGCTACCGTCAATCAAAGCAAAATAAGATGCATAAAGGATTAACATCACATGCAATCAATATAAGTGATATGATATGGCCATCATCATCTTGTGCTTGTGATCTCCATCTCGAAGCACCGTCATGATCACCATCGTCACCGCGCGACACCTTGATCTCCATCGTAGCATCGTTGTCGTCTCGCCAACTATTGCTTCTCGACTATCGCTACTCCTTAGTGATAAAGTAAAGCAATTACATGGCGTTGCATCTCATACAATAAGCGACAACCATATGGCTCCTGCCGATTGCCGATAACTCGGTTACAAAACATGATCATCTCATACAATAAAATATAGCATCATGTCTTGACCATATCACATCACAACATGCCCTGCAAAAACAAGTTAGGCGTCCTCTACTTTGTTGTTGCAAGTTTTACGTGGCTGCTACGGGCTGAGCAAGAACCGTTCTTACCTCGCATCAAAACCACAGCGATACTTCGTCAAATAGACTCCGTTTAACCTTCTCAAGGACGGGCGTACACTCAGTTCAACTAAAGTGAGAGAGACAGACACCCGCCATCACCTTTAAGCAACGAGTGCTCACAGCGGTGAAACCAGTCTCGCGTAAGCGTCTGGCGTAATGTCGGTCGGGCGCTTCATCTCACAATACCGCTGAACCAAAGTATGACATGCTGGTAGGTAGTATGACTTGTATCGCCCACAACTCACTTGTGTTCTACTCGTGCATATGACATCAACGCATAAAACCAGGCTCGATACCACTTGTTGGGGAGCGTAGTAATTTCAAAAATTTTCCTCGATCACGCAAGACCATGGTGATGGCATAGCAACGAGAGGATAGAGTATCCGTCCACGTACCCTCGTGAGACCGAAAGCGAAGCGTTATAACAACGCGGTTGATGTAGTCGTACTTCTTCCCGATCCAACCGATCCAAGTACGAGCGTCGGCACCTCCGAGTTCTGCACACGTTCAGCTCGATGGCGTCCCTCGAACTCCGATCCAGCCGAGTGTTGAGGAGAGTTTAAATCGACCTGACGGCGTGGTGGCGATGATGATGTTCCACCGGCGCAGGCCGCCTAAGCTCCGCTACGGTATGATCGAGGTGTAATCTGGTGGAAGGGGCACCGCTTTGGCTAAGGAACGATCTAATCGATCAACTTGTGTGTCATGGGGTGCCCCCTGCCCTGTATATAAAGGAGGGAAGGGAGGGGCTGGCCGGCCAGGAGGGAGGCGCACGGGGTGTCCTACTCCTACTAGGGTAGGATTCCCCCAAATCCTAGTCCAACTAGGGTTTGACCAAGGGAGAGGGAGAGAGGCGCCACCCCTTCTCCTAATCCTAATAGGACTAGGGAAGGGGGAAGGCTGCGCCAGCTATAGGGCCCCTTTTCTCTTTCCCACTAAGGCCCATCAAGGCCCATTGACCCCCGGGGTTCCGTAACCCCGGTACTCAGTAAAATTCCCAATTTCACCCGGAGTGATTCGAGTCAAACATAGGCTTCCAATATATCAATCTTTATGTCTCGACCATTTCGAGACTCCTCGTCATGTCCGTGATCTCATCCGGGACTCGAACAACCTTGGTACATCAACATCATAAAACTCATAGTAACCATCATCGAAGCGTTAAGCGTGCGGACCCTACGGGTTCGAGAACTATGTAGACATGACCGAGACACCTCTCGGTCAATAACCAATAGCGGGACCTGGATGCCCATATTGGTTCCTACATATTCTCGAAGATCTTTATCGGTCGGACCGCATAACAACATCGTTGTTCCTTTGTCATCGGTATGTTACTTGCCCGAGATTCGATCGTCGGTATCCAATACCTAGTTCAATCTCGTTCTCGGCAAGTCTCTTTACTCGTTCCGTAATACATCATCTCATAACTAACTCATTAGTTACAATGCTTGCAAGGCTTAGGTGATGAGCATTACCGAGAGGGCCCAGAGATACCTCTCCGAGCAATCGGAGTGACAAATCCTAATCTCGAAATATGCCAACCCAACATGTACCTTCGGAGACACCTGTAATGTACCTTTATAATCACCCGATTCGTTGTGACGTTTGGTAGCACCAAAAGTGTTCCTCGGGCAACGGGAGTTGCATAATCTCATAGTCATAGGAACATGTATAAGTCATGAAGAAAAGCACTAGCAACAAACTATACGATCAGGTGCTATGCTAATGGAATGGGTCATGTCAATCAGATCATTCAACCAATGATGTGATCCCATTAATCAAATAACAACTCCTTGTTCATGGTTAGGAAACATAACCATCTTTGATTAACGAGCTAGTCAAGTAGAGGCATACTAGTGACACTCTGTAGGTTTATGTATTCACACATGTATTATGTTTCCGGTTAATACAATTCTAGCATGAATAATAAACATTTATCATGATATAAGGAAATAAATAATAACATTTATTATTGCCTCTAGGGCATATTTCCTTCAGGGGTACCCTAGTACCCCGAACTCGTCTACTGAACGATTCTGCGCCCAGCAGAACCGGCCTCGATGACTGCCAAGGTCCTCGGCTCCCTTGGAGCCATTCAAGAACAAAGTAGTCAAGACCCCGGAAAGAGGAGCTTGCCGGCAAGGCCACTCAGGGCGCGAAGGAAACAAGACCCCGGCAAGAGGAACTTGCTGGGAAGGCTTGGCGGGCGCCGGATCCCCAAGTGCGACAAGGTTCCTGCCGCGGCAAGGCGCTTGCCGGGGTGGGCGACCCCTCTTCATCTCCACTCCAGCTCACCCGCCAACGTGTCACCACGGGGCTCTCCCAAGTACGCGTGTCGAGGGGCTGTGCAGCCAGCGGGGAGTAGCGACAAGCGGCGCTGACAAGCCACCATCATGGCGAACGGAGGCGCACTTAACGGTCCTCGTTACCTTTGTTCAGCGATCGAGGCGAGCATTGATGACTCTTGTCCCTTGCCGTCGAGTTAGGTATAGATTATTGTACCTTTGTAAAGCGGTGTACCAACCTAGGTTTTTACCATTGTAACCTTGTCTACTTGCCACATTGTGGTGACCCCTTGTGCCTATAAAAGGAGGCCCGAGGGCAACGTAGAAAGGGTTCGGCTGGTTTCGGTCCAGCTCCAGCTTAGTTCATCACATTCATACAAAACCACACTCAGGCTAGGTCTTGTAGCTCCCATTTGCTCCCTAGCAAGAACACAAGATAATCCACAAAGCAGCAGTAGGGGTATTATCTCTCCGGAGAGCTCCGAAGCTGGGTAAATCCGCTCGTGTGCATCCTCCTCGATCCGCTCTTTGCGCAATCTCCGCCCCCCACCGAACCACAAGGGACCCAGGTTCCATAGGTGCTCGTGGGGCATGATCAGCTCTCCCCCCGACACGTTCTCACCTACGCATCAAAACCACAACGATGTTTCATAGAGTTTTGCTGTTTTAACCATCAACAAGGATCAACCATAGTCAAATTTGATTCAACTAAAGTTGGAGAAACAGACACCCGTCAGTCACCTTTATGCAAAACAAGTTGCATGTCTGTCGGTGGAACCAGTCTCATGAACACGGTCATGTAAGGTTGGTCCTGGCCGCTTCATCCAACAATACCTCCGAATCAAAATAAGACGTTGGTGGTAAGCAGTATGACTATCATCACCCTCGATTCTTTGTGTTCTACTCGTGCATATCATATATGCATAGACCTGGCTCGGATGCCACTGTTGGCGAACGTATCATGCAATTTCAAAAAAAAACCAACGATCATGCAAGATCTATCTAGGAGATGCATAGCAACAAGAGGGGGATAGTGTGTCCACGTACCCTCGTAGACCGAAAGTGGAAGCGTTAGCTTAACGCGGTTGATGTAGTCGAACGTCTTCTTGATCCAACCGATCAAGCACCGAACATACGGCACCTTGATACGTCTCCAACGTATCTATAATTTATGAAGCATTCATGCTATTTTATTATCTGTTTTGAACATTTACGGGTTTTATTATACACTTTTATATTACTTTTGGGACTAACGTATTAACCGGAGGCCCATATTGTTGTTTTATTGCCTGTTTCAGTATTTCGAATAAAAGGAATATCAAATGAAGTCCAAACAGAATGAAACCTTCGGGGCGTGATTTTGGAATGAACATGATCCAGAGACTTGGAGTACAAGCCAGGGAAGCTTGAGGAGGCCAGGGGAGATAGGAGGCGCGCCCCCCTGGCGCGCCCCTTTCTCGTGGGCCCCTCGTGGCTCCCCCGACCAACTTCTTTCGCCTATATATTCCCATATACCCTAAAACCATCGAATATGAAGATAGTTCGGGAGTTCCACCGCCGCAAGCCTCTGTAGCCACCAAAAACGTATCGGGAGCCCGTTCCGGCACCCTGCCGGAGGGGGGGATCCCTCACCGGTGGCCATCTTCATCATCCCGGCGCTATTCATGACGAGGAGGGAGTAGTTCACCCTCTGGGCTAAGGGTATGTAACAGTAGCTATGTGTTTGATCTCTCTCTCTCTCTCTCTCGTGTTCTCTCTATGGCACAATCTTGATGCATCGCGAGCTTTGCTATTATAGTTGGATCTTATGATGTTTCTCCCCCTCTACTCTCTTGTGATGAATTTGAGTTTTCCCTTTGAAGTTATCTTGTCGGATTGAGTCTTTAAGGATTTGAGAACACTTGCTGTATGTCTTGTCGTGCTTATCTATGGTGACAATGGGATATCACGTGATCCACTCGATGTATGTTTTGGTGATCAACTCGCGGGTTCCACCCATGAACCTATGCATAGGAGTTGGCACACGTTTTCGTCTTGACTCTCTGGTAGAAACTTTGGGGCACTCTTTGAAGTACTTTGTGTTGGTTGAATAGATGAATCTGAGATTGTGTGATGCATATCGTATAATCATGCCCACGGATACTTGAGGTGACAATGGAGTATCTAGGTAAAACTAGGGTTTTGGTTGATTTGTGCCTTAAGGTGTTATTTTAGTATGAACTCTATGATAGATTGAACGGAAAGAATAGCTTCATGTTATTTTACTACGGAGTCTTGAATAGATAGAACAGAAAGGATAACTTTGAGGTGGTTTGGTACCTTCCATAATCTCTTCGTTTGTT
This sequence comes from Aegilops longissima, assembly GCA_021605205.1. Taxonomy (NCBI): domain Eukaryota; kingdom Viridiplantae; phylum Streptophyta; class Magnoliopsida; order Poales; family Poaceae; genus Aegilops; species Aegilops longissima. The sequence continues at coordinate 428,143,570 of CM038680.1, forward strand.
CTCCGCTATTAGTGGCTTTGGAGTGACTCTTTGTTGCATTTTGAGGGATAGTTATATGATCCAAGTATGTTGTTATTGTTGAGAGAACTTGCACTGGTGAAAGTATGAAACCTATGCCTTGTTTCCTACCTTTGCAATACCGTTTATGCTCACTTTTATCATTAGTTACCTTGCTGTTTTTATATTTTCAGATTACAAATACCTATATCTACCATCCATATTGCACTTGTATCACCATCTCTTTGCCGAACTAGTGCACCTATACAATCTACCATTCTATTTTGTGTGTTGGGGACACAAGAGACTCTTTGTTATTTGGTTGCAGGGTTGTTTGAGAGAGACCATCTTCATCCTACGTTTCCCACGGATTGATAAACCTTAGGTCATCCACTTGAGGGAATTTCCTACTGTCCTACAAACCTCTGCACTTGGAGGCCCAACAACGTCTACAAGAAGAAGGTTGTGTAGTAGACATCAAGCTCTTTTCTGGTGCCGTTGTCGGGGAGGCTAGGTAAGTGGCACTCACACCCCGTCCACTAAGCTCTTTTCTGGCGCCGTTGCCGGGGAGGTGAGTGCTTGAAGGTATATCTTTAGATCTTGCAATTGAATCTTTTTGTTTCGTGTTTTATCACTAGTTTAGTCTATAAGAGAAAACTACCAAAAAATGGAATTGAGGGTGCCTCATATGCTTCATCTTTTTAATATCTTTCGTGAGAATGAAGGAAAGGAAAATTGTGCTCAAGTGCTAGAAGAAGAATGCATTAAAATGTTTGGTACTAGATCTTTGTATGATGAGCATGATTGCAATGTTGTTAGTATGAATTCCTTGAATATACATGATGCTAATGATATGCAAATCCACAAGCTTGGGGATGCTATGTTTGATGAAGATGATATGCTTAGTCCCCCAAGTTTTGATGAGAATATTTATTATGATGAAAGCATGCCTCCTATTTTGATGATTATATTGATGAAAGTGGGTTTGGAAGAGTGTCAACTTTAGGAAGTAATGATCGCACTATTTTGGAGGATGTTGAATCTTATAATATTTATGAAAGTGGATTTGGAAGAGTGTCAACTTTATTTAGTGATGAATCCACTATTTCGGAAGAGGTTCCAATTGATTATGAGAACAAAGTTGCTATCTGATAACCCACAAGTGTAGGGGATCGCAATAGTTTTCGATAAGTAAGAGTGTCAAACCCAACGGGGAGCTAAAGGTAGAATAAATATTCCCTCAAGTTCTATCGACCACCGATACAACTCTACGCACGCTTGACATTCGCTTTACCTAGAATAAGTATGAAACTAGAAGTACTTTGTAGGTGTTGTTTGATAGGTTTGCAAGATAATAAAGAGCACGTAAATAAAAAGTAGGGGCTGTTTAGATAGCGAGTGTGGAAAAGTGGTGGTACGAGTTGTGAAATTGTCCCTAGGCAATTGACTATGTTACTAGACCGGTAATCACTATTGCAATTCTATTTGAGGGAGAGGCATAAGCTAACATACTTTCTCTACTTAGATCATATGCACTTACGATTGGAACTCTAGCAAGCATCCACAACTACTAAAGATTCATTAAGGTAAAACCCAACCATAGCATTAAAGCATCAACTCCCCTTTATCCCATACGCAAACAACCTACTCACTCGGGTCAGTGCTTCTGTCACTCACGCCACCCACCATAAGCAAATCATAAACATATTGATAACCCTACAGCGGGGATCCCTCACGCTTGCGCGACACGAAGAGCACTATAGGACATCACCAATAATAAAACATGCAAATCAAACAAATCATAGCAATTCATCAATCACCTATAGGACAATGGAAATCTACTCAGACATCATAGGATGGCAACACATCATTGGATAATAATATGAAGCATAAAGCACCATGTTCAAGTAGATGGTACAGCGGGATGCGGGAGAGTGGACCATTGAACCAAGATGGGGGAAGGTGATGGAGATGTTGGTGAAGACGGCGGAGGTGTTGGTGTAGATCACGGTGATGATGATGGCCCCCGGCGGCGTTCTGGTGCCACCGGAAGCAAGGGGGCCAGGGCCCTATCGGTGTACTAGAGTAGGGGTACCCTAGTATCCCGAACTTGTGCACGGGCAGTCGCAGCACCCCGCGGCAAGGCTTGCCTGGTGACTGCCAAGGTCCTCCGCGGCTCCATTGGAGCCATTCAAGAACAAAGTATTTAAGTCAAGGAGACAAGGCCCCGGCAAGAGGAGCTTGCCGGGAAGGCCAACCAAGGCACCTAGGAGACAAGGCCCCGGCAAGAGGAGCTTGCCGGGAAGGCCCGGTGAGCGACAAGCTTCCGGACGCGACAAGACGACGACCGCGGCAAGGCGCTTGCCGCGGCAGGCTACCACCTCTGTAACTACGCTCCAGCACGTCCACCAACGTGTCGCCCTGGAACCTTTCCAGGTGCGCATGGCAAGAGGCTGTGCGTCCAGCGGAGCGCGGTGGCAAGCGGCGCTAACAAGCTTGCCATCGTGGAAAGTGGTGGCGTCCCTGACGGTCCCTTTCTGCGCTGTTTAGGCGACATAGACGGGCATTTAATGCCTTTGTCCCCTGCCGTCAGGGTTAGGTATGTTACACTGTACGAGTAGCTGTACCAACCACGACTCCTTTTACGTTTTTGCCCTTGTCTACGTTGCCACCTGTCGGAGACCCCTTGAGCATATAAAAGGAGGCCCATGCGCAACGTAGAGGGGGTTCGGCTCATTCGGAAACCAGAGAACACGCACGCTAGGTCTTGTAGCTCTCAGCGCTCCCTAGCAAGAACATAATACAATCAGACAAGTAGCAGTAGGAGTATTATCTCTCCGGAGAGCTCCGAAGCTGGGTAAATTGCTCGTGTGCTTCGCCTCGATCTGCTCTTCGTGCGACCTCCGCCCCCCACCGAACCGAAGGGGGCTCGGTCCGCCGGTCCCATAGGTGTTCGTGGGTCCGATCAGCTTCTCCGACATCTTTGGCGCGCCAGGTAGGGGGCGTCGAGACTGTGTGAACCTGATCCGGCGTTCACACGAGCAACATCTTCATCATCTTCATCGACATGCCACCGTAGAAGAAGGCTTCGGCGGCAGCAGAGCCGTCCACGTCGATCCCACCACCACCGGAGCAGACGAGTGGTGGGGTAGACGCTGGCGGAAGAACGGGCGTTGACGAGGGAGTCCATGGTGCACCCAAGTCCAAGAACAAGGCCGCGCAGACCTCGGCGTCCGTACATGCACCGCGCCAATCTCAAGAGGCACGGGACCGACAGCGTCGTGGTATTCACAGTACCATACGCTTGTTGGACCAAGATCGAGCTGGTGGATCTCGGGATGCTCAAGCCCAACATGCACGCCAACAGGTTGGCACGAGCGAGGCACGGTCGCCTGGACGGGATAATGCTCCTCCTAACATAGTTAGGAGTCCGAGCATATCCCGCTCCTCGCACCGTTCGCCACTGCCACCCGCCACTCCAGCAGAAGCTTTCGCGAGAGCTCAACTGCTCCTAGATTACCCTCCAACAGCCGACAAGGTCGATGAATGGAGGGCCACCATCCAGAGTCTCATCGGCTTTGCCAACGGCGACACTCCGCGACAACCGACTACATCGCTGTCGCGGCAAGACTACAAGACATGAGCCGGTGGCGACGAAACCTGTGGGGGTGCAACCACCATGCACTCTCCACCCCGAAGGCCAAGATCGCCAACTCGTCGGATCCACCTCGACAATGACTCCACCGCGTCATCGACCCACGAGCTCGTCGCGATCAGCGCCAAGTTGTTCCTGAACGACAGCAAGAAGACGCCGAACTCGCATCGAAGCGCCAAGAGACAGCGGCGTCAATCCGACCAGCGCTGGGCCCTCTATCGACATGCATGCGCCAGAAGAACGAGCGCGACTTGACGTCTGTGATAGGCTGCCCTGCGTTCACTCGTGAGCTGCGGCAAGTCCAGTGGCCCAGCAAGAAGAATTTCAAACTGGACGTGCCAAAGAAGTACGACGGCAAGACGCATCCGTCGGAGTTCCTCATCATCTACACCATTGCGGTGCAAGCTTCCGGGGGGCGAGACGACAAGATCTTAGCCAACTACTTCCCGCTGGTACTCAAGCCCAATGTCAGATCTTGGCTCATGCACTTGCCGGACAACTCCATATCCTCTTGGGCGGATCTATGCCATCAGTTTGTTGGCGCCTTCACAGGCGGCCACAAACCTCATGGCCAAGAGAGCGACCTTCATCTGCTAGCCCAGAAGGAAGGAGAACCCCTGTGCAAGTACATTCAGAGATTCAGCCGTGTACAGCACAACATCCCAGATGTCCACCTTGCCGCGGTGATCAGCGTGTTCCATCAGAACGTGCGAAACCACAGGATGCGGGAGGAGATGGCGATGTGCAAGATCAGAGATTTCAGTGAGCTATATGCCCTGGCCGACAAGTGTGCACGTGCTGAGGAAGGGAGGAGACTCCCCGGAGAGAATGCAGAAGCAGCAGGATCTGACAGTGAGGAGGCCGCCCCGGCAAAGAAAAGCCGGCGGCGGAATAACAGGAAAAAGAAAGGCAAAGAAGTGCTAGTTGTCGAGTAGTCCGGCAACGGAGGTGGCGCCAAGAAAGCCAAAGTTGGTAACTCCGGCAAGGAGGTTGCCGCGGGCACCAATTGCCGGTCATGGCGATCGCCGACAAGCGGGACGGCTCCAATAAGCAGATTGCAAGATCCACCGCACCAAGGGTCATGACCTCGAGCTGCAAGAAGGTCGAGCAGCTTGTCGAGCAGCGAAGGCTGAGTACGAAAGCGCGCGACAAGGAGAAGGCTCAGGAGGGAGCTGGAGGAGCCAGCAAGAAACGTCCAGGCCGAGGAGGACGCCGCGGCAAGGCCAAGCAGCGGCAAGGAGACAGACCTCCTCGGGGCCGCGACAAGGATGAAGATGACGACGACGATGAAGACATGGATGATGATGAGACCGATGAGCAGGAGTTCCAGAAAGCCACAGAGGCCTTGTGCGTTGACGGCGGTGCTTCTCTGCATACTTCACACCGCCAACTCAAACAGTGGATGCGGGAAGTCAATGCAGCAGAACCATCCGTCGAGTCACGCAAGCCTCTGAAATGGTCCAGCACGCCTATCATCTTTGATATTGAGGACCACCCTGATCGCATAACTGCGGTCGGGTGCCTGCCGATGTTGGTTTCACCAACTATCCGCAACCTCAAGGTCACTAAGATGCTAGTTGACGGCGGGGCCGGCTTGAACCTGATCTCCTCCGCGATACTCCAGAAGCTTCAGATCCCTGACAGCGAGCTCGAAGAGATCGGCACGTTCCAAGGAATCAATCCGGGAAGGAGCAAGCCAAAGGGAAAGGTCACGTTGCCGGTGACATTTGGCAGCGAGTTAAACTTCAGGACTGAGAGGGTCACTTTTGACGTTGCCGATTTTCCATTGCCTTACAATGGGATACTTGGCCGTCCAGCACTCGCCAAGTTCATGGCAGCCTCTCACTATGCATACAAGTTGCTCAAGATGCCAGGCCCGATAAGTGTCATTTCTGTCCCTGGCGACAAGAAGGATGCTCTTATCTCCGCCGACAAAATCTACCGGGAAGCAGCAGCCGCAGCAGATCACAAGTCACTTGCCGCTGAAGCTCCCGGGAGGAAGAAGAAGACCAGGTCCGGCAAGAGCTCTGATGCCCACTCCGGCAAGCGCACCTCTTCGGAGTGCTGTGCTACCGTCGAGGACGCACCATCGAGCTCCACCGACAAGTACAAGAAGATGATGGCAGCTCCGCCAGAGACCAAGAAGGTGTCCGCCAAGGAGGACGGCACTGGTGGTACCTTCACCATCAGTGCCACTCTCGACCCTAAATAGGAAGGCGCGCTGCGTTGCTTTCTGCGGCGAACGCCGACGTGTTTGCATGGCAACCGTCCGACATCCCCGTGTTCCTGTGAAAGTAATTGAGCACCACCTAGCTGTCTGTCCTCATGCGCGGCCCGTCAAGCAGAAAGTCAGGAAGCAGGCGTTGGAGCGCCAAGAGTTCATCGCAGAAGAGATCAAGAAATTGTAAGCAGCAGGCCTTGTCAGAGGAGTGCTCCATCCTACGTGGTTGGCCAATCCTGTAGTCGTGCGTAAGGCAAACGGAAAATGGAGGCTTTGTATCGACTTTACCGATGTTAATAAAGCTTGTCCCAAAGACCCATTTCCCTTGTTGCGCATCGATCAGATTGTTGACTCCACGGCCGGATGTGATTTGCTTTCATTTCTTGATGCATACTCAGGGTACCATCAGATCTTCATGGCAGAAGAGGATGAGGAGAAAACCGCATTCATCACCCCATGTGGCACATACTGTTTTGTACGGATGCCTTTCGGATTAAAGAATGTTGGTTCAACATTTGCAAGAGTAGTCCATGACGCTTTTGAGCCACAAATGCACAGAAATGTGGAAGCCTACATGGACGACATAGTGGTCAAAAGCAAGGACAGGGCGACTCTGATTCAAGATTTAGATGAAACCTTTGTGAATCTGCACAAGATCAACCTCAAGCTCAACCCCGAGAAGTGCGTGTTTGGAGTCCCCTCCGACAAGCTTCTCGGGTTCTTCGTGTCTCAGCGGGGAATTGAAGCCAATCCCGACAAGATCAAGGCCATTGAGCAGATCGAAGCACCAAAGCGCGTCAAGGATGTACGAAGACTTGCTGGTTGCGTAGCTGCTCTCAGCAGGTTTATCTCTAGGTCTGCTGAGCGCGCCCTGCCATTTTTAAAAATATTGAAAAAGGCAGGTCCAATGAAGTGGACTCCAGAAGCGGAGGCTGCGCTGCAGGACTTATAGAGATACCTGTCCTCCACTCCAATACTTGTCGCACCTAAGCCACAAGAGAAGTTGCTGCTATATATAGCGGCAACCAATCAAGTGGTTAGTGCTGCGTTAGTAGCGGAGAGGGAGGCGGATGATGAGCCGGCAACCACGGTAGAAGCATCCAGCAACAAGCAAGGAACTTCACCGGCAAGCTCTGGTCCCAACAAAGATGGAGTCTCAGCAGCGATCGAGGATGCGAAAAAGGATGGTGCAGCGCCCAGTTTACTTTGTCAGTTCCCTTCTGCAGGGGGCTAGGTCAAGGTACTCTGGTGTGCAGAAATTGCTTTTTGGCCTTCTCATGGCCTCAAGAAAGCTGCGCCATTACTTTCAAGCACATGAGATCACAGTCGTCACTCGCTTTCCGCAGAAGAGGATACTGCAAAATCCAGAAGCAACAGGCAGGATTGTCGAGTGGGCACTGGAACTGTCAAGCTTTGGCCTCAAGTTTGAGAGCACTTCAACTATCCAAAGCAGAGCATTGGTAGAGTTCATAGCAGAATGGACGCCAACCCAGGATGAAGAAATTCTAGAAACGAGCATCCCCGTCAAGGAAGCAAGCAAAGAGTGGCTAATGTACTTTGATGGTGCCTTCTCGCTGCAAGGCGTCGGTGCGGGCGTGCTGCTCGTCGCACCCACCGGAGAACAACTCAAGTACATAGTCCAGATGCACTTTCCCAAGGAGCAAGCAACAAACAATACTGCAGAGTATGAAGGTTTGCTTGCCGGTCTCAGGATCGCCGTAGACCTTGGGATCAAGAAGCTCATTGTCAGGGGTGACTCGCAGCTTGTCGTCCGCCAAGTGAACAAGGATTGTCAGAGTCCGTTGATGGAAGCTTACGTTGATGAAGTGAGAAAGCTAGAAGAGCACTTTGACGGCCTACAGATGGAATATATTCCAAGAGCTCGAACGACATTGCCGATGGCTCGTCAAGTCGCGCCGCGACTTAAGTTACCAATGGAACCAGGGATCTTTGTGCTCAAGCTGACTCAACCGTCTGTAACGCCATCTACCGGATGTAACAAGAAGAGGAAGTTGATTTCGGTGACTATTTTCCGCAGAGCTCCCGAAGCCACCGCCAAAAGGTCCCCGTGATCAACACCAATATCTTTGAGGAGCAGTCTGCTCCGACAAACCCAAGGGTTTGTTTCGTTGAAGCGACGCCCCGACAAGTTTTGTTCCGCAAGCTTGCCGGGAACGCCAAGTCCGGCTCGAGCCGCAGGTTCTCGCCAGAGTAGCGGATGTTCCCGCAGCAGCAGATATGCCTTTAGTCCTTGATGTCGAGCCACAAGCTCCAAAGATGGGCACACAGAGATTGTCCGCTTCCTTGAGACGGAGAACTTCCCAAGAGCAAGAAGAAGCGGAAAGAGTAGCCCGCAGTCAAGTATGTACCAGTTTGTCGACAACACACCATGCATGTAAGAAGACTCAACGGGTGAAATTGAAGTGTATTCACCGAAGACGGACGAAGCTGTTGGCGAGATACATGGAGGCATATGTGGTCACCACATTGGCGCAAGAGCACTTGCCGCAAAGCTTTCCGGCAAGGTTTCTTTTGGCCGACAGCCCTCCGTGATGCAACTGCACAAGTAACCAAGTGTGAAGCGTGCGGCCCATTCCGAGCGATACACCAGCCAGCTCAGCTCTCCAGACGATCCCTTTATCCTCGCCATTTTCGATCCGGGGCTCGACATCCTCGGCCCTTTTCCCTGAGTTGTCGGGGCTTTGAGTACTTGTACGCTGTAATCGACAAGTTCACAAAGTGGCTGGAAGTGGAAGCGATGAGGAAGGTGACAGCCGAACGTGATCAAGTTCTTCAGTCGATTGTTTGCCGCTTCGAATTCCTAACAGGATCATCACCGACAACGATGCGCAATTCACGAGTCGCACCTTCATGCAAGATCGCCCAAGATCTTGGCGCCAAGGTCTGCTTCGCTTCGTTGCTCATCCGAGAAGTAATGGTCAAGCGGAGAGGGCAAATGTGAAGTGTTGCGCGGCTCAAGACCGTAACTTTGGACAGGCTGCACAAGTCGCGGAAGAAACTGGATTGAGGAGCTGCTGGTGGTTCTTTGGTCGATCAGGACGACGCCAAATCGAGCCACTGGCCAGACACCTTTTGCTCTAGTCTATGGAGAAGAGGCAGTTCTCCCCATGAAACTCGTATACGGGTCACCTCGAGTGCTCGCTTATGATGAGCTCGAGCAAGAGCAGTTGCGACAACATGATGCATTGCTCCTTGAGGAGGACCGTCTTCAGGCTGTTGTTCGAGCTGCTCGATATCAGCAAGCTTTGCGCCGCTACCATAGCCGCAGTTAGTGCCGAAAGTCTCGAGGAAGGCGACCTTGTTCTTCGCGTTCAGTCCGCCAAGAATTCCAACAAGTTGACGCTTGAAGTGGGAAGGCCCTTATCGGGTGAGACGAGTCACTAGGCCCGCGCTGTCCGCCTTGAGACCGAAGATGGCATTCCGTGAGCAACTCTCGAACATCGAGCATCTTCGTAAGTTTTACTCAGAGGCGCGGTTGCCGGAACCTGTTCCGGCAACCACCTTTTGTAGAAGTCTTGCCGATGTTGCATGTAATCCTTTTTACAAAGCCGGGCGCAGATCCCGTGCATAAGTAAAGCTCACGTGCTCCGCACATCTTGTCAATTTCAAGCTTTCATCATTTTATTGCATGTGTTATCTGACACTTTGTGCAGCACCTACACCCGGTAAGCAATAACGAGGCGCGAGGCTCCATAACTTTATTTTCTCTTCTTTCTCTTTCTCAAAGAAAGGAAGGTTCCCTCGCCCACAAGTTAGCCGGGGGGAAGGATAAGATAATGGTGTGGGCCACCAAGCGTCGCTCGAAGAAGTTTCGCCTTACCGGGAAGCAAACGACAGAAAGCTAAGTTGTCAAAATTTGAGCAACCAGCTTTAAAATTTTTAAGTTATCTTCCTCGAACGACCGTACTTTGTATGGAAAACCTGTGCGCGGAGGAACCAACTCGTGGCTAGCTGCGCCCTTACTTTGTTTCGAGTCCGCTCAACAACTTAAGTGAGCTGCAACTAGTTGCGACAAGGTTGCTTGTCGGAAGCGGCACCGCCAAACAGGTTGTTGACGCTCAAGACTCAGCTCTCATGGCTAAGGTGCTCATACGACAAGTTCCCTAAAAGCGTAGGGCAAAAACATACAAAGGAAGGGATCAAGTAAAGGAAATAACATAGCAATTACTACCCAAAATAGAGTTATATTACAAGATAGCTTGTCGTAGCTCTAATAGATTGTTTTCATAACATGACCAACAGCGACAAGGAAAAGATAAAATGGGCGGCCTAATCTACGCGGTCGCCATCAACCCTCTTGATCCCGCTCACCCTGTCCACAATGGGTGCGACAAGGGTCTTGAGCGCCTCCACATCAGCATCCGGCGGCAAGGACTTGAGGACGTTGGTGAAGCTAAGGCCTGATTGCGGAAGGCCACCTTCATCAAGACCTTCAAGAGCTCTCGACAGATCCGGGCGCGACTCGTCGGCCAGCTACTTTGGGATCTCTTCCCGGAGACGTAGGAGGGCCGTCACTACGCCCTTGAAGAACAAGCTGAGCTTGGCGCTGGGTTGGAGGTGCTCGTCGGAGGAGTACCCGAGATCCACCATCCCCAGCTCCGTCAGCTCCCTGTCGATGGCGGCGGCAACATTCACGAGACCCTCGGTCCAATGCTCCACATTCTCTCTGAAGGTGCTCTGGGCGGCAGTAGCACTCGCCAACAGCGCCTCGTCGGCCTTGATCTTCTCCAACAAGGCCACCTCCCGCTCCTTGGCGCCGTCCAGCGTCTGCATCAAGGTGGTCAGCATCAACTCGAGATCCGCGTTGGAATCCTTGGCGACGCTGTGCTTTGCTCCTCTTGGCGAGACGGCCCTGCAGCTCGCCAAGAGTGTAGGCGCCCTTCTCGCGCCGTGCTTGAGTGCAGCAAGCTCCTCGCCGCTCTTCCGAGATTGGCCTCCAGCTGCGCCACTTTCGCCTCCAGCTCCTTCTTGGCGGCTTCAAGAGCTGCGGCAGCGCCCTTTGCTTCCTTGAGAGCCCCGCCAAATGTCTGCTGCTGCTGCAAGCTCCTCCTCATGGCTGTCAAGATTGATCTTCCGCTGCGCCAGCTCGCCTTCCTGCGCAGACAGCTTCTCGGCGGCAAGCCGTTGTCGCTCTTCAACCTCAGCCTTCTCGAGGATGAAGGCTTTGCGCCCCTCAATGGTTTGCTCCCGCTCCTCTGCCAAAGACCGGAGAGCTTCCTGATGGAGGCCCCGGAGCTCCTCCGCGCGCTTCTCAATTCTGCTCCCACCTTCGCGACAAGCGCTTCTCGGGATTCCAGCTTGGCTTGTCGGGCGGTAGAGCGGCTGAAGCTTCCGCAGCAACTGCTCCTCCTCGACTCGCCATTGTTGCTTGCTTGGCGCGTCGACCAGCGTCAGCCAGCGAGGCGAGCAGCTCTTCGTCAAAGGTTTCTCCTTCGACCGCGCCACAGCTCGACGCCTGTGGAAGCTTGATGAAGACGCCATCGCTGCCTTCGATAGGCGCCAGCCGAGGCTCTTGAGCTGGCGCTGCGGCAGCGGCGGAGGATCGGCGGTCGGTGTAGCGCTGGCGCTCCTGCGGCCTCGGGGCCGCCGGTCGATCGCCAGACCCTCGTGAGCTTCATGGCGGCAGCCTTGGCGGCCTCTTCGCCCGGCAGTCATCAAGACCGCTTCTTCCTCGGCAACAACGGCATCGTCGGTGTTGCCGCTTCTTCCTCGCGGCGACCTCGGTCCCATCGGCTCAAGGCGGATGGATCTCGACGACCAGAAAATGAAGAAAATGAAGCAGATATTCAAAGAGAAAATCAGAAGAAAAAGAATCCAAGGGAAATTTTCAGCAAGAGGATTACCCGCGATGGGATGCAGAGTCGTGGTTTCAACCATCGGAGGGTCGCCGGCGCTATCCCTTGTCGGAGAACTGCCCTTGCCGGGGATCCTCCTTGGCGTGTAGTTGAAGCAGATGGCATGTCGAGCGGCTTGTGGCACTCTGGTGGGGCTGCTCGCTCCTACACAAACCAATAGTCAGATATCAGCAAAGGAAGAGCACCCATGCACGCCTGAAAGCAAGAAGTAAACCATATGCTTACGCTGGGGGCTGCGCTGGGGGCTGCTTTGTGGAAGTGTCGCCGGGTCCAGCAAGGAGGTCTCGGACGCGCCTCCTGCTGCTGCGGTGGGTTCGTCCTCGATGACAATCACCGGGGTCTTGGCCCTCTTCGATGCTCTCTGGGCCAGCGTCCTACAAAGGAATGGGTTCAGAATGAAGCAAATCAGATACAAGACAAAGCAACAAATTGAAGAATTACAAGTACAGGAAGGAATCTTACTCTTCTTCTTCCTCGGAGCTGAGCACGGAGAGATCGAATTCCGGTTCGCCTCCGGTGCGACGAGCTGGAAGAGTAGGTTCCCTTGGACGCTTGGCGGGTGCAGGAGCTGTGGTCCCAGAAGGCCCCGCTCCGGTTGCCGCAGCGGCGTGAGTTGCTCCCGCGACGGCTGTTAGCCCGTCTGCCGCCCCGCTACTTCCCCGGCCTTGCGGAGACGCCTTCTTGGAGCTGGGGGCTCTGCTCGCGGCAAGCTGTCTGAAGGTGGGGAGGAGGCGCCCTCGGCGGGCTCGCTCGGCTCAACTTCCGGCTCGGCATGCTCTTCCTCGCCGGCAAGCTCCTCTCGATCGACAAGGCTTGCCGCCTCGCTGCCTCTGCCTCCTCCACGGTGAATCTAAACTACGCTGCGGCAGCAGCTGCTGCCGCCTCTTCCAGCTTAGGTGGCGGCGCGCGCATCTCGCCATCGGTGGTGTCGCGGTGAGGCCCTTCGCTCATCGGGCGGATTGGCACTTCTTCCAAGCTGTCGAAGAACACCCGACGACGCCATCTGCAGTTTTGCAGGTTGGAACAATTCCATGCGAGTCGCTGGCGGCATCATTGCACGGATGCGGTCGAGCGAGGAATTGTTGCATAATGGAACGACTCCCCTCGGCAACCTGAACCATTCGGGATAATCAGGGTCGTGCTTGAACAGCTCCAGGAGCATCGCATCCAACTCCAAGACGGTGAAATTGAAGTTGAGGCCCGGGCGCAGCCTCATGATATCCGCTGCATTCTGGAACTCCCAAGCAGGTCTCCTCCTCTCCTGCAAGGGGGCGATGCGGCGGCGAAGGAAATCTGCGCCAACGGCGCCTACAGTAAGTCTGGCAAGCCTGAGGCGCAGGATCCGAGTGACGGCAATCTTCAATCTAGCATCTTCCGACGCCAAGTTGCTCCAATCGTTGCCGCGCACTATTGGGGTTTGGCGCTGGGCGGTAAAGGGCTGCAGGTTCTCCTCTACAATCCAACACCAATCTGCCCTCCATTCCTCCCACTTGCTGCGGAGCTCTCCCTCCAGATAAGCTTCCTTCTTGCCGATCCTTGAGATCCAAGCGATTCCTCCGGCAAGAGGCTCTCCTCTCTCTACTCGAGGCATGAAGAAATGGCGGAAGAGGGCTACGTTTGGGTGAACTCCGACAAAGTTTTCGCAGAGATGTGCGAAAACTGCCATGGTCAGGACAGCGTTGGGGGTGAAGTCAAGGAGGCAGAACCCGTAGGTGTTCATGATGTCGCAGAAGAATTCAGAGAAAGGCGGGCATAGCCCGCAGTAGAAAAAGAGCGCGAAGAAGGGATACCCGCTCGGAGCCAGTTCAGATGCGGCGGCTGAGAGTACCTTCGTGCGCGGATGCGCTCGCGTCTCCGTCGACCAGAAGAGGTAGTAGTACTCCCTCAGCTCCTTCACGGCGAGCTGGGGGGGGGGGGGAGATGGCCCGCTCCTTCCGCAGCGCCGCGAGCCGCTGCGCCTCGACCGACTTCACGCCCTTCCCCTTGTCGGCTTTCGGAGCCATGGCGGAGGTGGTGGGGGAGATCGACGGCGTTGGTGGCGGCGTTGATGGAGCTGATGGCGATGGGGGGCGGAGCGCTGCTCTATTTTCGGCCTTGGGAAGAAAGGGGAGCAGCGAAGGTTTTTCGAGATTGGACAGCAACTGGCAAGCTGGGTGAACTGCCCCTGCTTCCTCTGCTTATAAAGAGGGAGGGGGCGGACGTTCCGGTTTTCCTAATAAAGAAACCCACCACGATCTCTCCCACGATGCCGCATTCGACGTGTGCCGTTCGTGGGGGACGTGGTGGGTCCGGAGTGAGTTATGGCGTGACCCAGGCCGCGCGTGCGTCTGCGCCTGTTTTGGGCTCTGGCCCAACAGCGCTTCGCACTGCAGTGTGGCCCAGGCCCGGGGGATCCCGTCGATGTACTAGAGTAGGGGTACCCTAGTATCCCGAACTTGTGCACGGGCAGTCGCAGCACCCCGCGGCAAGGCTTGCCTGGTGACTGCCAAGGTCCTCCGCGACTCCATTGGAGCCATTCAAGAACAAAGTATTTAAGTCAAGGAGACAAGGCCTTGAGAAGAGGAGCTTGCCGGGAAGGCCAACCAAGGCACCTAGGAGACAAGGCCCCGGCAAGAGGAGCTTGCCGGGAAGGCCCGGTGAGCGACAAGCTTCCGGACGCGACAAGACGATGATCGCGGCAAAGGCGCTTGCGCGCGGCAGGCTACCACCTTCAGAATTACGCTCCAAGACGCCCACCAACGTGTCGCCTCGACCTTTCCAGTGCGGCGTGGCAAGAGGTCAGTGCGTCCAAATGGAGCGCGGGTAAGCGGCGCTGACAAGCTTGCCATCATGGCAGCGTGGCGCCCCGACGGTCCTTTTCGCACTGCTTAGGCGACATAGACGGGCATTTAATGCCTTTGTCGCCGCCGTCGTGGTTAGGTATGTTACACCGCATTTGTAGCTGTACCAACCACGACTCCTTTTACGTTTTTGCCCTTGTCTACGCTGCCACCTGTCGGAGACCCCTTGAGCATATAAAAGGAGGCCCATGCGCAACGAGAGGGGGGTTCGCCTCATTCGAAACTAGAGAACACGACGCTAGGTCTTGTAGCTCTCAGCCCCTAGCAAGAACACAATACAATCGCACAAGCAGCAAGAGGAGTATTATCTCCGGAGAGCTCCGGTTGGGTAAATTGCTCGTGCTTCCGCCGATCCGCTTTTCAGACAACCTCCGCCCCCACCGAACCGAAGGGGCTCGGTCCGCCGTCCCATAGGTGTTCGTGGGTCCGATCAGCTTCCCGACAGCCCCCTTCTTCTTCTTCTTCCTTGACCTCCTCCCTAGATGGCGAAGGGTTCCTCTCGGTCCTTGGCTCCTATAGCGTGAGGAGAGAGCCCTCCGAGATTGGATCTATCTCTGCTTTACTGCTCCCAGATTCTACCCTTCACCGCTTTCTAATATCCGAGATCCGTAACTCCGACTGGGGTGAATCTTTCGCCCAGATTTTTCTCATAAAATTAGCTTTCTTGCGGTAAAATAAGGGCATCAACCGCCTTACGGGTGTCCCACGAGAGTGCTAGGCGCGCCTAGGGGGTGTGGGCGCGCCCCTGTCTCGTGGCCACCTCAGACACCGTTTCGCGTTGATTCTTCCTCCGGAAAATCCCAAATATTTGAAAATAATTCTCCGTCTGTTTTTATCCCGTTTGGACTCTGTTTGATATTGGTTTTCTGCGAAACATAAAACATGCAACAAACAGGAACTGGCACTGGGCACTGGATCAATATGTTAGTCCCAAAAATAGTATAAAAAGTTGCCAAAAGTATATGAAAGTTGAAGAATATTGGCATGGAACAATCAACAAATATAGATACGACGGAGACGTATCAGCATCCCAAGCTTAATTCCTGCTCGTCCTCGAGTAGGTAAATGATAAAAAAAGATAATTTTTGATGTGGAATGCTACCTAGCATAATCTTGATCATATGTCTAATCATGGCATGAATATTAAGACACGAGTGATTCAAGGCAATAGTCTATCATTTGACATAAAAACAATAATACTTCAAGCATAGCAACCAAGGAATTATGTCTTATCAAAATAACCTAGCCAAAGAAAGCTCATCTCTGCAAAATCATATAGTCTGGCTATGCTCCATGTTCATCACACAAAGCATTCAAATCATGCACAACCCCGATGACGAGCCGAGCAATTGGTTCATAACTTTTAACACGCTTCAGCTTTTTCAACTCTTATGCAATACATGAGCGCAAGCCATGGACATAGCACTATGGTGGTAAATGGTGGTGGTTGTGAGGACAAAAAGGGAGAAGATAGTCTCACATCAACTAGGCGTATCAACGGGCTATGGAGATGCCCATCAATAGATATCAATGTGAGTGAGTAGGGATTGCCATGCAACGGATGCACTAGAGCTATAAATATATGAAAGCTCAAACTGTAAACTAAGTTGGCGTGCATCCAACTTGCTTGCTCATGAAGACCTCGGGCATTTTGAGGAAGCCCATCATCGGAATATACAAGCCAAGTTCTATAATGAAAATTCCCACTAGTATATGAAAGTGATAACTCAAGAGACTCTCTATATGAAGAACATGGTGCTACTCTGAAGCACAAGTGTGGTAAAAGGATAGTAACCTTTGCCCTTCTCTCTTTTTCTCTCATTTTTTCTTTTTATTTTCTTTTTTCTTTTTTCTTTTATTTTTTTGGTGGGCTTCTTTGGCCTATTTTTTATTTGGGCTTCTTTGGCCTCTTTTATTTTTAATAAAGTCCGGAGTCTCATCCCGACTTGTGGGGGAATCATAGTCTCCATAATCCTTTCCTCACTGGGCAATGCTCTAATAATGATGATCATCACACTTTTATTTAC
Source organism: Aegilops longissima (assembly GCA_021605205.1). Lineage (NCBI taxonomy): Eukaryota > Viridiplantae > Streptophyta > Magnoliopsida > Poales > Poaceae > Aegilops > Aegilops longissima. The sequence goes on from CM038680.1 coordinate 428,160,186, forward strand.
TTACAACTCAATATTAAAACAAAGATATGACTCTATATGAATGCCTCCGGCGGTGTACCGGGATGTGCAATGATCTAGCATAGCAATGACATCAAAAAACGGACAAGCCATGAAAACATCATGCTAGCTATCTTACGATCATGCAAAGCAATATGACAATGATGGAACGTGTCATAATAACAGAAAGGTGGAAAGTTGCATGGCAATATATCTCGGAATGGCTATGGAAATGACATAATAGGTAGGTATGGTGGCTGTTTTGAGGAAGGTAAATAATGGGTTCATGATACCGGCGAAAGTTGCGCGACACTATCGAGGCTAGCAAAGTGGAACGGCGAGTGTGCGTATATCCATGGACTCACATTAGTCATAAAGAACTCATATACTTATTGCAAAAGTCTACTTAGCCCTCGAAGCAAAGTACTACTATGCATGCCCCTAGAGGGATAGATTGGTAGGAAAAGACCATCGCTCGTCCCCGACTACCACTCATAAGGAAGACAATCAAAAAACACCTCATGCTCCAACTTCGTTACATAACGGTTCACCATACGTGCATGCTACGGGACTTGCAAACCTCAACAAAATTATTTCTCAATTTCATAATTACTCAACTAGCACGACTCTAATATCACCACCTTTATATCGCAAAACTATTGCAAGGAATCTTCAGTGATCTACAAGTTTTATGTAGGATTTTATGACTAACCATGGGAATGACAAATTCCTGTCATCTCTCTAAATAGATATAAGAAAGAGAGTTTAATTCTTTCTACAAAAGATATGCCCATGCTCTAACAATTATAAGTGAAGCAAAAGAGCATTCTACAAATGGCGGTTTTCTATGTGAAGAGAAACAGGCAATCCAAGCTTCAAATGATATACGTAAAGCACATGAAGCATTCTATAAAGCCATACTCAAAAGACTTAAGTGAAGTGCAATGAGCATTATATAAATCAACCAAGGACTATCTCATACCAGGATGGTGCATAAAGAAAAAAATGAAAACTAAATGCAAAAGACGCTCCAAAACTTGCACATAATGCATGAACGAAACAAATACGAAAACATACCGATACTTGTTGAAGAAAGAGGGGATGCCTTCCGGGGCATCCCCAAGCTTAGACGCTTGAGTCTCCTAGAATATTTACTTGGGGTGCTTCGGGCATCCCCAAGCTTGAGCTCTTGCCTCTCTTCCATTTCCTCATATTGAGACCTCCTTGATTAGACACTTCATCCACACAAACTTCAACCAAAAACTCGGTAAGATCCGTTAGTATAATAAAGCAAATCACTACTATAATTACTGTATAAAACCAATTCATATTTTGTTTTTGCATTGTGTCTACTGTAATATAACTTTTCCATGGCTTAATCCACTGATATAAATTGATAGATTCATCAAAACAAGCAAACTATGCATCAAAAACAGAATCTGTCAAAAACAGAACAATCTGTAGCAATCCGAACATTCACCATACTTCTGGTACCCCGAACTTCTAACAAAATTAGGAAAAAAATAAACAAGTTGTGCAGAAAGACAGTGCAAAAGGAATCAGAACCAATTGACTTTCCAGTTAAAAATGTAAAATCGCGCATTATAGGCAAAGTTTCTGTCCTGCACCATACAAACCAACAAACATTGTAAACATCCTAAAGGCAAACCTTGGCACACTATTTTTATAATACAATGGAACTGTACAAGGGGATATTTATTTTTGATTAAAAGTTTCGGTAATCAAGATTCACAAAGTTTCCGTGAGCATGAACAAAGTTCAAGGAGCTCTCCCACTTCAACAATGCTTGTCTTTCTCACTTTCGCTTTCCTTTTTTAAAAGTTTTCGGTTCCCTGCTTTATTTTTTTGTTTTTAAACTATATAAAAGCACTCAACTGAAATAAATGACTCTCTAAAACTTCCAGGTTGTCTCCCTGGCAGCGCTTTCTTTAAAGCCATTAAGCTAGGCATATAGTGCTCAAGTAATGAATCCACCCGGATCCCAAGGTATATCAAAGCCAATTTTAATTAACAATGATTTGTAATTTAGTAATGAGCACAAAGTAACATATATCATGCAACAACAAAGCCTAACTCTCTTCCTATGCATCAGAATGTCATAAGAGAACAATTATGCACACATGGTAAAGGCCAATGCATAGTATAAGCAGTTTCTTGCAATTCTATCGTGTTGGAAACATAAAGAGGCGGAGATGTAGTTCCTCTCTCATAATAATTGCAAGTAGGAGCATCAAGCACATGCATATTATATCTATCAAAATCATCATGTGCAACGGTAAAAGGCAACCCATCAACATAAGCCTTAATAATCACAAACTTCTCCAATAAAGTGTAGTTTGTAGAATTCAAAAAGATAATAGGACTATCATGCGTGGGTGCAATAGCAACAATTTCATGTTTAACATAAGGAACTATAGCTAGTTCATCTCCATAAGCATAATTCATATTGGCATCTTGGCCACAAGCATCATCAAAAAGAGATATTTCAAGAGAATCAACGAGATCATAATAATCATCATAGCAATCATCCTTCGGTAAGCACGAAGGGAAATTAAACAATGTATGAGTTGAAGAGTTACTCTCATTTGAATGTGGGCACGGGAGATCAATCCGTTGTTCCTCCTTTTGTTCTTCGCTCTCCTCATCATCGTTTTCATCCAATGAGCTCACAGTTTCATCAATTTCTTCTTCCATAGCTTCCTGCAAAATATTAGTCTCTTCTTGTACAGCGGAGACTTTCTCAATAAATGCATTACTATAGTAATTGTATTCATAATTTTCATAGCAATATCTAAGTATAGCAAAAATTTCTGGTCTATAAACTGAATCATCAAAATCGTCAAACGCTTTAAACATAGATTCAATCTCATAAGCACCCATAAAAGCAAAAAATTCTTCTATTTGTTCCACATCATAGTAATCATATCTACCATTAGCATAAGAAGCTAAGGTTTTATTATCATTGAATTTGCATGAAAAGGGAAGGTGTGGAGCCTTTATCCTAGAGCAACAAGTATAATCATGTATCAAGCATAGTTGACGAGCATACCAACATAATATTTGAATTTGATCCCATAATAGTTTCCCTTTTTGTGTCAAGCGATAATCCCTATAGTATTCACGATCCAACGTGTCTCCCATAACTTAATTGAATGGGGATTTCTCAGGATTATCAAAGTAGTACATAATATCTTTCACATAACCAGCATCGAGGGTTTTAGGAGGTTCCCCATCTCCATGAGTAGGAAGTACACCTAAATTTTTTGGTATTTCGTGTTCCATATCCATAACTAAAGATAGAGAACAACTTAGAATAGCAAATAAAAATTACTTAGTGATAAAGCAAACAAGCACACACGAGAATATTCACCCCACGCTATGACTCACGAAGAACGGCGCCGTAAAAGGTCTTAATAAACCACAAGTGTAGGGGATCGCAATAGTTTTCGATAAGTAAGAGTGTCGAACCCAACGAGGAGCTAAAGGTAGAATAAATATTCCCTCAAGTTCTATCGACCACCGATACAACTCTACGCACGCTTGACATTCGCTTTACCTAGAACAAGTATGAAACTAGAAGTACTTTGTAGGTGTTGTTTGATAGGTTTGCAAGATAATAAAGAGCACGTAAATAAAAAGTAGGGGGTATTTAGATAAGGATGCAATAAAGTAAATATAGCGAGTGTGGAAAAGTGGTGGTAGGAGTTGTGAAATTGTCCCTAGGCAATTGACTATGTTACTAGACCGGTAATCACTATTGCAATCCTATTTGAGGGAGAGGCATAAGCTAACATACTTTCCCTACTTGGATCATATGCACTTATTATTGGAACTCTAGCAAGCATCCGCAACTACTAAAGATTCATTAAGGTAAAACCCAACCATAGCATTAAATCATCAAGTACCCTTTATCCCATACGCAAACAACCTACTTACTCGGGTATGTGCTTCTGTCACTCACGCCACCCACCATAAGCAAATCATAAACATATTGCAAACCCTACAGCAGGGATACCTCACGCTTGCGCGGCACGGAGAGCACTATAGGACAGCACCAATAATAAAACATTCAACTCAAACCAATCATAGCAATTCATCAATCACCGATAGGACAACGGAAATCTACTCAGACATCATAGGATGGCAACACATCATTGGATAATAACATGAAGCATAAAGCACCATGTTCAAGTAGAGGGTAGAGCGGGATGCGGGAGAGTGGACTGCTGAATATAGATGGGGGAAGGTGATGGAGATGTTGGTGAAGACGGCGGAGGTGTTGCTGTAGATCGCGGTGATGATGATGGCCCCTGGCGGCGTTCCGGTGCCACCAGAAGCAAGGGGGAGGGGGCCCCCTTCTTCTTCTTCTTCCTTGACCTCCTCCCTAGATGGGAGAAGGGTTTCCCCTCTGGTCCTTGGCTCCCATGGCGTGGGAGGGGCGAGAGCCCCTCCGAGATTGGATCTATCTCTCTGTTTCTGCATTCCCAGATTCTACCCCTTCACCGTTTCTTTAATATCCGGAGATCCGTAACTCCAATTGGGGTGAATCTTTCGCTCAGATTTTTCTCATAAAATTATCTTTCTTGCGGTAAAGGAAGGGCATCAACCGCCTTACAGGTGTCCCATGAGAGTGCAAGGCACGCCGAGGGTGTGTGGGCGCGCCCCCATGTCTCGTGGCCACCTCGGACACCGTTTCGCATTGATTCTTCCTCCGAAAAATCCAAATATTCCAAAATAATTCTCCGTCTGTTTTTATCCCGTTTCGACTCCATTTGATATTGGTTTTCTGCGAAACATAAAACATGCAACAAATAGGAACTGGCACTGGATCAATATGTTAGTCCCAAAACTAGTATAAAAAGTTGCCAAAAGTATATGAAAGTTGAAGAATATTGGCATGGAACAATCAAAAATTATAGATACGATTGAGACGTATCACTATCTATGATGATTATTGTGACGACTTGTATGCTATTAAGAATAATGATAACCATGAAACTTGTCATCATGATTTTAGTTTTCAATTGGATTATGCCAAACATGATAATTATTTTGTTGAGTCTGCTCCCACTATTATTCATGAGAAGAATTTTGCTTTTGTGGAGAGTAGTAAATTTTCTATGCTTGTAGATTGTGAAAAGAATGCTTTAGGTGCTGGTTATATTGTTGAATTCATTCATGATGCTACTGAAAATTATTATGAGGGAGGAACATATGCTTGTAGGAATTGCAATAATGTCAAGTTTCCTCTCTGTGTGCTTAAAATTTTGAAGCTATGCTTGTCTTGCCTTCCTTTGCTAGTTGATTATTGTTACCATAAGTTGTTTGCACACAAAATCCCTATGCATAGGAAGTGGGCTAGACTTAAATGTGCTAGTCATATGCTTCATGATGCTCTCTTTATGTTTCAATTCTTATTTTTTGTGTGAGCATCATTGTCATCATCGTGCCTAGCTAGAAAGGCATTAAAGAAAAGCGCTTGTTGGGAGACAAACCAATATTTACCCTTACTGTTTTTGTGTGTCCACATGATTATGCTACTCTAGTAATTATGTTTTATAGCTTTTATTTCAATAAAGTGCCAAGTAAGACCTTTAGGACAGCTTACGGTGATAGTTGTGTTGATCCTGCTGAAAATCAGAAACTTTTGCACCCAGTAAATTAGTTTTGATCATCCACAGAAACGTGATTCTCATCTGATTATTTTTGCTCTGGATTGGTACACAAATTTCCTAGGACTTCCTAATTTCGTAGGATTTTTGGAGTTCCAGAAGTATACGTTTGATACAGATTACTACAGACTGTTCTATTTTTACAGCTTCTGTTTTCTATGTGTTGTTTGCTTATTTTTATCAATGTATTAGTAGTATCGGAGGGTATGAACCATAGAGAAGTTGGAATATAGTAGATATTACAACAATATGAATTTAGAATGTGTTCATTACAGTACCTAAGAGGTGGTTTTATTTTCTTATACTAACGGAGCTTACGAGTTTTCTATTGAGTTTTGTGTTGTGAAGTTTTCAAGTTTTGGGTAAAGATTCGATGGACTATGGAATAAGGAGTGGAAAGAGCCTAATATTGGGGATGCCCAAGGAATCCCAAGTTAATATTCAAGGACAACCAAGAGCCTAAGCTTGGGGATGCCCCGGATGGCATCCCCTCTTTTGCCTTCGTCTATCGGTAACTTTACTTGGAGCTATATTTTTATTTACCACATGATATATGTTTTGCTTGGAGTGTCATTTTATTTTGTTATTATTTGCTTGATGTTATTTATAATAAGGTTTTTCATCTTTAGTTTCAATAAAAATGTCAAGGATAGCCTTTACCATGCTTATTTTGCAAGTATACATGTTGCTGTTTGAAAATAGAAAGTTTACCGCTGTCGAGGAAGTATGATCGTGTCCCTCGATCACCTATGGGACCTGGTCCCTTGTGGTTCGGAGGGGGAGCGGAGGATGCACAAAGAGCGGATCGAAGCGATGCACACGAGCAGATTTACCCAGCTTTGGAGCTCTCCGGAGAGATAATACTCCTACTGTTGCTTTGTGGATTATATTGTGTTCTTGCTAGGGAGCAATGGGAGCTACAAAACCTAGCCTGAGTGTGGTCTCGTATGAGTCGAATGAACTAAGCCGAGCCGAACCGAACCCTTTCACGCTTGCACTTGGGCCTCCTTTTATAGGCACAAGGGGTTACCACAGGTGGTAAGTAGACAAGGGTAAGATAGTAAAACAGAGGTTGGTACACCGCTTTGTACAAAGGTACAGGATCTATACCTAACTCGACGGCAAGGGACAAGAGTTATAAATGCCCGCCTCGGCCGCTGAACAGTGTAATAGGGACCGCTGCAAGCGCCTCCGCTTGCCACGATGGTAGCTTGTCGGCGCCGCTATCGCTGCTCCTCGCTGGCTGCACAGCCCATCGACACGCTTCTTGGGAAAGCCCCGCGGCGACACGCTACGGATGAGCTAGAGCGGAGATGAAGAGAGGTTGCTCGCCGCGCAAGCGCCTTTGCTGCGGCAGAACCCTTGTCGCGCTTTGGGAGCTCGGCGCCACCAGCCTTCCCGCAAGCTCCTCTTGCCGGGCCTTGTTTCCTTCGTGCCTTGAGTGGTCTTCCGCAAGCTCCTCTTGCCGGGCCTTGATTACTTTGTTTCGAATGGCTCCAAAGGAGCCGCAGAAGATCTTGATGGTCACCAGGCCAGCCCTCGCCGCTGGTGCTCCAACTGCCTGCGCACGAAGTTCGGGTGCTAGGGGTACCCTACCTAGTACACCGACAGAGCCCCGGCCTGGGCCACACACGGCGCCAACCTCTGCTGGGTCAGCCCAAAATAAAGGCACGGCACGCGGGTCCGGATTACGCCATTACTCGCCTCGACCCACCACGCCCCACGAACGCCACGCACCGGACGAGCATCGTGGGGAGATCGTGGCTTTTTAATGGAAAATCGAACGCCTCGCCTCTCTCCTCTTTATAAGAAGGGGGTACAGGGCAGGACGCCCACTTGCCATTGCTGTCACATCAAAACCCCCGCCGCTTCCCCTTTCTTCTCGAGCCCAAAGAGAGCGACGCCCGCCTCCATTGCCACCGTGCCACCAACACCGCCGACCTCCTCCACCACCTCTCCCCATGGCTCCAAGGCCGACAAGGGAAAAGGCGGAATCGCCGAGGCGCAGCGGCTCGCAGCATCATGGAAGGAGCGGCCTCTTCGATCCCTTCTTGACAGGAAGGAGCTGCGGAGCTGTATTATCTTTTCGGTCGACGGAGACCCGGTGCACCCGCAAGACAAGAGTCATCTCCGCCGCCACATCCGAGAAAGTTTCCATCGGGTACCCTTTCTTCGCTTTTCCATCAAGGGCTCGCCTCGCCCTTTTCTGAATTCTTTTATGATGTCATGAACACATATGGCCTCCGCCTTGATTTCACCCCAACGCCATCCTCACCTTGGCTGCTGCGCACACCTCTGCGAGAACTTCGCCGGGTCCACCCAAATGTAGCACTCTTCCGCCATTACTTCATGCCCCGCGTAGAGAGAGGAGAGCCGCTTGTCGGAGGGATTGCATGGATCTCCGTGATCGGCAAGAAGGAAGCATATCTTGACGGAGAGCTGCGAGCAAGTGGGAGGAGTGGAGAGCTGACTGGTGTTGGATCTTAGAGGAGGAGCCACAGCCTTTCACCGCCTCGCGCCACAATCCCATAGTGCGTGGCAATGATTGGAGCAACTTGGCGCGGAGGACGACAAGTTGAAGATTGCCGTGACTAGGATTTTATGCCTCCGCAAGCAGGGGCTTACCGTAGGAGCTGTTGGCGCGACTTCCGCCGCCGCATTGCGCCTTTGCAGGAGAGGAGGAGGCCTGCTTGGGAATTCCAAAATGCGGCGGATATTATGAGGCTGCGCCCGGTCTGAACTGGAATTTTACTGTCTTTGAGCTGGACGGCATGCTGCGGAGCTGTTCAAGCTCGATGCGGATCACCCCGAGTGGTGCATGTTGCCGAGAGGAGTCGTGCCTTTGTGCAACAACTCGCCGCTTGACAGCATCCGCGCGATGATGCTGCCAGCGATTCCCATGGAATCGCTCCAACTTGGCAGAGCCCGCCGACGACGCCGTGCAGCAATTCTTCGACAACTTGGCGGAAGTGCCGATCCGCGCCGACGAGCAGAGACGGCTCACCCGCGACACCACCGATCAGGAGATGGCGCGCATCGCCACAAGGTTTACCGTCGATGAGGCGGAAACAGCTGAAGCGGCAAGTCTCACCGACCGAGAAGAGCTCGCCGGTGAGGAGGAGCAGGCCGAGCCCGACGCCAATCCGAAGAGCCGCCGGGGCGCTTCCTCCGCCGCCAAGCAGCTTGCCGCAGGAGGAGCCCGCGCCCCGCTTAAGGAGACGCCTCGCAAGACCGGAGAAGTGGCGGGCAGCAGACGGCCCAACAGCCGCCTCGCCGCCTCGACGCGCTCTACCGCTGCAAGCACTCAAGCTGCTGGAGCGCCCCCATGCCGCCATGGCGACGGGAGCGGGTCTTCGAGTCGCGCCTCGCACTCCGCCAAGCGTCCGAGGGACTCTTCTCCTCCAATTGCCGCGCTGGAGTGGACTTGATCTCCGCCTCAGCCCGAGGAAGAGGAGGAAGAGTAAGATCTTGTTGCTGCTACTTGTAATCCTCCAATTTATTGCTTTATTTTATATCTGACTGCTTCACTCAACCTTCTCCTTCTTCAGATGCTAGCTCAGAGGGCGTCAAGAGGGCTAAGACCCGTGGTTGTCGCCTCAGATGATTCCCTGTGGCGGCTGTGGGGCATGTCTGGGACTCCTTGCCGGACCCGCAACCCTTCAACAGAGCAGCCCCCAAAGACAGCCCCCAACAGAATCTGTTTGGTTTACTTCATGGTTAGGTGTGCTTGGGTGCTTCGCACACCGATATCTGGTTTGTTGAATTATGTAGGAGCAGAGCAGCCTCATCAGGGAGCACCGGAGGTCACTCCCGGTTCTGCTTGCTTCAACTACGCCGCCAAGGGAGAACTCTCCGCCAAGGAGCGCCTCCCAAGGGAGGCCTCTCGACAAGGGGAGCTTCCCGACAAGGGCCAGCGCCGACGACCTCCCGGCTAGGAGACCGCGCAACAGATCCCACTGCAGTAATTTTCTTGTTTGAAAACCTCCTTGGATTCTCTTTTCTTTCTCGTTCTTCTTTTCAACATTTGCTTGACTTGTTCTTTCTTTTTCTCGACCATCGATCCATCCGCCGGAGATCCGATGGAGACCGGCTGCCGGGCGAGGAGGACGCCATGGCGACAATGTCGACGCCGCCAACATGGAGGAGGAGGCCGGCGCCGACGGGCCCGGCCGGGCGAGGAGGCCGCCAAGGCTGCTGGGCGCAGAGGCTGGGAGGAATCCGGCGATCGACCGACGGCCCCGAGGCCGCAGGAGCGCCAGCGCCAAGACCGACCACCGATCCTCCCGCCACCGATGCCGCACTGACCAAGAGCCCCAGCCCGGCGCCTATCTCAAGGCCGGCGAGGGTGTCTTTATCAAGCTCCCATGGGCATCAAGCTCCAGGCACCGTCCAAGGGGAGACCTTCGACGCTGAACTGCTTGCTCCGCCGGGCTGTCGCTGGTCCATGCTCCGAGCAGCTGCAGCGGTGAGCCCGAGGAGGAGCAGCTGCTAAGGAGGTTGTTGTTGTTTCACCGCGCCCGACAAGCCAAGCCGGAGTCTGTGGAGGCGCTTGTCGCGAGGGCGGAGCTGACTTGGAGAAATGCGCGAAGAGCTCCGCGCGCCAACAAAGAAACTCTCCGGATATAGCAGAGGCGCTGGAGCAGCTTGTCGAGAGCGCACGGCCTTCATCTTGGAGAAGGCCGAGGTCGAGGAGCAGCAGAGGCTTGCCGCGCAGAAGCTCTCCGCGAAGAAGGTGAGCTGGCGCAGCGGGAAGATCAACCTCGACAGCTATGAGGAAGATCTCTCCGCGCGCGAGCAATCGATTGGCGGGCTACTTCAAGAGGCAAAGGATGCCGCCGCGCTGCCGAGGCCGCCAAGAAGGAATCGGAGACGAGGTGGCTCAGCCGAGTCCACCTCCGTAAGAGCGCCGAGGAGGTCGCCGTTGAAGCGCCGAAGCGAGAAGGACGCCTACACCTCGGCGAAGTTGCAAGGTCGTTTCGCTGAAAAGATCAAAGAGCTCGATGCCGCCAAGGACTCCAAGGCGGATCTGGAGCTAAAATTGACCACCCTGACAGAGACGCTGAACGGCGCCAAGGAGCGGGAAACGGGCCTGCTGGAGAAGATTAAAGCCAATGAGGAGCTGTTGGCGAATGCCGCGACTGCCTAGAATGATCTCAGAGATAGCATAATGCATCGGATGTAAGGTCTTGTGGACACCGCCGCCGCATCCATAATGAGCTGATGGAGCTGGGATGGTGGATCTTGGGTACTCCACCGACGAGAACCTCCAACACAGCGCCAAGCTCAGCCTATTCTTCAAGGGCGTACGACGGGTCTCCAGCTGCCCGGAGGAGATCCCAAAGCAATCGCGAGGAGTCGCGCCAAGTTGAGTCGGGCTCTCCGTAAGGTGCCGATGAAAGTGGCCTTCCGCAACCCAAAGCGCCGACTTCACCAAAGTTCTCAAGTCCCCGCCTCCATCTGCTGATGTTGAAGCGCCAAGGCCCTTGTCGCACTCATTGTGGACAGGGTGAGTGGAGTCAAGAGGCTCGATGGCGACCAAGGGACTAGGCCGCCAAGCTTATCTTTCTCTTGTCGCTGTAGATCATGTTTAGGCTAAAAATTTATTAGATCTCATGACAAGTTATTATGTAATATACACTATCTTAGGCAATCGAATGCAATGTTATTTTTTTACTTGATTTTTTCCCTTGTATGTTTATGCCCCACGCTTTTAGGGGACTTGTCGGTGCAAACACCTTTGTCATGAAGCGCTGAGTGCGGAACTTCAGCAGCCTGTCGGGCGATGCCGCCCGACAAGCAACCTTGTCGCAACTAGTTGCAGCACACTTAAGTTGTTGAGCGGACTCAAACAAAGTAAGGGCGTTAGTTAGTCGCGAGTCGGTTCCTCCGCGCACAGGTTTTCCATACAAAGTACTATCGTTCGAGGAAGATAACTTAAAAATTTAAGCAACTAGTTGCAGCACACTTAAGTTGTTGAGCGGACTCAAACAAAGTAAGGGCGTTAAGTTAGTCGCGAGTCGGTTCCTCCGCCGACAAGTTTTCCATACAAAGTACTATCGCTCGAGGAAGATAACTTAAAATTTAAAACTGATTGTTTAAACTTAGCAACTTAGCTTCTCTGTTGTCCATTTCCGCAAGGCGACAGCCTCGAGCGACGCTTGGGCCCACACCATTATCTTCTCCTTCCCCTGTTAACTTGTGGGTGGATGAACCTTCTTCTTGTTTGAGAAGAAAGAAGAGAAAATAGTTATTGAGCCTAGTGGCTCGTTATCGCTATCGGTGTGGATGCTGCACAAAATGTTAGAGAACACATGCATATAAGATTATGAAAGCATGTATTGACAAGTTGTGCGCAACACATAGGCTTTATCGATGCACGGGTCACGCCTCGCTTTGTACAAAGGATTACATGCAACAGCTGCAAGATTTGTATTAAAGGGTGGTTGCTTAACGGGTTCCGCAACCGCGCTTTATGGGTAAAACTTGAGAAGATGCTCTATATTCCAGGAATTGCTCACCGGATCGCCATCTTCGGTCTCAAGGCGGACAGCACCGGCCTAGTGACTGCTTTCACCCGATAAGGGCCTTCCCACTTCAAGGCCAACTTGTTGGAATTCTTGGCGGATTGAACGCTACCAAGAACAAGGTCGCTTTCCTCGACAAGCTTCGCATTAACTTTGCGGCTATGGTAGCGACGCAAAGCTTGCTGGTAACGAGCAGCTCAGACAAGAGCTCAAGACGATCCTCCTCGAGGAGCAGCGCCATCTTGTCGCAGCTGCTCTTGCTCAAGCTCATCATAAGCGAGCACTCGAGGTGACCCGTGATACGAAGTTCCGTGGGAGAACTGCCTCGCCCATAGACTAGAGCGAAGGTGTCCGCCAGGGCTCGATTTGGCGCCGCCCGATCGACCAAAGAACCACCGCAGCCTCGATCCAGCTTTCTTCCGCACTTGCGCAGCCTTCGTCGAAAGTTCTGGTCTTGAGTCCCCGCAGCACTTCAGCATTTGCCCTCTCGCTTGACCGCTGCTTCTCGGTGAGCAATGTAAAAGCAGACTTTGGCGCCAAGATCTTGGATGTACCGCATGAAGGTATCGACTCGTGAATTGTGTGCCATTGTCGGTGATGATCCTATTAGGAATCCCAAACGGCAAACAATTGTCCTCAAGAACTTGATTGCTGACCGTGCTGTCACCTTCCTCATCGGTTCCACTTCCGCCACTTTGTGAACTTGTCGATTGCGACGATAAGTACTCAAAGCCCCGACAGCTCGGGGAAGGGGCCGAGGATGTCGAGCCCCTGCATCAAAAGGGCCAGGATAAAGGGATCGCCTGGAGAGCTTGAGCTGGTTGGTGTATCTGCTTGGAATGGAACTGCACGCTTCACACTTGGTTACTTGTGCAGCTTGCATCCTGGAGGGCTTCGCCGAAGAAACCTTACCGAAAGCTTTGCTTAAGTGTTTTGGCGCCAATGTGGTGACCACATATGCCTCCATGTATCTCTCGCCAACAGCTTCGGCCCATCTTCCCGCAAATACACTTCAATTTCACTCCGTTGAGTCTTCTTCTATATAGGATGTTGTCAACAAACTGATACATACTTGACTGCCGGGCTACTTTTTCCGCTTCTTCTTGCTTTTCGGGAACTTCTCCTGTTTGAAGGAAATGGACGATTTGCTGCGCCCATGCTGGAGCCTGTGGCTCGACAACAAGGACTAAAGGCTCATCTACCACTGTGGGAACATTAGCTTCCACGGCAAGAACCTGTGGTTCCGCCGGAGCTTGATGATCCCTGGCAAGCTTGCCGCAAAGATGTCGGGGAAGCTGATCATGTCCCGCGATCACCTATGGGACCTGGTCCCTTGTGGTTCGGAGGGGGAGCGGAGGATGCACAAAGAGCGGATCGAAGCGATGCACACAAGCAGATTTACCCAGCTTCGGAGCTCTCCGGAGAGATAATACTCCTACTGCTGCTTTGTGGATTATATTGTGTTCTTGCTAGGGAGCAATGGAGCTACAAAACCTAGCCCGAGTGTGGTCTCGTATGAGTCGAATGAACTAAGCCGAGTTTAACCGAACCCTTTCTACATTGCACTTGGGCCTCCTTTATAGGCACAAGGGGTCACCACAGTGGCAAGTAGACAAGGGTAAGATAGTAAAACAGAGGTTGGTACACCGCTTTGTACAAAGGTACAAGGATATATACCTAACTCGACGGCAAGGGACAAGAGTCATAAATGCCCGCCTCGATCGCTGAACAAAGGTAACAGGACCGCTGGCGCGCCCGCTTGCCACGATGGTAGCTTGTCGCCGCTTATCGCTGCTCCTCGCTGGCTGCACAGCCCATCGACACGCTGCTCGGAAAGCCCCGCGGCGACACGCTGGCGGATGAGCTGGAGCGAGATGAAGAGAGGGTGCCGCCGCTGCAAGCGCCTTTGCCACGGCAGAACCCTTCTCGCTTGGGAGCTCGGCGCCACCAAGCCTTCCCGGCAAGCTCCTCTTGCCGGGCCTTGTTTCCTTCGTGCCTTGAGGGTCTTCCCGGCAAGCTCCTCTTGCCGGGCCTTGATTACTTTGTTCTCGAATGGCTCCAAAGGAGCCGCTGAAGATCTTGATGGTCACCAGGCCAGCCTCGCTGCTGGGTGTCAGAATCGCCTGCACGAAGTTCGGGTGCTAGGGGTACCCCTACTCTAGTACACCGACAACCGCTGTTGCAAAAATTCCTAGAAAAGTAAGAGAATGATATAATGTTGAAACTTTTTGCATAATGAGACCTGACAAATATTCTACAACATAGTATTTTTATCAAAAATTTTGGAGTTAGGGAAGTATTGATACTCTTGCATTCTTTACAGACTGTACTGTTTTGGCAGATTGCTGTTATGTTTGCATTGTTTGTATATGTTTGCTTGTTTAATGATTCTATTTGAGGATAGGAGTATTAAATATGCAGAGACATTTAGTATGAAATGTGGAATAATAATTTTAGTGATTTTTTAAGTAGAAAATGATAAGGTTTTGCATTGGTTTATACTAACCTATCTCACGAGTTCTTGTTGAGTTTGTTGTGGATGAAGCTTTTGAGAAATAGAGAAACCATGATATGAGAGGAATTAAGGAGAGGAAAAAGCTCAAGATTGGGGATGGCCAAGGCACCCCAAGATAATATGTCAAGAAGTCTCAAGCATCTAAGCTTGGGATGCCCCATTAGGCATCCCACCTTTCTTCTTCAACAACTATCGGTTAGTATCGGTTGATCCTAAGTTTTTGTTTCTTCACATGAGTTGTGCTATCCTTGCAATGCCATTTTATCTTGCTTTGCTTGCTGTTAGAATAAAGTACTAAGATCTTAAATTCTTTAATGAGAGAGAGTATTCACATAGTTACATAATTATTTAGCTACTCATTGAACTTCACTTATATCTTGTTGGAGTAGTTTGTCATTTACTCATGTGCTTCACTTATATCCTATGAGTAAATGGTTGAATGAGTTGAATGTCACAAATATGAAATTATATATGTTTCATTTTCTAATCCCATGGGGAGTAATGACTTCACATCTAAGAAGTAGAGGTTGTAAATTTATTGAAGGTTAGCAAGCATTGTATTGGTCATTAGAACAATTCATGAAAGAATATTGAAGGAAGAGAGATTTCACACATAAATATACTATCCTAGACATCTTTTATAATTGTGAGCACTCATTAAGTATGACATGATAAAGAGTTGATGTTGGACAAGGAAGACAATGTAATGGGTTATGTTTTCTCACATCTCAGTTAAAGTATATTGTCATGGATCATTCAAACATGTTGAGGTTGCCTTTCCCCCTGATGCTAGCAAAAATTCCTTGCACCAAGTATACATACTACTTGTGCTTCAAGTATCCTTAAACCCAGTTTTGCCATGAGATTCCACCATACCTACCTATGGATTGAGTAAGATCCTTCAAGTAAGTTGTCATCGGTGCAAGCAATAAAAATTGCTCTCTAAATATGTATGATCTATTAGTGTGAAGAAAATAAGCTTTATACGATCTTGATATGGAAGCAATAAAAGCGACGGACTGCATAATAAAGGTCCATATACAAGTGGCAATATAAAGTGACGTTCTTTTGCATTAAGATTTTGTGCATCCAACCATAAAAGCGCATGACTACCTCTGCTTCCCTCTGCGAAGGGCCTATCTTTTACTTTATGTCTTTTATTTTATGCAAGAGTCAAGGTGATCTTCACCTTTCCCTTTTTCATTTTATCCTTTGGCAAGCACCTCGTGTTGGAAAGATCCTGATATATATATATCCAATTGGATGTAAGTTAGCATGAACTATTATTGTTGACATCACCCAAATGTGAATACGTTGGGAGGCAACACTATAAGCCCCTATCTTTATCAGTGTCCGATTAAAACTCCATAACCATTAGTATTGCATGAGTGTTAGCAATTGTAGAATACTATATGATAGTTGAGTATGTGGAGTTTGCTAAATCAAAGCTCTGACATAGACCCTTCCTGAAAATAGGATGAATTGTAATTGTTTGATGCCTAAGAATGAAGTTTGCTAGTTTTCAAGAAAGTTTATGGTCTATGCTTTAACATGTGAATAGCTTGTTACTTGATCTTGAGAAGTTTTATGAGATGAACTACTGTTATGACATATAATTATGCTAGAAAAGGTGATTGAAATTATCATTGATCAAACTTGTGCACCTGCTAGCATTCACACATCATAAATTCTTTATTTTATCATTTACCTACTCGAGGACGAGTAGGAATTAACCTTGGGGATGCTGATATGTCTCCAACATATCTATAATTTATGAAGCATTCACGCTATTTTATTATCTGTTTTGAATGTTTACGGGCTTTATTATACACTTTTATATTACTTTTGGGACTAACCTATTAACCGGAGGCCCAGCCCATATTGCTTTTTTATTGCCTGTTTCAGTATTTCGAAGAAAAGGAATATCAAACGGAGTCCAAACGGAATGAAACCTTCGGGAGCGTGATTTTTGGAACGAACATGATCCGGGAGGAGTACAAGCCAGGGAAACTTCGAGGAGGCCAGGAGATAGGAGGGTGCGCCCACCGCCCTGGGCGCCCCCTGTCTCGTGGGCCCCTCGTGGCTTCCCCGACCGACTTCTTTCGCCTATATATTCCCATATACCCTAAAACCATCGAATACGAAGATAGATCGGGAGTTCCGCCACCGCAAGCCTCTCAGAGCCACCAAAACCTCTCGGGAGCCCATTCCAGCACCCTACCGGAGGGGGGGTGATCCCTCACCGGTGGCCATCTTCATCATCCCGGTGCTATCCATGACGAGGAGGGAGTAGTTCACCCTCGGGACTGAGGGTATGTACTAGTAGCTATGTGTTTTATCTCTCTCTCTCTCGTGTTCTCTCTATGGCACGGTCTTGATGTATCGGGAGCTTTGCTATTATAGTTGGATATTATGATGTTTCTCCCCCTCTACTCTCTTGTGATGAATTGATTTTTCCCTTTGAAGTTATCTTGTCGGATTGAGTCTAAGGATTTGAGAAAACTTGATGTATGTCTTGCGTGCTTATCTGTGGTGACAATGGGATATCACGTGATCCACTTGATGTATGTTTTGGTGATCAACTCGTGGGTTCTTCCCATGAACCTATACATAGGGGTTGGCACATGTTTTCGTCTTGACTCTCCGGTAGAAACTTTGGGACACTCTTTGAAGTACTTTGTGTTGGTTGAATAGATGAATCTGAGATTGTGTGATGCATATCGTATAATCATGCCCACGGATACTTGAGGTGACAACGGAGTATCTAGGTGACATTAGGGTTTTGGTTTATTTGTGTCTTAAGGTGTTATTCTTCTATGAACTCTATGATAGATTGAATGGAAAGAATAGCTTCATGTTATTTTACTACGGACTCTTGAATAGATAGAACAGAAAGGATAACTTTGAGGTGGTTTGGTACCCTACCATAATCTCTTCGTTTGTTCTCCGCTATTAGTGGCTTTGGAGTGACTCTTTGTTGCATGTTGAGGGATAGTTATATGATCCAAGTATGTTATTATTGTTGAGAGAACTTGCACTAGTGAAAGTATGAACCCTATGCCTTGTTTCCTACCTTTGCAATACCGTTTACGCTCACTTTTATCATTAGTTACCTTGCTCTTTTTATATTTTCAGATTACAAATACCTATATCTACCATCCATACTGCACTTGTATCACCATCTCTTCACCGAACTAGTGCACCTATACAAATCTACCATTGTATTGGGTGTGTTGGGGACACAAGAGTCTCTTTTATTTGGATGCAGGGTTGTTTGAGAGAGATCATCTTCATCCTACGCCTCCCACGGATTGATAAACCTTAGGTCATCCACTTGAGGGAAATTTCCTACTGTCCTACAAACCTCCGCACTTGGAGGCCCAAGAACGTCTACAATAAGAAGGTTGTGTAGTAGACATCACACCTCCGAGTTCTGCACATGTTCGGCTCAATGACGTCCCTCGAACTCTTGATCCAGCAAAGTGTCGAGGAAGAGTTTTGTCAGCGACGGCATGGTGAAGGTGATGGCGAAGTTATCCGCGCAGGGCTTCGCTTAAGTACTATGACAATATGACCGGAGGAGTAAACGGTGGAGGGGGGCACCGCACATGGCTAAGAACAATTGATGTGCCTTAGAGGTGCCCCCTACCCCCATATATAAAGGAGAGAAAGAGAAGGAACCCGCCTTGCAATGCCGAAGACAATCTGCGTGTTGGACTCATCGTCATTGAAGCCTGGTTCAGGGGCTACCGAGGGAGTCCTGGATTAAGGGGTCCTCGGACAGCCGGACTATATACATATGTCGGACTGTTGGTGTCAGGACCCCGATTCCAAGTCACATCGACCTAGCCGGTAACACCTCATATCACTTTGCGGCCTCACACACGGTATTCTCACGGGTGTCGCTTACCATGGCCCGGGACCGCTTATGCCTTTTGGCTCACGATATGATAGTGTCGCTAGCATCCACATGACAAACAACCCGGGCCGACATGGCTAGTCGTGAACCCAAAGCGGCGCTAACCTATGGGGACAAGCATACATGAATCACATCGAGCATGTCAGTCATCAACGTATGAATTCGGGCTGTAGCGACGGCGGCGTTGAAGGGGATCTCCGGTGACGACGGGGTCGGGCGAGGTCGGTGCAGTGGCCTCGGGCTACTCGAGCACTCGGGGCTCGGCTAGCTCGACGAAGAGGAGGGCGGCGGAGCTCCTAGACACGACGGGGAGGAGCACAGACGACGGGGAGCGCGCCTACGGCGACGGCATGGCTGCGGTGGGGTCGGCCATGGCGGGGGAGCGCGAGGGGGAGGAGCTGGGGAGGAAGAGAGATGTCTGAGGGCTCGGGGGCAGAGAGAGAGGGCGCTGCGCGTCGGTCGCTCGGTGAGGGGAGCGGCGAGGCGGCGACCAGGTGCGTGGCATGCATGCGGTGCTCGCTTCGAGCACTGCCTGCTCGCTCGGCTGGGTAAGCAGCCACGGCGCGCAGCTGGGCTGGGCCGGCAGGTGGGCCGGTTGGGTGGCGCCAGGTAAGCTTTTCATTCTATTTTTCTTTTTCTAATTTTCTGTAACTTTGTGGAGTTTTAAAAAATACTTGAACAGTTCCAAAATTCACTAAACTGGACCTGGTCCTTAGTTGGAATATTTCCAACATGAAACATTTTAGTTTGGGAATATTTGGGCATTTGAAATATTATATATAATTTAAATGCCCAAACTCAAATACTTTATGATTTAATTCAACAACCTTAGGATGACCTAGAAAATTGTGCACCACTTTTGGCAGAGGCTCTGAACCAAAGCAAAGGTGATGAGCATTTTAGAAGGGCATTTCAGGTTCATTGAAAATAATTTTAGTAAACCCTAGTTGGATTCAAAAGGGGTTCTGGGGGTTCTGTCCTTCCCATTTCAAATTTCAGATGAAAATTAAACATGATGCACACACTAATGCATGGACTAGCTAGGATGTGACAACTCACCCCACTCAAAAGAATCTCGTCCCGAGATTTAGGATCCGCTATAAAAGGTGGGATACTCAAGTCAAGACGATCCTCCCTTTCCCAAGTTGCGCCTTGCTCGGAATGGTTTGACCATTGAACCTTTAGAAACTTGATATTCGACGCCGAGTGGTACGCTCGGTTTGATCAAGAATACGAACGGGATATTCTCGATAGGTGAGGTTATCTTGGAGATCAAGCTGCTTGTGGTCCACTCCACGGATAGGATCCGAGAAGCAACGCCTGAGTTGGGAAACGTGGAAGACATCATGGACTCGAAAGATGCAAAGATAGTTCCAATTGGTAGGCTTACTTCTTCTCATTTGGCAGGAATGCGAAGGGTCCAATGTAACGAGGAGCCAACTTGCCTTTGATACCAATCGATGGGTTCCTTCAAAGGAGTAACCGAAGGTAAGCTTATCTCGCCAATTTTATAAGCCATAGGCTTATGCTTGCGGTCATATTGGCTCTTTTGACGAGATTGGGCTGTTTTCAATTTCACTTAATAACGCGAACCTGCTCTTCTCGCTTCCTGAATCATATCCGCCAAAGAGTTGTCTCTCCCGGTTTCACCGCTTAAGAGGCATTCACATTTTCGTCCATAAAGAACTTCGAAGGAGCTTTGCCCAAGCTAGCTTGATAACTATTGTTATAAGCGAACTCGCGAATGGAAGGCATTTCTCCCAATTCATGCCGAAAGAGATGATGAAGCTCAAGCATATCCTCTAGGATTTGATTGACTCGCTCTACTTGACCACTTGATTGAGGATGGAAGGCGGTGCTAAAGGAGAGACGAAGTTCTATAGCATTTTGGAAACTTTCCCAAAATCAAGAGGTGAAAAGACTTCCACGGTCTGAGTTAATCTCCAATGGAACACCATGAAGAGACACTATTCGAGAGATGTACAAATCAGCTAGCTGGCTAGCGGTTATACTCTCACGAGCGGTAGGAAGTGGGCCACTTTGGAAAGACGATCGACGATAACGAAGATAGCATTATTCCTCTCTTGGTCCTGGGAAACCCGTAATGAAATCCATACCAATTTTATCCCATTTCCATTCGAATAGCCAAAGGTTGAAGGGTACCAAGAGGTCGTTGATGTTCGCTTAACTCGACGACGACGCTGTAATTAGCAATGTATTGAGCGATTTCTCTTCATCCTAGTCCACCAAAACCTCCGGGCGAGGTCTTGATACATTTTAGTACTACCGGATGAATGGTGAGAGGAGAGTCATGAGCTTCCTTAAGGATCAATCGCCTCAGGTTGCGCACCTTGGGAACCACTATACGGTCTCCAAAGAACACGACACCTTGTTCATCGATGGAGAAACAATCTGCGACTCCTTTCTTGATGTTTCTCTTGATGCGGGAAATTCCCGGGTCTACCTTCTGTGCCTTGATGATCTGATCCGTAAGGGTAGGTTTCGCCACCAGGGTGGAAAGGAATCCTCGAGGAACAATGTGAAGGTTAATCTTACGAAATTCCTCGTGGAGAAATGGTTGGCTTTGTTGTAACATCAGATTGTTACAATAAGATTTGCGACTTAGTGCGTCAGCCATGACATTGGCCTTGCCTGGGGTGTAAGATATTCCTATGTCGTAATCTGTATCAACTCGACCCAACGCCTTTGCCCGAGATTCAAACCGTTGGGTGAAGATATATTTCAGACTTTGGTGATCAGTAAATTTCGCAACGATTACCAAGAAGGTAATGTCACCAGGTTTTGAGTGCATGAACCATCGCTGCAAGCTCTAGATCGTGTGTGGATAGTTATCCTCATGTGGACGCAATCTGTCGAGAAGCGTAGGCAATCACATGACGGTCTTGCATGAGTATGCAACCTAGTCCTTGTCGCGAGGCGCCGCAATAGATAATAAAGTCCTTAGAAAAATCTGGTGGAACAAGTACGGAGCAGATGTCGCGCCTTTTCAGTTCTCGAAAGCTGAACTCAAGACCGTGGCGCCCATTCAACTTCTTATCTTTCTTGAGGAGTTCGTTAGAGGTTTAGCAACTTTAGAGAAATTCTCGACGAAGCGGTGGCAATAGCTCGCTAAACCGAGGAAACTCCAAACTTGCTTGACCGATTCTGGTGGAGTCCACCAAGGACGGCTTGAACTCGCCGATTGACAGAATGCCCTTACCAGAGATTACATGGCCTAGGTAGGTCACTTCGTAACCAAAATTCACACTTAGAGAATTTGGCATAAAGGCGGTGCTCTCGAAGTTTCATCAATACTAGCCTTAGATGTTCGGCATGTTCTTCCTCATTCTTGGATTAGATGAGTATCTCATCGAGGTATACCATGACGAATTTATCCAAATACTCCATGAAGATTGAGTTCATTAACCGAGAGAAAGTGGCTGGAGCATTGGTTAATCCGAACGACATGACGGTGTACTCTTATTGGCCATAACGAGAAACAAAGGCCGTTTTAGGAATGTCCCCGTTCTTGATTTTGATTTGATGGTAGCCCAACCTCAAATCCATCTTGGAAAAGACTGAGGATCCTGGGGAGCGGATATGTCGGTGTACTAGAGTAGGGGTACCCTAGTACCCCGAACTTGTGCATGGACAGTTGCAGCGCCCCACGGCAGGCTGGCCCGATGACCGCCATAGTCCTCAAATGCTCCTTTGGAGCCATTCAAGAACAAAGAATAAGACCCCGGCAAGAGGAGCTTGCCGGAAGGCCACCAGTATGCTGGCGAAGCAAGGCCCCGCAAGAGGAGTTTGCCGGAAGGCTTGGCGGCGCCGAGCCCCTGCCGCCGACAAGGTTCCTACCACGGCAAGGCACTTGCCGGGCGGGCGACCTCTCTTCATCTCCGCCCAGCTCACCCGCCAACGTGTCACCACGGGCTCTCCCAAGCACGCTGTGTCGACGGGCTGTGCAGCCAGCGGGAGTAGCGACAAGCGGCGCCGACAAGCAACCATCGTGGCAAACGGAGGCGCACTTGACGGTCCCCATTACACTCGTTTCGGGCGATCGAGACGGCATTGATGACTCTTGTCCCTTGCCATCGAGTTAGGTATAGATTATCAGACACTTTACAGAGCGTGTACCAACCTATGTTTTACCATCTTACCCTTGTCTACTTGCCACATGTGGTGACCCTTATGCCTATAAAAGGAGGCCCAAGTGCAACGAGAAAGGGTTTGGTTCTGGTCCAGCTCCGCTTAGTTCATCACATTCATACGAAACCACACTCAAAGCTAGGTCTTGTAGCTCCCATTGCTCCCTAGCAAGAATACAAGATAATCCACAAAGCAGCAGAGGAGTGTTATCTCCCGAGAGCTCCGGCTGGGTAAATCTGCTCGTGCATCGCCGATCCGCTTTTTGTGCAATCTCCGCCCCTCCGAACCACAAGGGACCCAGTCCCGAGGTGCTCGTGGGACACGATCAAGACTCCCCGACATCTTTGGCGCGCCAGTAGGGCGCCGAGGCTGTGTGAACCCGATCCGTGGTCACACGAGCAACTTCATCGACATCTTCGCAACATGGCACCAAGAAGAAGTCTTCGGCAGCAGCAGATCCGCTCATGAACCCACCACCACCGGAGCCGCCAGTGGTGGGGAACGCCGGCGAGGAACCGCGCCGCCGAGAGAGCCCACGATGCCGCCAGTCCAAGGACAAGGCAGCGCAGCGCCGGGCGCTCAATCTGCAGCGCCCTTCGCAGGAGGCACGGGACCGAGAAGGCCATGATACTCGCGCACCATACGCCGCTGGATCAAGGCTGTTGGAGGATCCCGAGGCCTCGAGACCCGCATGCACCTCAAAGATGCCGGTACAGTGGAGTACGGTCGCCATGGATGCTGCTCCTCCTAACTTGGTTAGAGTCCGAGCACATCCCGCTTCTTCGCCCGCACGCCGCTGCCGCCAACCACACCAGCGAAGCCTTGGCAAGAGCTGAGTTATTTAGATTACCTCCAACGGCCGATAAGGTCGACGAATGGAGGGCTACAATTCAAAGTCTCATCGGCTTCGCCAACGGCGACGTCCCGCGGCAACCGAGTGCTTCGCAGCCGCGGCGAGGCGACAAGGCGCGAGCCGATGGCGACGAGACTTGCGGGGGTGCACCCACCGTACACTCCCCATCCCGAAGGCCAAGATCGCTTGGCTCGCCGGATCCACCTCGACAGCGACTCCACAGCATCGTCGGATCCGCGAGCTCGTCGCGACCAACGCCAAGTTCTTCGAGAACGGCAAGAAGAAGACGCTCGAACCCGTATTGAGCGCCAAGAGAAGCGCCGCCAATCGACCAACGCGCCGGCCCACTGTCGATATGCATGCGCCAGGGGAACCAGCGACTTGTCAGACGCGTAGGTTGCCCTGCGCTCACTCGTGAGCTGCGGCAAGTCCGTGGTCTGACAAGAAAAACTTCAAACCAGACGTGCGGAGAAGTATGACGGCAGGACACACCCATCGGAGTTCCTCAAGATCTACACCATCGCGTGCAAGCTGCGGGGACGAGACGACAAGATCCTCGCTAACTACTTTCCCTTGGTGCTCAAGCCAAACATCGATCTTGGCTCATGCACTTGCCGGATGGCTCTATTTCTTCTTGGTAGATTTGTGCCACCAGTTTGTTGGCGCCTTCACAGTGGCCACAAGCCTCATGGCTGTGAGAGTGATCTCCACCTGCTTGTCCGTAGGAGGGGAGTCTCACAAAATTCATCCGAGATTCAGCCGAGTGCACTACAACATCCAGACGCCCACCCCTGCTGCAGTGATCGCATTCCATCGTAATGTACGAAATCGCAGGATGAGGGAGGAGATGGCGATGTGCAAAGTGAAAGACGCCACGAGCTCCACGCCTAGCCGACAAGTGTGCACGCTACCGAAGAAGGAAGAAGACTCCTGAGAGAATGTGGGAGCAGAGTCTGACAAGGAGGGGATCGCCTGCAAGAAATAGCCGGGCGGAACAACAGAGGAAGAAAACCAAGAAGTACTAGTTGTCGAGCAGTCCGGCAAGGATGGTGCCGCCAACAAAGCCAAGGCTGGTTGCTCCGGCAAGGAGGATGCCGTTGACGCCGACCGCCAAGCTGTGGCGGCCGCCGACAAGCCTGACAGCTCCAACAAGCAGTACTGTAAAATCCACCTCACCAAGGGCCACGATCTCCAGAGCTGCAAGAAAGTTGAGCAGCTTGTTGAGCTATAGAGAGCTGAGTACGAGAGGCGAGACAAGGGGAAGGCCCAAGAAGGTGCAGGTGCAGCAAGTAAGAAGAGACCTGGTCGGGGAGGGCGCCGCGGCAAAGCCAAGCAGCGGTAAGGAGACAGACCTCCCCGTGGCCGCGACAAGGAAGAAGATGAAGATGAAGATGACGAGGACGATGAAGACGATGAAGCTGATGAGCAGGAGTTTCAAAAGGCAATGGAGGTCCTTTATGCCGACGGTGGTGCGTCTCTCAGATACCTCGACCGCCAACTCAAGCAATGGATGCGTGAGGTCAATGCAGCAGAACCATCCATAGAGTCACGCAAACCTCTAAATGGTCCAAGACGCCCATCATCTTTGACATTGAGGATCACCCCGATCGCATCATCTGCAGCCGGGTGCCTGCCGATGTTGGTCTCACCAACCATCCGCAACCTCAAAGTCACAAAGATGTTGGTTGACGGCGGGCCGCCTGAATTTGATGTCCTCGCAGGCTCCGTAAGCTTCAAATCCTCGACAACGAGCTCAAGAAACTAGTACTTTCCAAGGAATCAACCCACGAAGGAGAAAGCCCAAAGGGAAGATCACGCTGCGGTAACATTCGGCAGCGAGCTCAACTTCAGAACTCGAGGGTCACGCTTGACGTCGCCGATTTCCCATTGCCCTACAATGGCATACTTGGCCGCCCAAAGACTCGCCAAGTTTATGGCCGCCTCATTATGCTTAGAACCTATCAAGATGCCCGCCCGATAAGCGCTATTTCTGTCCATGGCGACAAGAAAGATGCACTTATCTGCGCCGACAAGATTTACCGGGATGCAGCAGCCGCGATAGATAGCAAACCACTTACCGCTGAAGCTCCCGGGGAAGAAGAAGACCACCAGGTCCGCAAGAGCTCTGCTGCCCACTCCGCAAGCGCACTCTTCGAGTGCTGCGCCACCGCCGAGGACGCACCATCGAGCTCCACCGCAAGTGCAACAAGACGATGGCAGCTCCGCCAAAGACCAAGAAGGTGCCCGCCAAGGAGGACGGCACCGGTGGTACCTTCACCATCAATGCCACGCTTGATCCTAAATAGGAAGGCGAAGCTCGTTGCTTTCCTACGGCGAATGTCGATGTGTTTGCATGGCAACCATTTGACATCCCCGTGTTCCTGTGAAAGTAATTGAGCACCACCTAGCTGTCTATCCTCACGCCGCCCGCCAAGCAAAGAGTTAGGAAACAGCAAAGGAGCGCCAAGAGTTCATAGCGTAAGAAATCAAGAAATTAGAAGCAGCAGGCTTGTCGAGGAGTCCTCCACCCCACGTGGTTGGCCAATCCGTAGTTGTATCGCAAGGCTAATGGGAAATGGAGACTTTGTATTGACTTCACCGATGTTAATAAAGCTTGTCCCAAAGACCCATTTCCCTTGCCGCCAGATCGACCAGATTGTTGACTCCACGGCTGGATGCGATCCGCTGCTTTCTTGATGCATATTCAGGATATCATCGATCTTCATGGCGAAAGAGGATGAAGAGAAACCGCATTCATTACACCATGTGGCACGATCGCTTTATACGGATGCCTTTCGGTTTGAAGAATGCTGGTTCAACCTTTGCAAGGGTAGTCCATGATGCCTTTGGACCTCGATACACGAAATGTAGAAGCTACATGGATGACATAGTGGTCAAGAGCAAAGACAAAGCAACCTTGGTTCAGGATTTGATGAGACGCTTGCAAACCTGCGCAAGATCAACCTCAAGCTCAACCCCGAGAAGTGCGTGTTTGGAGTCCTTCCGCAAGCTTCTCGGTTCTTTGTATCTCAGGGGGAATTGAAGCCAATCCCGACAAGATCAAGGCCATTGAGCAGATTGAAGCACCAAAGCGCCAAGGATGTCGAGGCTTGCCGGTTGCGTGGCTGCTCTCAAGAGGTTCATCTCTAAGTTCTGCTGAACGCCTCGCCGCTTTTCAAGATTTTGAAAAGGCAGGTCCAATGAAATGGACTCGGCGGAGGCTGCGCTGCAGACTTGAAGAGATACTCGTCCTCCGCTCCAATACTTGTCGCACCTAGGCCACAAGAGAAGTTGTGCTGTATATAGCGGCAACCAATCAAGTGGTTAGTGCTGCGTTAGTAGCGGAGAGGGAGGCGATGATGAGCCGGCAACCGAGGCAAGCGATCCAGCGACAAGCAAGGGGCTTCGCCACAAGCTCGGTCCCGACAAGAACAGATCAGCGCAGGTTACGACAAGATACGTAAAAAGATGGTGCAGCGCCTACCTACTTTGTCGGCCCCTTCTCTGTGGGGATAGGTCAAGGTACTGTGTGTGCGAAGTTGCTTTTCGCCTCCTCATGGCCTCGAGAAAGCTGCGCCATTACTTCCAAGCACACGAGATAACAGTTGTCACTCGCTTCATGAAGAGGATATTGCGTAATCCGTATAAACAGGCAGGATTGTCGAGTGGGCACCGAACTGTCAAGCTTTGGTCTCAAGTTTGAAAGCACTTCAACTATCCAGCAGCGAGCATTGGCAGAATTCATAGCAGAGTGGACGCCAACGCAAGACGAAGAAATTCCAGAGACAAGCATCCCCGCCAAGGAGGCAAATAAAGAGTGGCTGATGTACTTTGATGGAGCTTTCTCGCTGCAAGCGCCGGTGTCAAGCGGTTGCTTATCGCACCCACCGGAGAGCACCTCAAGTACATAGTCCAGATGCACTTTCCCAAGGAACAAGCAACAAACAATACTGAAGAGTATGAAGGTTTGCTTGCCGGTCTCAGGATTGCTGTAGACCTTGGGATTAAGAAGCTCATCGTCAGCGGGGACTCACAACTTGTCGTCCGACAAGTAAATAAAGATTATCAAAGTCCGTTGATGGAAGCCTACATCAATGAAGTGAGAAAGCTTGAAGAGCACTTTGAAGGCCTGCAGATGGAACACGTTCCAAGAACTCAGAATGATATAACTGATGGCCTCTCCAAATGTGCCGCACTTAAGTTGCCTGTGGAACCAGGAATTTTTGTGCTCAAGCTGACTCAGCCAACCGTAACATCATCAACAGGACAGAGCAAGAAGAGAAAATTGGTTTCCGGCGACTACGTTCCGGCAGAGCTCTCTGAAGCCGCCCCCAAGAAGGTCCCTAAAACCAACGCAAGTATCACTGAGGAGCAGTCTACTCCGACAAACCATACAGTTTGTATCGTTGAAGCAAACGCTCCCGACAAGTTTAGCTCCGGCAAGCTTGCCGGGGATCATCGAGCTCCGGCGGACCCACAAGTCCTTGCCGTAGAAGCTGATGTTCCCCCAGTGATAGATGAGCCTTTAGTCCTTGTTGTCGAGCCACATGCTCCAACATGGGCACAGCAAATCGCCCATTTCCTTCAGACAGAGAACTTCCCAAGAGCAAGAAAAGCGGAAAAGTAGCCCGGCAAGTCAAGTATGTACCAGTTTGTTGACAACATCCTGCATGTAAGAAGGCTCAACGGTGTGAAATTGAAGTGTATTTGCCGAAGATGGATGTGCTGCTGGCAGAGATACATGGAGGCATATGTGGTCACCACATTGGCGCAAGAGCACTTGCCGCAAAGCTTTCCGCAAGGTTTCTTCCGCCGAAGCCTCTAGGATGCAACCGCACAAGTAACCAAGTGTGAAGCGTGCAGGCCCATTCCAAACAGATACACCAACCAGCTCAAGCTCTCCAGACGATCCCTTTATCCTCGCCCTTTCGGTCCGGGGCTCGACATCCTCGCCCCTTCCCCAAGCTTTCGGGGCTTTGAATACTTGTACGTCGTAATCGACAAGTTCACAAAGTGGCCGGAAGTGGAACCAAGGAGGAAGGTGACAGCACAACACCGCCAAGTTCTTCAGTCAATTGTTTGCCGCTTTGGGATTCCTAACCGGATCATCACCGATAACGGCACACAGCTTCACGAGCCGCACCTTCATGCAAGACGCCCAAGATCTTGGCGCCAAGATCTGCTTTTGCTTCGCTTGCTCACCCAAGAAGCAACGGTCAAGCAGAGAGCAAACGCTGAAGTGCTGCGAGGACTCAAGACCGTAACTTTCGACAGTGCTGCACAAGTGCGGAAGGAACTGGATCGAGGAGCTGCCGGTGGTTCTTGGTCGATCAGACGACGCCAAATCGAGCCACCGCCGCACACCTTTTGCTCTAGTCTACGGAGCAGAGGCAGTTCTCCCACGGAACTCGTGGTACGGGTCACCTCGAGTGCTCGCTATGATGAGTTTGAGCAAGAGCAGCTGCGATAAGATGACGCTACGCTCCTCGAGGAAGATCGCCTTCAGGCTGCTGACGAGCTGCTCGTTATCAACAAGCTTTGCGCCGCTACCATAGCCGCAGTTAATGCCGAAGCTTCGAGGAAGGTGACCTTGTTCTTCGCCGCTCAATCCGCCAAGAATTCCAACAAGTTGACGCCGGCGGAAGGCCCTTATCGGGTAAAACGAAATCACTAGGCCCGGCGCTGTCCGCTTTGAGACCAAGATGGCCTTCCGTGAGCAATTCCTGGAATATAGAGCATCTTCGCAAGTTTTACCCATGAGGCGCGGTTGCCGAACCTGCTCCGCAACCACCCTTTTGTACAAGTCTTGCCGCTGTTGCATGTAATCCTTTGTACAAAGCCGGGCGCAGACTCGCAGCATCAAGAAGTTTATGTGTTGCGCACATTTTGTCAATACATGCCATCATAATCATATATGCATGTGTTTACTAACATTTTGTGCAGCATCCGCTCCCGTAAGCGATGACGGGCCATTAGGCTCCATAACTTTATTTTCTCTTCTTTCTTCTCAAACAAGAAGAAGGTTCATCCACCCACAAGTTCACCAGGGGGGAAGGATAAGATAATGGTGTGGGCCGCTAATCGTCGCTCAAGGAACTGTCGCCTTGCCAGAAAATGGACAACAGAAAAGCTAAGTTGCTAAGTTTAGACGACCAGTTTTAAGTTTTTAAGTTATCTTCCTCGAACGATAGTACTTTGTATGGAAAACCTGTGCGCGGAGGAACCGACTCATGACTAGCTTGCACCCTTACTTTGTTTCGAGTCAGCTCAACAACTTAAGTGAGCTGCAGCTAGTCCGCTGATAAGGTTGCTTGTCGGTAGCGACCCGCCAAAGAAGTTGCTGAAGTTCCGACTCAAGGCCATGCAAGGGTGCTCTGCACCGCAAGTTCTCGAAAGCGAGGGCAGTAACATACAAGGAAGAAATCGAGTAAAGGAAATAACATTGCATTCGATTGCCTAAGATAGTGTATCTTACATAATAACTTGTCGCAGATCTAATAGATTTTTCGCCTAAACATGATCTACAGCGACAAGAGAAAGATAGACTTATGGCCTAGTCCACGCGGGTCGCCTCGAGCCTCTTAACTCCGCCACCCTGTCCACGATGGTGCGATAAGGGTCTTGAGCGCTCAACATCGGGCGGATGGAGGCAGGGACTTGAGGGCCTTGGTGAATTCGACGCCTGGGTTGCGGAAGGCCACCTTCATCAACACCTTCCGAGAGCCTCGCACATACTTGGCGTGATTCTCCGCCATTGCTTCGTAACCTCATCTCGGAGCCGCTGGATACCCGCAACACGCCTTTGAAGAATAGGCTGAGCTTGACGCTGGGTTGGAGGTTCTCGCCGGTGGAATATCCAAGATCTGTCATCCCCAACTCCATCACCATTATGGATGCCGCGGCGGTGTCCACAAGACCTTCCGTCCAATGCATTATGTTGTCCTCAAGATTATTCTGGGCGGTCACAGATTCGACAAAGAACTCCTCGGTGGCCTTGATCTTTCCAGCTGGCCTGCTTCCCGCCTCCTTGGCGCTGCTCAACGCCTCCGCTAAGGTGGTCAATTTCAGCTCCAGATCCGCTTTGAGTCCTTGGCGCATCGAGCTCTTTGATCTTCTCAAAGAAAACGACCTTGTAGCTCGCCGAGGGTGTAAGCGCCCTTCACGCCGCTTCAACCCGGCGACCTCCTCGGCACTCTTCTCGAGGGTGGACTCCAGCTGAGCCACCTCGCCTCCACCCCTCTTGGCGACCTCGGCAGCCGCCGCAGATCTTTTGCCTCCCGGCGGCCCGCCAACCGCTTGCTTTCGGGCGAGATCCTCCTCATAGCTGTCGAGGTTGATCTTCCGCGCGCCAGCTCACCTTCTCGCTGAGAGCTTCGCCGCAAGCCTCGCTGCTCTTCGACCTCGCCTTCTCCAAGATGAAGGTCGGGCGCCTCAAAGAAGTTGCTCACGCGCCCCGCTATATCCCGGAGGGTTTTTGTTGGCGCCGGAGCTCTTCCGCTGCTTTCCAAGTCAGCTCCCGCCTCGCGACGAGCGCCTCGACTCCGGCTTGGCTTGGCGGGCGCGTAGAGCGACAACAACTTCCTTAGCAGCTGCTCCTCCTCGGCTCACCGCCGCTGCTCGGGCATCAACCAGCGACAGCCGGCGGAGGCAAGCAGTTCCGATCGAAAGTCTCCTCGACCGCGCCTGGAGCTTGATGCCCATGGAGCTTGATGAAGACACCCTCGCCGCCTTCGTAGGCGCCGGGTTGAGGCTCCTGAGTCCGTGCGGCATCGGTGGCGGGGGATCGGCGGTCGGCAGCGCCTGGCGCCTCCTGCGGTCTCCGGCCACAAGACGATCGCCAGATTCTCCCCACCTCTGCGCCAAGTGGCCTCGGCAGCCACCTCGCCGGGCCTGCTGTCACGCCAGCCTCCTCCTCCATGTTGGCGGCGCCGACATTGTCGCCAAGAGCGCCTTCCTCGCCTCGCAGCCTCGGTTTCCATCGAATCTCCGCAGATGGATCTGATGGTCAAGAAGAAAGCACAAATCAAGCAGATATTCGAAGAGAAAACGGAAGAAAAGAACCCAAGGGAAACTATCAAACAAGAAGATTACCCGCAGTGGGTCTCAGGTCATGGTCTCCACCAATCGAGGGTCGCCGGCGCCAGCCCTTGTCGGGAAGCTCCCTTGTCGGAGAAGCCTCCTTGCCGGAGAGCGCCCTTGGCGGAGAATTCTCCCTTGATGGCGAGTTGAAGCAAGCAGAATTTCTGGAGTGACCTCCGGGCCTCCCGATGAGGCTGGACCTCGTGGGTAGCCTCCGTGCTCCATGATGTGGCTGCTCGCCCTACAAGATCCAACAAACCAGATATCAAGAACGGAAAAGCACCTGCTGCCAGAATCACGAGAAGCATACCGCACACTTACGCTGGGCCAGCTGGGGCTGCTCGTTGAAGGGTTGCCGGATCCGCAAGGAGTCCTGGACGTGCCCTGCTGTTGCTGTGGAGTCATCCGAGACGACAACCACCGCGCCTTGGCCCTCTTCGCGCCTCTCGAGCCAACGCCCCAAGAAGAAAGTTCAGAGGGAACCAGTTAGATATAAGATAAAGCAATAAATTGGGAGATTACAAATAGCAGCGACAAGATCTTACTCTTCCTCTTCTTCCTGAGCCGAGGGCAGAGATCAAACTCTGCCCGGCGCGACGGATTGGGGAGAAGACTCCTCCGACGCTTGGCGGTGCAGAGGCGCGACCGAAGGCCCGCGCCTGCCGCTGGCGGGAATGAGGCGCCCCGCACGGGCAACAGATTTGCCGCGGTGGAGCGCGGCTGGGCGGCGAGGCGGTTGTTGGACCGTGATGCTCCCCGCCACTTCTCCGGCCTTCCGAGACGCCTCCTGGCGGGGGCAGCGAGCTCCTCCCGCGGCAAGCTACTTGACGGCGGAGGAGAGGCGCCCGGCAGGCTCACTTGGGTCGCTGTCGGCTCGGTCTGCCCCCTCACCGACGAACTCTTCTTGGTCGGCAAGGCTTGCCGCCGCCCTCTCGCCTCCTCGACAGTGAACCCAAACGCGCGCGGGCAGCGGCCTCTCGCAGCCTCCTCCAACCTTGTGGCGCGCGCCATCTCCGAAAGCAGTGGTGTCGGGTGAGCCGCTTCTTCGCCGGGCGCGGATCGGCACTTCAACCAAGTTGTCGAAGAACTGCTGCACTATGTCATCGGCGGGCTCTCGCTGTTGAACGATCCCATGGGAATCGCACAACGGCATTATCGCTGGATGCTATCAAGCGACGAAGTTGTTGCACAAGGGCACAACTCCCTCGCAACATGCACTATCCAGGTTATCCGCTTCAGCTTGAACAGCCCCGCAGCATGCCGCCAAGCCCGTGGTAGTGACATTCCACCAGACCGGGCGCAGCCTCATGATATCCGCCGCTCGAATTCCCAAGCAGGCCTCCTTTTCTCTTGCAAGGGCGCAATGCGGCGGCGAAGAAAGTCTGCGCTTAATCGCTCCTACGATAAGCCCTGCTTGCGGAGACGCAAAATCCTAGTCGGGTAATCTTCAACTTGTCGCCCTCCGCGCCAAGTTGCTCCAATCGCTGCCGCTAACTATGGGGGTCTTGTGCAGGGCAAGAAAAGGCTGTGGCTCCTCCTCTAAGATCCAGCACCAGTCAGCCCTCCACCTCCCACTTGCTGCGCAAACTCCGCCAAGACACGCCTTCTGCCGATCCTAGAGGTCCATGCAATTCCTCCCAAGCGGCCTCCTCTCTCTACGCGGGTTGAGAAGTAGTGGCGAAGAGTGCGATGTTTGGGTGGACTCGACAAAGTTCTCGCAGAGATGTGCGAAACGCCATGGTAAGGATGGCGCTAGATGAAGTCAAGGAGGCGGAGGCCATATGTGTTCATGACATCGCAAAGAATTCAGAAAAGGGCGGGCAGAGCCCGCACCAGAAGAAAATCGCGAAGAAGGGGTACCCGATGGAGACCTTAGCAGATGTGGCAGCGGAGATGACCCTCGTGCGCCGGATGCGCCCGGTCACCGCGACTGAAGAGGTAGTACAGCTCCCGCAGCTCCTTCCCCGCTGAGCAGGGATCAAAGAGGGCCTGCCTTCCGCAGCGCCATGAGCCGCCAAGGCCGGCAGATTTCACGCCTTTTCCCTTATCGGCCTTCGAGCCATAGGGAGTCGTGGTGGAGGAAGCCGACGGCGCGGTGGCACCGTGGCAATGGAGGGGCGGAGCGCCGCCTCTTTGGGCTCGAGAAGAAAGGGGAAAGCGACGGGGTTTCCGATGTGACAAAGAAGGGCAATGGGCGCCCCGCCCCGGTTCCCCGCTTATAAAGGGAGAGGGACGCATGCCCGATTTTTCCCATTAAAGAAAGCCCCACGATCTCCCCACGACGCCACGTCCCGTGCGTGCTGCCTGTGGGAGACGTGGGTCCAAGGCAAATAACGGCGTAATCAAGACCACGCTGCGTCTGCAGACTGCTTTTGGGCCCGGCCCAACAGAGCTTGGCGCTGCAGGTGGCTCCAGTTCGGGGCTCTGCCGGTGTACTAGAGTAGGGTACCCTAGTACCCGAACTCGCACGGACAGTTGCAGCGCCCACGGCAGGCTGGCCTGATGACCGCCAAGGTCTCAGCTGCCCTTTGGAGCCATTCAAGAACAAAGAATCAAGACCCCGCAAGAGGAGCTTGCCGGGAAGGCCACCAGTGCGCCGGGAAGCAAGGCCCCGCAAGAGGAGCTTGCCGGAAGGCTTGGCGGCGCCGAGCCCCAAGCGCGACAAGGTTCCTGCCACGGCAAGGCGCTTGCCGGGCGGGCGACCTCTTCATCTCCGCTTCCACCTCCCGCCAACGTGTCACCACGGGCTCTCCTGGCACGCTGTCGACGGGCTGTGCAGCCAGCGGGAGTAGCGATAAGCGGCGCCGACAAGCTACCATCGTGGCAAACGGAGGCGACTTGGCGGTCCTCGTTAATCGTTTCGGGCGATCGAGACGGGCATTGATGACTCTTGTCCCTTGCCGTCGAGTTAGGTATAGATTATCAGACACTCGCATGAGCGTGTACCAACCTATGTTTTTACCATCTTACCCTTGTCTACTTGCCACATGTGGTGACCCCTTATGCCTATAAAAGGAGGCCCAAGTGCAACGAGAAAGGGTTCGTTCAGTCCAGCTCCGCTTAGTTCATCACATTCATACGAAACCACACTCAAAGCTAGGTCTTGTAGCTCCCATTGCTCCCTAGCAAGAACACAAGATAATCCATAAAGCATCAAGAGGAGTGTTATCTCCCGAGAGCTCCGGTTGGGTAAATCTGCTCGTGTGCATCGCCGATCCGCTCTTTGTGCAATCTCCGCCTCCGAACCACAAGGGACCCAGGTCCCGTAGGTGCTCGTGGGACATGATCAGTACTCCCCCGACAAGATACTTGTTCTTGATAGTGACCAAGTTGACAGGTCGGTAATCCACAACCATCCGATCCGTTCCATCCTTCTTCTTGACGAAGAGGATGGGGCAAGCCCATGGGGATGAACTAGGACGGATGAAACCATTTTGCAAGGACTCATCGAGTTGTTTCTTAAGTTCGGCTAGTTCTAGGGGTGCCATCTTATAAGGTCTTCTAGAAATTGGGACGGTTCCGGGAACAAGATCTATCACGAACTCGACATCCCCGCCGTGGAACACCGGCAGTTCTTCTCCGAAAGACATCCGGAAAATCATGGACTACCGGAATATCTTCGAGGTCGAAGGGGTTGGCATTTAAAGAGTAAAGTCGGCGCTCGACACTCGGGTTAAAACTTTAACTGCCTTGCCCAAGGATGGGTGAGTTGAACAGTTCTAGTAGAGCAATCAATCTTAGCATAATGGGCTGACATCCACCCATACCCGAGATGATGTTTATGTCCGAGGACTTGAGAGCTATTAGAGATGCAAGAAAGACTAATCACGACAAGAATTTCATTCCCATGACTTATTCTAGAGGTTTGCCATCTAGAACCGGAGTCTGAATTTCCATGGAGGTGTGCATGTCACGAATGTGGTGTTGTGCAATCGAGCATAGCTCTCGAAATAAATGAATGAGATGCTCCAAGATCAAAAAGAACAGTTGCGATGACAATTAACAAGGAGCGCATCGAGAATGACGTTGGGATCCTCATAGGTTTCTCACCTGAAACATAGTTGACATGGCCACGAGCAAGGAAGCTGGTTTAGCATAGAGCACCTTTCCCGCCGGGCTTACCACGGCCAATGACTTTTCCGATCGACTTGGGTTGTTTTGGGGACACTCACGGATGTAGTGGCCCGTCTCTCCACACTTGAAGCAAGTTATCATATTGGGGCGTGGAGCAGCATTAGCAGCGGGGCCTCCATAAGTCTTGGGTGGTACATACTGCTGGTTGGGGCGAGGCGCCTCAAAGGATGGCCTCGGGGTGAACCTGGGAGGCAGAGCAGTGTTTGGAATCCAAACCCGGCGCTTCTAGGATCCAGAGCCGGATGAAGAACCAGAGTCACGGAAGTGCTTGCGTGAAGCTTCGAAGTTAGACTGTCCAGTTTCAGCACTGATAGCCTTATTGACTAACTTCTGGAAAGAAGTGCACTGCAGCACGAAGATCACGGCGGCTCGGGCTAAGTCCTTGCGTAACCTTGCTCGCTTCTTGGCGCCGGTAGAAACCTCTTCAGAGCATAACGTTAGATTCCCAAACTCACGGCCGTAAGTATCCACAACAGCCTACCTGGTGAAATTGCAGAATTCCTCCTCTTATGATCCATGAGACCTTCCGGATGTGATGCTCACGGAAAGCGGCACTGAATTCAGCCCAAGTAGTAATTTGTCCAACCGACGATAGCCTCATAATTCTCCCACCAAAGGCTAGCAGGGGCCTTCGAGGTGATAGGCGGCAAAGGTAACTTTATCGCCTTCAGCCACGCTGGCGTAACGTAGCTTGTGGGTGATGCTGCGAAGCCAATCATCCGCGTCAAGAGGCTCAACGGAATACTTGAACTTCGGTGGATACAGCTTGACAAAGTCATTGAGTGACACCAGATCATTTGTTGGCTGGCGTGCGGTGTTTTGCTCAATCCGCTCCAGCAAGCGATTGGTCTCACGCTTATTGCGTTCCGCCTCCAACATAACTTCGGCCAAAGATGGCGGTTGAGGCAGATTTACATTCCTAGCTGCGCTGGCTTCTCCCTGCTCTGGAGCTGCAGGATTGTTGCGCGTGTTGACCATCCTTTGAAGTGCGGAATGTAATGGATAACACGGAATGCAGAGATGTTCATCCGTATGACATGGTAATATAAAACTGCCATATATATACCAACGGTCATACACACCATTCATAGTTTAGTACAAGCCCGATGGAGTACAACTATAGTGAAAGGCGCTACATCTCACCGGAAGCATTCCAAACTCCTATACATTATTTTTCTACACTTCCGGAATGATACACACTAAGTCATATTCCACAGGTCACGCAGGACGGTGGAAATACAACTATTACAATACTAGGGATATTACTACTAACTCAGACAGCTCCGTATTAGTCCTCATAGAAGTCACCACCCAAGCCTGGAAGTGGAACATGATCATCCGGAAACAGACGATCCTGTGGAGATTGCGGACCATAGGGACTCGGATGTGGCCGTGGTCCAAAAACGGCGGCAGATTTAGGTCCACGAGGAGGAGTGATGCCTCCACCTCACGCCACTCCATAAAGTCCGCAGACCAGCCCGCACAGGTACAAGTCCTCATGTCCATGTATCCGCTTGCACAAAGAGTGCAAACCGAGTCGAGTGGCCCAATGATCGAACGGGCATTAAAGAGTTTCCATACGCAAGGCCCGGTTTTCACGGTCCTTGTCTTCCAAAGATCTCAGAGTGGTGCGGAGGAGTGAGTCCTCATGGGATGCATCGCTGTACATACCTCAAGGTAACCATGCGCCCTGTGGAGGGATGCCGCATGTAGCGGAAATCGGTGTTGCACAGCAAGGCAGTTCGCTCGAATAATAGTCATCATTGAATAGGCTGCATCCTACACGGACATCCCAATAGTGATCCCAAGTCCGTAAGAACAAGTGGAGCGGTTCAAGAGTCTGGATAAGATGGATATATCCCGACCGTGCGTATATTGGCTTTGATTAAAATCCCTAAACTGCTCCTCGACGGTATATTCAGGATACCATTGGTAACCGGTCTCGACCATCACCCGAACCAACATTGCCGTGTGACCACACACATCAATGCAACGGGTCAGACGAACCACTTGGTTCTGGGGACGAGTGGCCATCTGAAAGCACAGCCACAATGCAAAGACATTAGAATTTCTAGGGAAAATCGGGCAGCATAACATCTGTAAATGCTCAAAACAGATTTGAGACATTCATAATTAGATTGCAAAACCACTCAACAACATCATATCAAGGTTCTGGTTCAACTGAAAGCATACTA
The DNA here is from genome assembly GCA_021605205.1 of Aegilops longissima. NCBI lineage: Eukaryota > Viridiplantae > Streptophyta > Magnoliopsida > Poales > Poaceae > Aegilops > Aegilops longissima. The sequence goes on from CM038680.1 coordinate 428,198,244, forward strand.
AAAAGTAGTAGAAACTGAACTGAGGATGTAACCAACAATCCTATAAGTTACTACGGATTAGTAACACGTGAACCTGGATAGAGGAAGAGAGCCTAGTCCTATACCCACGTAGAATGAGAAGAGGATGACTCAGATCGAGGGCATAAGGTAAAGGAGTAAAAGAGCCTTACGCTCCTCCCACAATCAATTCCCCTACATATAACTAAAGCATTTCTAGACTCAACATCGACAAGTTTGGCTTAGCAAACCTACAGCAGCCCTGCTCGATGCCAACGCTGTCGACCTCGATTCCAAGTCACATCGACCTAGCCGGTAACACCTCATATCACTTTGCGGCCTCACGCACGGTATTCCCACGGTGTCGCCTTACCATGGCCCGGGACCGCTTGCGCCTTTTGGATCACGATATGATAGTGTCGCTAGCATCCACATGACAAAGAACCCGGCCGACATGGCTAGTCGTGAACCCAAAGCGCGCTTAACCTATGGGGACAGCATACATGAATAACATCGAGCATGTCGGTCATCAACGTATGAATTCGGGCTATTGCGACGGGCGGCGTTGAAGGGGATCTCCGCGACGGGCGGGTTGGGCGAGGTCGCTGCAAGGGCCTCGGCTACTGAGCACTCGGGCTCGGCTAGCTCGACGAAGAGGAGGGCAGCGAGCTCCTAGACACGACGGGAGGAGCACGGACGACGGGAGCGCGACCACGGCGACGGCGTGGCTGCGGTGGCGCTGGCCATGGCGGGGACCGCGAGGGGAGGAGCCGGGAGGAAGAGAGATGTCCGAGGGCTCGGGGAGAGAGAGGGCGCTCGCCGGTCGCCGGTGAGGGGAGCGGCGAGGCGGCACCAGAGCGTGGCGCAGACATGCGGTGCTCGCCGCCGAGCACTGCCTGCTGCTGGTTAAGCTCAAGAGCTCATTGCCGGGCAGTTGGGCTGGGCCGGCAGTGGGCTGTTGGGTGGCGCCAGTAAGCTTTTCATTCTGTTTTTCTTTTTCTAATTTTCTGTAACTTTGTGGAGTTTTTAAAAATACTTGAACAGTTCCAAAATTCACCAAACTGGACCTGGTCCTTAGTTGGAATATTTCCAACATGAAACATTTTAGTTTCGGAATATTTGGGAATTTGAAATATTATATATAATTTAAATGCCCAAACTCAAATACTTTATGATTTAATTCAACAACCTTAGGATGACCTAGAAAATTGTGCACCACTTTTGGTAGAGGCTCTGAACCAAAGCAAAGGTGATGAGCATTTTAGAAGGGCATTTCAGGTTCATTGAAAATAATTTTAGTAAACCCTATTTGGATTCAAAAGGGGTTCTGGGGGTTCTGTCCTTCCCATTTCAAATTTCAGATGAAAATTAAACATGATGCACACACTAATGCATGGACTAGCTAGGATGTGGCAGTTGGGCTATGAAGATACAAGATAGAAGACTTCTCCCCGTGTCCGGATGGGATTCTCCTTTGCGTGGAAGGCAAGCTTGACGATTCGGATATGTAGATTTCTTTCTCTATAACCGACTTTGTGTAACCCTAGCCCCCTCCGGTGTCTATATAAACCGGAGGGTTTAGTCCATAGGACAACAATCATAATCGTAGGCTAGACTTCTAGGGTTTAACCATTACGATCTTGTGGTAGATCTACTCTTGTAATACTCATATTCATCAAGATCAGTCAAGCAGGAAGTAGGGTATTAGCTCCATAGAGAGGGCCCGAACCTGGGTAAACATTGTGTCCCCCACCTCCTGTTACCATTAGCCTTAGACGCATAATCTGGAACCCCCTACCCGAGATCCGCCGGTTTTGACACCGATAATCAGCGGCGAATGTGGGCGAAGGAAGCGGGCGGTTGCTTGGCTTGCGGAGGAAGATGATGGGGAGGCGAGGCAGACGATGAATGAGCAGTACATTTCCGCGTTTCCCCCTCTTAAAGGAAACAGTGTGGGAGAGGGCGCGATGAGGGAGTCCTGCATAATGGGGTATCCAGACGGCCGGACTATAAACTTTGGCCGGACTGTTGGACTATGAAGATACAAGATTGAAGACTTCGTCCCGTGTCGGGATGGGACTCTCCTTTGTGTGGAAGGCAAGCTTGGCGATTTGGATGATAGATCTCCTCTCTCAGAATCGACTCTATGTAATTCCTAGCCCTCCGGTGTCTATATAAACCGGAGGGTTTTAGTCCGTAGGAGAACAAAAATCATAATCATAGGCTAACTTCTAGGTTTAGCCTCTTTGATCTCGTGGTAGATCAACTCTTGTAATACTCATATCATTAAGATCAATCAAGCAGAAGTAGGTATTACCTCCATCGAGAGGGCCCGAACTCGGGTAAACATCGTGTCCCCGCCTCCTGTTACCATTAGCCTTAGACGACAGCCCGACCCCTACCCGAGATCTGCCGGTTTTGACACCGACATTGGTGCTTTCATTGAGAGTTCCACTATGTCGTCGCGATAAGGCTTGATGGCTCGTCTCGTTGTCAAGGACAACATCACCTCGGGGGGTGCTCTGGCCCTAGGCCAAACTCTTCGGCTGGGCGGCTTTGTCGTGACTGCCCGATTGGCTGTCCCGCCGACGATGACTTCTCAGGTCATCAAAAACAGCCTCCACGTCAATTCAGAACTCACCGAACAGATGGACCCAATGAAGATCTCCTCCCTTAATGAGCTCTTGGATCGCATCGCCGCCCTGTGCGTCGCTATGGATTATGATCGGATCGGTCTTAAACCCGACCAAAGGGAGATTTATTCTCCGCCGGTCACCCATGAGATAGCGGTAGTGGAAGAGCATCATCCGAATTCTCCCTCTATTTTGAGGACGAACTATGTCCGGATTTCCGAGCTCTCTGAGCCGGACACCCGCTCGCGGGAGGACATGACCCAAACCCCGAATTCTGAATCTGGATGCGGGACGAAGAAATTGGGCAACACCCCGGAGCCCGAGCCGTTAAGCACGGAAGCTTCTTTGCCCCTTGGTCTCAGATTGGGTCAGGATCCGGATTCAAAACCACCCAGCCACCCAGATTTATTCAATCTTTCGCGTATCAGACAAGAGCCCCAAGAGACAGTACATCATTACTGGGCCAGATTCCTCTTTGTGATAAACAGGGTCAAGGGCTGTCGCGAGGAAGACGCAATCTCCCTCTTTTTGCAAAAATTGAACAGACAAAGGGATCCTCAATGCTATAAGTCGCCGTGACATAGTACACTTTGCTGACTTAGCGACCGTAGTGCAGAAATACTACGCGATGGAAAGCGCTTGGAAAACCCAAACAAACTTCTGGGACAAGCCGGCTATCACTAAACCCTTCGTCCGAACTAAAAGGGCAAACTCTCGTAAGTTACCCGATTAAATTACCAAAAAACCAAAGCCCGATGCAAGGCGTGGAACCATATTGGAGGAATGGCTCAGCGGGCCATGCAAAATTCATAGCACACCGGATACCACGCCAACACATAGCCTTAGAGCACGTTGGATACTCCGGCAGGTAGCAAAGAGTGGCGAGGATCTCCTCATAAACCATACAGCAGAGCAACATCCTGCCGGAAATAACAATACGGTATTGACAGTCTTTGAGACTTTCGCCTCAAATAATAGGCGCAAGCGAGCTCAACGCAGTCTTGCCGAAGTTTGCCACGTGGCAACAATAAATCTGTCGGTGGGAAACGACACCTATGGGATCACTGGAATCCCTTCTGCGGTTGCGGGGCGCGGAAACGTGAGAAGAGCGGGACTAGTGGGTAGTACAAATGGGATTTACCCAGGTTCGGGCCGCAAAGATGCGTAAAACCCTACGATCCTGCTTTGGTGGTTGTATTAGTGTTCTTGAGCTCTTGAACTAGCTCTGGGTGCTGCAGAGTTCGAAAGAGCCGAATCCCCCCTCAGTATGCCATGGGCCTCCTTTTATAGGCGAAAGGGGCTGCCACAGTAGCACACTGGAGGTGGAAAGCGCTACAGTGTTGCGTGGTTATCGCTAGCATTACAGGACGAAACGGATTAAATGCGGGGCTTAGGTGTCCTTCACTTTATCGGGGGACGGGGGTGAGGCCCGTCCTGTCCGTCGTCGCCCCTCCTGGCTTCAACACGCGCCCCGGCCAGCAACGCATGCAGCCCCATGTAGGCAGGCAGGCAGGCAGCTGAGGTGGCGCGGTGGTGAAGTCTCCATGAAGATTTGCATGCTGCCATGCAGGTGCCTGCCCAGCTGGTTGGGTCGGTGGCTGCGTATGAAAGGCGGCAGGAACTTGGTTGGTGCGGACCTGGCAGTGGCCTATCCGGTACGCTTGGCGATGGCCTTGCCGGGTGGCCCGGCAAGGGTCTCGCCGTGGCGCGCTGGCTTCCCCGGCAAGAATCTAGCCGAGGAGCCCTGTGGGTTTCTTTGGCGAGGATGGTTTGCCTTCCTATCCTCTCTTGATCTTGATTGCTCTTTTGTCTTCACAAAGATCTACATGCCACCACGGAGGTGCCTCCCGAACCCTGCCTCAACGCGACTGCTCAGTGTCGGTGGGCCCGAAGATGGCTCGCTCTGCGGGTGTGGACGAGCTGCCCCGGCAAGGATCTTGCCGGGGCTGGTGAGGCTGCCCCCGGCAAGGATCCTTGCCGGGGAAACCTGCATAACCCGTGCGGCCTTCATGGTCTTGGTCCTTTGTCGTTTGCTTTGCTTGTCCTTGTGGCTTTGGCTTTTCTCCGGCTTCTCTCTCTTGCCTTGCTCTTGTGTGGCCGCGGTAGGTGGCTCTGACTGCCTGTGCACAAGTAAAGGGGTCAAAAGCTAGGCCCCTACTTTTGTACACCGACAAAATCCATGGAACGACACGGCTATAACTTACAATGCCAGTGACGAACCTCAATTCTGAACAGTCCGGGCACCAGCCGCTTTGGTCCTTAGTCCAATCGTCGACGGCCTCCGGCTCACTAAAGTGCTCATGGACGGCGGAAGCGGACTAAACCTCATCTACGAGGAAACCCTTAACAAGATGGAAATTGACAAGAGCCGCATTGAGCAAAGCAGCATGACCTGCAGGGGAATCATCCCTAGTCGGGAGGCATGATGTGCGGGGAAAATCACACAGGATGTGGTATTCGGCATGCCGGAGAATTACAGGTCCAAAGAAATTACATTCCAAGTGGCCCCGTTCAGCAGCGCATACCACGCCCTCTTAGGGCGGGACGCATTCACGAGTTTCGAAGCTATACTCCACTATGGGTACATGAAGCTCAAAATGCCCGGGCCCAATGGAATCATCACTCTAGCTAGTGATCCGGACGTCGCACGCCACGCTGAAAATAAAACTGCCGCACTACCCCTGGAGGCATTATCAGAAGCCCTCGCAGCCGAAGAACTGACAACGCTGCGACCAACAGTGGACAGAGACGACGTGATACTCGACAAGCGACCCAAGTCCACCTCTTTCAAACCCGCGGACGAGATAGTCAAATTCCAAGTCCACCCAACGGACCCTACAAAGACAGCTTCCATTGGGACACAATTGAACCCCACAATAGACGCCGCACTGCGAGATTTCCGGCGTAAAAAATTGGGATATTTTTGTCTGGCATCCTTCAGACATGCCGGGCATCCCACGCAAGCTGGCCGAACACAGCCTCAATATACTGAAAGGATACAAGCCAGTCAAGCAGACTCTTAGGCGCTTCTTAGAGCCTGAGCGGCAAGCCATGGGAGAAGAGCTAGCCAAGATACTCAAGGCTGGATTCATCAGAGACATCAAACATCCGGATTGGCTAGCAAACTTGGTAATGTTACCAAAGAAGGACAAATCTTGGCGCCTATGTGTCAATTTCAAGGACCTCAACAAGGCTTGCCCCAAGGATCCCTTCCCCTCCCCCGCATTGATCAAATCATCGACGACACCGCAGGACACGACTCATTGTGTTTCCTCGACGCATACTCCGGATACCATCAAATCAAGATGGCGGAGTCCGACCAAGTGTAACGCCCCCGATGCGGCTATATCTCCCACGTGTCGAGGCACGACTTAGAGGCATAACCGCATTGAAAGCAATGTCGCAAGTGAGGTAATCTTCACACAACCCATGTAATAAATAAGGAAAGAGATACATAGTTGGCTTACAATGCCACTTCACACAAAGACATAAATAAACATCCATCATTCAGAGTACACTCAAGGTCCGACTACGGAACCAAAATAAAAGAAGATACCCCAAATGCTACACAGATCCTCGAATCGCCCCAACTGGGCCCCACTACGATCATCGTGAAAAGACACGTAGTAACGACCACGCCTCGCCGGACTCCCACCGGAGCTCGGATGCGCCACCGTGACCGGCCTCGTCTGTAACCTGCAACTGTTTTGAAGTATCTGTGAGTCACGGGACTCAGCAATCTCACACCCGCGAGATCAAGACTATTTAAGCTTATAGGAAGGACAGGGTAGTAAAGTGGAGCTGCTGCAAGTTTACCAGCATATATGGTGGCTATTTCAAAAAAGAGAGCGAGAAGAGAAGCAAAGCACGGACGTGAAGCTAGTAGCGATCAAGAAGTGATCCTGAACTACTTACGCCAAACATAACTCCAACATCGTGTTCACTTCCCTGACCACGAGAAGAGACCATCACGTTACACACGCCGTTGATGTGTATTTTATTTGAGGTAAACTTTGGGTTTTCTACAACCGACATTAACAAATTCCCATCTGCCTCATAACCGCGGGCACGGCTTTCAAAGATATTACCCTGCAGGGTTGTCCCAACTTAGCCCATTATAAGCTCTCACGGTCAACGAAGGATATTCCTTCTACCGGAAGACCCGATCAATCTCGAATCCGGACTACAAGACATTTCGACAAAGAATAAAACAAGACCAGCAAGACCACCCGACTGTGCCGACAAATCCCGATAGGAGCTGCACATATCTCGCTCTCGTGGCACACCGGATAAGCTAAGCGACAGGAACCGACGAATCCAAGTTGCCAAGGAATGGTCCCAGACGGTGCTCTAGTTTGGACCAACGTCAAGGAGCACCGCCCGGGTTTAAAATAAGATGACCCTCGGCTCGCGAAACCCGGGGAAAAGGCTTAGGTGGCAAATGGTAAAACCAAAGTTGGGCCTTGCTGGCTTAATCTTATTCAAAGCGAACTGTCAAGGGGGTCCCATAAATCACCCAACCGTAAGGAACGCGAAATCAAGGAACATAACACCGTATGACGGAAACTAGGTGGCAAGAGTGGAACAAAACACCAGCATAAGGCCGAGCCTTCCACCCTTTACCAAATATATAGATGTATTAAATTATAGCAGATATATATTGTGATATCCCCAACAAGTAAACATGTTCCAACAAGGAACAACATCTCCATGTTCCAACAAGGAACAAACTTCAGCTTCACCGCAACTAGCAACGCTATAAGAGGGCTGAGCAAAGCGGTAACATAGCCAATCAACGGTTTGCTAGGAACAGGATGGTTAGGGCTGACATGGCAATATGGGTGGCATGATATAGCAAGTGGTAGGCATCGCAGCATAGGCATAGCAAAAGAGCGAGCAACTAGCATAGCAAAGATAGAAGTGATTTCGAGGGTATGGTCATCTTGCTCGCAATGTTCTCGAGTTGTCGAAAACTTGATCCTCGTAAGCTGCTTCTCAACAGGTTCCTCGCTCACGCACTCGCCTCCGGCTCTACCCAAAGCAACAACACAAACAAAGGAACCACAATAAATCACGGTGCAATGCACAATCAACATGATGCAAAACATGACATGATATGCGGGATGTGATATGCAATGCGATAAAGGCCCGAAGGTAAATGATGAACCAGGCATCAACTTGGCAAACCAAGTATGCCACTGAAAGATGAGATGATTTCGTTGAAATCGATATAAAGATCACCGAATCGGATGCACGGTTTGCAAATGACAAGCAAAACAAGAATGGCACAAATCTGCCATTAACAGCATGATGCCACTTAGCAAGCAACAATTAATTAAGCTACTGCACCCAAACATACCAACAATGTACATGGCAGTGATCTACAAAAGATGCTCGACAAAAGATGAGCACTGAGCTACGGCTAGTTCACATCATAACAGGTTCAAACAAGCATGGCAAAAGTGCGCAAAATATCAGGCTGGACATGGCAAAAACAGCATCAGGTTGCAATGTTCAGAGCAGCAAAACTACATGCTACAGGAACTTATAATAGAAAAACAAGGAATGGCATGAATCTAATCAAAGCATAGAACAAAAGTCCCTTACTGACCATAAGCCAAAAATGATCAGAAAATATAGTAACACCCATGTCAATATTGAAAGTCTCGTTAACAGATTCAACAACATGACATGTCAAAAACTGATAACAAGTAGGCATGTTCACAAGCTCAATGCACTCACTACAGAGCTTTATATGAAAAACTAAGCATACATACATCAAGAAGACATGGCATATAAGACATACATGGCAAGAACAATAACATAGCATACATGGGTCGACCACAACAAGCTTAGCAAAATTGAATAACATGTAAACAATCTGCGAGGAAACATTTGGTAGCAAAAGTAGAGCTCGATTGACTCAAGCTATGGCACTCCATAATTGCAAACAAAGGCATGGATGGATAGAGCAAGACATGCTTAACAAAACATCCTTACTGAAGTATCTCAAAATATGCATAGATCTCTTGGTATCATCAAGTTAACATGGCATCAAAATATTAGCTAAACAGGGCTGAAAACAGCAACATCAGGACACCTACTTTGCATGCTTGTGCTAGTCACCACATAGATCACAAAAATACATGGCATACACCCCTGGAAAGATGGCACGGCATATTGCAAAACACATGTAGGACTCAACTTCATAGGATGCACACATTAATCATGGCAAAAATAACAAAAGTGCAAGTTCTGTTAAGAAACAGAAACTAACAACACATAGCACTCTTCCAACAGAATTTCGGGCATCAAGATGAGCTCAAATGAAAATTATGCAATGAGATGAAATGATCTACTCTTCGAGGCGAACATTTTGATATATTATACGCGCAAAATGGAGCTACGATGACAGAGTTACACTCCGTTGAAAATGCTACAAAATGACAAAAGATGCAAAATAACTTAGAAGAAAATTAGGAGGGGGAAGAGAAGTCAACGGGCTCCGGCGCGCGAACCGAGGCCGGATCTGGATCGGGCGACGGGCGGCTCGGTGAGCTCCGGCGGCGGCTCGCCGGAGCCGCGGCGGGGACGGGCGCGGAGGAGGAGAGAGCGCCGGGGGTGGCGCCGGTGGGGACGGCCGGCGGGCGAGCACCGGGCGGGCGGGCGACCGCGCGAGGTGGCGGCGGCGCGGGCTGCCGGTGGCGGGCGGCGGCGGCCGGCCGGACGGCGTGGAGGCGGCGCGGCGAGAGGCGGCGGCGGAGAGGCGGCGGGGCGCGGCAGGGGCGGCGGCCGGGCCGGAGGGCTGGCGCTGGCCTCCAAGGGCGCAGCGGCGGGCGAATCGGGACCGGCGCTGCCACGTGGCACACCTCAGCTTACGGGGCGGCGGCGGATGATGCGTCTGCTCGCCGGACGTGTCCGGCGCGCGAGGGGAAATTTTATGGTTTGGGGTGGAATGATCCGGATTTTTCGGGAGGTGTTTAAATAGGCATAGAGGGAGCTAGGAGAGTCCAAATGGGTGTAGCTACCACACGATCGTGATCGAACGACGGAGAGCATGGAAGTGACTTAGATGGGTTATTGGGCTGCAACTTAAAAGAGGCCTTTGCGAGAGTGCGGTTAACCGTTGGAGTACCAAACGAGCTCCAAATGACCCGAAACTTGACCGGTGGTCTACAGGTGGTATACCGAGGCCACTAGACAAACCTCGGTCCATTTCGAGAAGGTTTAGTACCCGCACATGGAAAAACGTAAAAGGGGCCGCCGGGGGAGATAGGAGTGTCGGATTGCAAAATGCATAACGGAAAAATGCTCGAATCATGAGATTTAACACGTATGCAAATGCGATGCACATGATGACATGATATGAAATGCATGACATGGACAAAATGCAAAATGAGGAAAACCCAACCACGGAGGGAATATCATATCACAATGCCGAAAATGGCAAGAGTTGGAGTTACAAATATGGAAAGTTACTTCCGGGGTGTTGCACCAAGCCGCAACGGCCTTCATTACGCCATACGTCCCCTTCTGTTTCAACACCATGCCTTTCAGGCTAAAAAACGCCGGCGCAACTTATCAACGCATGATTCAGACATGCCTGGAAAAACAAATCGGCAAAACAATAGAGGCTTACATAGAAGACGTGGTCATTAAAACAAGACACATTGAAACTTTTATAGATGACTTGAGGCTCACGTTCAACAACCTCCGTACATACGTCATCAAGCTCAACCCGGAGAAATGTGTCTTCGGTGTGCCCTCTGGGAAATTGCTCGGCTTCACCGCTTCCAATAGAGGAATTGAAGCAATCCGCAAAAATCCGAAGCTCATCACGCTTGGCTATCCCAATGCACCTCAAGCAGATCCATAAACTAACTGGATGTGTGGCTGCCTTAAGCCGCTTCATCTCCCTATTAGGAGAAAAGGCACTACCTCTTTATCGCCTTCTTCGACGCACCGAACCCTTCTAGTGGACGGATGCGGCCACGGCCGTACTGGAAGAAATAAAGGCACTCTTGGCCACCAATCCATTTCTGACCGCGCCAAATACTGGCGAACCCATGCTATTATACATAGCCGCAACACACCAAGTTGTAAGCGAAGTGATCGTCGTCGAACGAGAAGCAGACGGACACAAGTTCCCGCTCCAAAAGCCGGTATATTACGTGTCCACTATCCTCACACCATGCAAATCTCGGTACCCACACTATCAAAAGATAGCGTACGCGGTCTTCATGGCATCCCGGAAGCTACGACACTACTTTCAAGAGTGTTTGATTACGGTGGCCTCCGAAGTCCACTCAATGATATAATAAACAACCGTGACGCAACAGGCTGAATTGCTAAATGGGCTATCGAGCTCCTTCCGGTTGACATAACATACAAACCATGGCGGGCCATTAAGTCGCAAGTACTGGCTGACTTTGTCGCCGAATGGACAGAAGCCGAACTCCCTAAAGAGTACGGCGCGTACTCCATTTGGATCATGCACTTCGACGGCTCCAAAATGCTGGCCGGATTGGGAGCGGGTGTCGTCCTGACATCCCCCACCGGAGAGACGGTCCAATACGTACTACAAATATTATACATAGACTCCAACAATGCAGCCGAATACGAGGCTCTGTTGCATGGTCTTTGGATGGCAGTCTCCATGGGCATCCAACGCCTCGAAGTGCGCGGGGACTCGAATCTCAGAATATCTTAGATAAATGGAGACTTCGATGCCAAAGATCCAAAAATGGCGGCTTATCGTAATGCCGTCCTCAAAATGTCAGCTCGGTTCGAGGGGCTCGAATTCCACCATATGTTCAGAGAAAATAATCAAGCGGCGGATATCCTCGCCCGCATCGGCGCTAAACGCGACCCCGTCCCATCTAATATCTTCTTGGAAAGGTTGTTCAAGCCGTCCGTGGTATGGGAAGGGGAGTCCAGCAATATTAGTTCGGCTCCGAATACAACCCCAGATTCCGAACCATCTGACGTAATCGGAGGCTCTGCCACCGAAATAACACCTTCGGCTCACAAAATCATGGCTCTACAAAGTCCATGAAGGAGAGCTCTACAAGAAGAGCACTACCGGAGTGCTCCAACGATGCATCTCCGAAGAGGAAGGGCGGCGGCTCTTAGCCGAAATCCATTCCGAACTCGGCGGGCACCACGCTGCAGCTCGGGCACTTGTAAGCAAAGCCCTTCGTACAGGTTTTTACTGGCCGACAGCCCGGTCAGATGCACATGACCTTGTCCAACATTGCGTTGGTTGCCAACTCTTCGCCAATCAGAGCCATATGCCCCCTACCACTCTCCAAACAATCCCCATATTGGCCCTTCGTGGTCTGGGGGCTGTACATGGTCGGACCCCTCAAAGGGGGAAGCCATAAGAAAAAATACTTATTGGTCATGGTGGACAAGTTCACCAAATGGATAGGAGCCAAACCAGTTAAAACAGCCGAATCCAGACCAGTGATAGACTTCATATCAGGGGTTGTACACCGTTACGGTGTCCCCCACAGCATCATCACTGACAATGGCTCAAATTTTATAGCCGATGAGGTGAAAACTTGGTGCAGCAACATGGACCTCTGTCTATCACCCCCAAACAAACGGTCAAATCAAACATGCAAATGGTCTCATCATCAGCGGCATCAAACACAGACTAGTGCGATCCTTGAAGGAATCAGACACACATTGGTTCGAGGAGCTCGACTCCGTACTCTGGGGGCTGCGGACCACGCCGAATCGTACCACCGGAACACACCACTTTTATGGTGTACGGCACAGAAGCAGTGCTACCCTGCGACTAATCCATGACTCACCTCACGTGCGCATGTACGAAGAGAAGCAAGCCGAACTAGATCGGCAGGACAACTTAGATGCTCTGGAGGAGGAGCGTGACATCGCGAAAGCCCGTTCCGCATTCTATCAGCAACAGGCTCAAAGGTATCAAAGCAGACAAGTACGGGCCAAAACTTATAACGTTGGCGAACTAGTTCTATGCCTCCCGGAAAAGAAGAAGGACAAGCTCAAACCCAAGTGGGAGGATCACTTCATCATTGATAACGTTGTGACTGGAGGAGCGTACTATCTGCGCAATGCATCTGATAACAGACTCGAGCCGAACCCATGGAACACGGCCAGACTCCGAAGATTTACGCCTAGTGCCGAACTTAGAGTTTGTCTCCTTACCTCCGCTTCTTCAATTATGTTCTCTTTCTTCCTTTCTTGCCCTCTTTTCCTTTTCACATACAGCCTTAAAAACTGTACGGATGCTTTGATCGCTCCGGCCGCACTATACGTGCACACTATACCTGGGGGCTTCCTATACGGAAGCTAAGTATAACTACTTTAATGGCTTCTTGCCAGACACATATGCATTTTCTTTCCATATGTGCCTTTTCTTCACCATTATATGCATCGATATAACTTAAGTTTTGGCCATGCTGGGTTGCCTGGCTCTCGTGTTTATGCCCTACGTTCCCGTTAATTCAGCAAGGGCATAAGGGGAGCACCTCTGCGATTGTTACTGTTGGTTCAGCCAGATGTGTACCTCAGACTGGGTGAAGCCGAAAGCTGGCGTTCTTAAGGGAACATTCGGTCGGTGAACAAAAGATGCTTTCGTTTATTACAACGTGAATTCCCAGATGTTTTGTTTCCTGCGCTTCTGTTCGCAGTTCGGACATGCACATCGATGCATGAGCACCCAGGGAAAGGAACCCTTAACGGAACTATTCTCTCTGGAAGATGTTCCTTACTATCCATGTAATATAACATAACTAGTTGGGTACATGTCTGTTCAGGCAATTATGACCCCTACGCCTGGTTTCCATGCATACCCCGGTTTTTCATAACTGTGCGGGTATTCGCATACACTTCGGACTGTCGGGTCCGGGGGCTGAAGCGAAAAGGTCCGCCATGAAAAATGATTTTAAATCCGGCTAGGGACTACATAGGTCCATTTAATTACATAGTCTCTTGGACTGGCTATATTCTTCCTCTATACCATCCTACAAGCTGTCTAGCCTACAATCTTGTTGGGAATACTTTGCGGCTAACGCTACTTGGTCATATACCAGACTTACGGGTATCTCTTGCCCATCCGACCCCACCGGTACGTCTTCGGCCATATGGTTCGGGTCAGCCTTGGCGTATCGCGTCTTCACCATGGACAAAGCTTCCCTCGCACCTTGTCGGCAAGCTGATATCTTCCATAATCGGAAGCGCCGCCGTGCTCCTTTGAGCATCTCCACAAGCTCGCTCATGCCTTCTGGCAAGGAAGAAGACGGCCACAAGGCCTGGGCAATACCCTGCATCACCTGCCGAGCTCGCTCGTGCAGTTGTGAAAGATCTTGCAGCAAATCACCTACGGATCCGGGCATCTCCTCTCCAGTACGGCCCGTCAGCATACCTACAGACACAACTCTGTTAACCCGCTTCCTCGCCGAACTATTCTGCAGCTCGTTTAAAGCACTTACTATAAATGTCGTGTCGAAGCCTCATGTTCTCCTTTACGGGTCAGCAAGCTGAGCCCGAACATCTGCTAGTTCGATGCTCAGTCGGATATTGGCATCTTAGAGATTATTTTTCTCTTGAATAGCCTGCGTCTGCACACGCTCGCCCGCCTTCAGCTGACTTCGCAGATGTGGCTCATTATCTTCCACAATCTTTGGATTCTCTCCGTGATTGTCTGCAGAATCTCTTGTTAGATTTATAAACAAAGCCGAATAAATAACTGGTATACAACCTCACAAATTCCATTATCAAGGCAAGTATTACCAGAAGAGGCCTTTTTGGATTCCTCTTGTTCGGCTACAGCGGCCCTTAGTTGGGTCTTACATTCCTCTAGCTCTTGAGATAAATGGGTATTCTTCTCTACAAGAACCTATGCATACAATGATCCTTAAATCATTTGTGCCAACTGTTTCAAGTCTCAGGGGCTACTACTACACATACTTATCAAATTTTCTTACCCGTATATCCTTCACATACTGGTCCGTTGCTCTGGCAAGTCCATCTTGAGCAGCGCGGATATATGCATCTCCGGAGTTGAAGGCATTAAACGCCTCTTCGGAAAAAATACCACCACGGAGTATGGCCCGTCGGCGCCGGTGATTCATGGCGCTCTCCACTTTAGAATTTGTGGCGGAAAGCCTATCCGTATCCTCTGCATGAGGACAGTTCAGCATTGTCCCCACATCAGCCTCCACTCGTGAGTCCGGTTCAGGAATCCGGCTGCTTGAGGCGTGGCCGGCGGGTCCCCAGTTATAGTCCGGCGACTACTCTTTCTGCCAGGACATAACTAAGACTGTCATATCTCAGCAGAGATAATCACGGAGCAAGTTTAATTCGTACCTCTGCACCGGGGTCTCAACCCTAACTGCCTTCCTTTTAAGCATGCCTTGTCTGGGCGCCCCTTGCTGATGAGCCCCCACGGGTTCCGCGCGGCGTCCTGATGGCCGTTTATATAAAGATGCAACATGTGTGCATAAGGTATGGCATAACAAAGGAATCCATTTTGGAAGTCAGGACCCCGACTTTACTTACACGCGACACAGGAAGCAGTCCGGGATAATTTGTGATGATGGCCACTAAAGAGCCATCATAGCCTTCCTGGTAGAATGTCCCATTGACAAACTCGACGGATATGTCCAGATCTTCTTCAAGTCCGGGGTCGAGGGCCCGGCCAGGATCCTCTGGCTACGGAGATGGGTTGTTGAACTCTTTCATGGCCTTTTTTAGTTCCTGCTTTAAAATAGCAAGGTAAATGATTGTGACGAAGGAGGCAAGAATGGAAAGAATCGAGTAAAGGATGACAGCTTACCCAACTTGGGGGGTTGTACATGGAAAATCCATCCCGCGGTTTAATGCGGAGGAACTCCTCTTCCTCTCCTTTATACAAGTCGGACAATATTATCGCCAGAGCGCTGGCGGAGTCCGGACCTTTACGACCACAGCGGGAGGCGTTGTCTTCTCCATTGAAGTGCCACATGGGTTTCCCCCTATATTGATGTGGCTGCACTCCCCGCATTATGCATATTGACATAACTTTGGTTATTGTCAGTCCTGCTTTGGCAAGGATTTTTATCCTGCTCATCAGATAGAAGACTTCTCTGTTGTCTTCCTCCTGGGGGCTCCTGGACCTCCTCCGACCTCAACTCCAACTCCATATATTCTGTCTCAGGGAGAAAAAATCAGAGAGAAAGTTTCATCGCATTTTACGACACAGAGCCGCCGCCAAGCCCTAATCTCTCTCGGGAGGGCTGATCTGGAGTCCGTTCGGGGCTCCGGAGAGGGGTATTCGTCGCCGTCGTCATCATCAACCATCCTCCATCATCAATTTCATGATGCTCACCGCCGTGTGTGACTAATTCCATCATAGGCTTGCTGGACGCTGATGGGTTGGATGAGATTTACCATGTAATCAAGTTAGTTTTGTTAGGGTTTGATCCCTAGTATCCACTATGTTCTGAGATTGATGTTGCTATGACTTTGCTATGCTTAATGCTTGTCACTAGGGCCCGAGTGCCATGATTTCAGATCTGAACCTATTATGTTTTCATCAATATATGTGTGTTCTTGATCCTATCTTGCAAGTCTATAGTCACCTATAATGTGTTATGATCCGACAACCCCGAAGTGACAATAATCGGATACTTCTCGGTGATGACCGTAGTTTGAGGAGTTCATGTATTCACTTTTCAGGACCCCGATTCCAAGTCACATCGATCTAGCCGGTAACACCTCATATCACTTTGCGGCCTCACGCACGGTATTCCCACGGGTGTCGCCTTACCATGGCCCGGGACCGTTTGCGCCTTTTGGCTCATGTATATGATAGTGTCGCTAGCATCCATATGACAGAGAACCCGGGACGACATGGCTAGTCGTGAACCAAAAGCGGCACTAACCCATGGGGACAGGCATACATGAATCAACATCGAGCATGTCGGTCAGCAGCGTGCGAATCCGGGCTGTAGCACTGGCTAACGAGGACTCGGAACCCGGCTGTAACAGCTAGGCAGGACTCGGATGTCACCGCATGACATTTCCCGAAGACAGACACAGAACAAAGTGAATCACATGCCGACCAGTCAAGTGTTCCGGAGCAGCAAGGTTGGCTAGCAGACTCCGTGAACCGGGCTGTAGCGGACTATTATGGCTCATGGAAGCACAAGACTACATTTCCCCATAAGAGAGGCTACCAAGGATAAACAACTAGGTTGTCGGATCCCACACTTACCAAGCATTTCAATCATACACACAATATGCTCGATATGTGTAAATACAACATGGCATCACAACATAACTCTACGACTCAAGTATTTATTCAATAGTCTCCGAGGAGCGAGATATTATAAACATGGGTCTCATGACCCAACATTCAGAGCATACAAGTCAAAGCACATGCGGAAGCTTAACATGTCTGAGTACAGACAACTATAAATGAAAAAGGCTGGGAAGCCTGACTATCTACACGACCCTCCCAAGAGTACAAGATCGTAGCTGAGGTAACAAGCTAAACTTCAAAGTCCAAGCGGAACTACTAGCGAGACTGACATCTCTCTGCAAAACAAAAAATAGGCAAACGTGAGTACAAATGTACCCAGCAAGACTTACATCAGAACTAGCTACATATGCATCATTATCAACAAAGGGGGTGGTGGAGTTTAACTGCAACAAGCCAGCTTTGACTCGGTGGCTATCCTGAACTACTACTGCAAGTAACTCTTTTGTGGTGGCGCACACGAGTCCACATATTCACCATATCAATACACCACTATGGACCCGCTCCCGTCTCCCTACGAGAACGCCATACATAGCACTCACGCTTATCTTGCGCATTTTAGAGTATCCACTTTCACTTGTCTATGAACTGTACAGGCAACCCAGAAGTCCTTTACCGTGGACACGACTATTCGAATAGATCATTTATAACCCTGCAGGGGTGTACTTCTTCACACACGCTCTCGCCACTTACCGCCATGTACACGACATGTATCTCGACAACTTTCAAGAGGAAGCCTGGCGAGGGTGTCGGCCACGGCCTACCTAAACACTCAAGTCTCTAGTCCAGGTTTATCGCCTATTCAGGTTCCATCCGCAGGGAGTCCGGCCGAGGTTTCCACATACGGCCCCAAACGATGTGAGCAGGGTTCCCGAGACACCAAACGGGCGCCCGGTACACCGTGCCATGGTGTATCTACCGCATCATAGCCCACCCCTAGGGTCAGCACTACGCACGGCCTCCAAAACATATCCTACAAACAGCAGAAACTAGTTGCAACTCCTGGACAGAGAACAAGGGTGGTTAAGAAGCCGAGAGAGTCAATTAAGGAACCCAATGTGTGGTAGTAACTGTTCATGGATCACAAACACAGAACTCAGTTCCTGAGGACGGTTTCAATGAGACAACCCACCATGTACTCCTACATGGCCTCTCACCGCTACCTTTACCAAATCGTGTTAACACACTTAGCTCACACACAGTAGGACATGTTTACACACCTCCGATTCATCCTCGATGAATCAGACCTGACTCAACTCTAAGCAGTAGCAGGCATGACAAACAAGCATGAATGAGTAGGCACATCAGGGCTCAAACAACTCCTACTCATGCTAGTGGGTTTCATCTATTTATGTGGAAATGACAGGTCATGCCAGAGGAAAAGGGGTTCAGCTACCGCAGCAAGTAACAGATGAATCGTTGTTGTCCTAATGCAATAAAAGAGAGCAGGAGCAAGAGAGTGGGATTGTATCGGAATGAACAAGGGGGTTTTGCTTGCCTGGCACTTTTGAAGATAGTATAGTTCTTCATCGGTGTCATCGATCTCATCGTCGGTATCACGTCTATCAAGAGGGGACAAATACCGGCAACACAGAAGGAAACACAATCAATGCAATGCACAGTATGATGCATGCTTATGACATGGCAATATGCTGTTATTAGAGCTAATGCAACAGAAAGTCATTTTGATTGAAGTGGAATTCAAAACTAGATCAAATTCCAACTCCAAATCTATTATCAAATTTGTCCTAATCATGTTTCATCCTAAACAGTGAGGTTAAATTTCTCAAACATGCATGAAAATGATACAGATGGATAGGTTGCATTTTTCTGATAATTTTTCATATATAATTTATTTCATTTGCAGTTACGGTTGAATTACTATGAGTTTTAGAAGTTTAGGCAATTTTCTGGATTTCCTAATTATCTAGAATTAAACTAATTCTAGAAAATGAATTACTGCGCCAGCACTGCATCAACATGACATAAGCAAGTCAATGGGGCGGCCCAGTCAAACCGACGGTGGGGCCCAGCGTGTCGATGTTCAACTAAACTAACCCAGTTTAATTAGCACTAACCTAAGTCAAACTAATTAAGTATACACCTAAACTAGATTAATTAGCCAGGCGGGGCCCGCATGTCATAGACCCAGGGGAGGTCAAATCGCCAGGTCAACCGGGGCTAAACCACTGGCGGTCAAGGCGGTCAACCCGCCGGCGTTAGCCAGCCGAGGCTTAGCGCAGCGGAGGCATCGGGAATCGCCCACAGCCGACCATTTGCGCGGCGGAGAGGCTCTACGTGACGAGGAGACTCGTCCGCGTCCAGTGGTGGTGGTGTTTGGGCTCGGGGTGGTTGGGAAAGATGACGACGACGACGTTGGCGGCTGCCGGAGGTCGGACGAGCTCGGGGTCGTCGCTAGGAGGCATGGCAGGAGATGTGGAGCGGTGCTGCAGGCTCCTGGGGGTGTGGCAAATGTGGTGACGCGCTCGGGATCGAGCCTGCGTGGCTGTGGCCACGACGGCTGCGTGCAGAGGTGGCGGCGCGTGCGAGTGCGGGTGGCGCGGCGGCTACGGCGAGTGGCAGAGAGAATGAAAAGGGTCGGGACGGTCAGTGGCTTACAGCGAGCACGAAGAGCGCGTCGACGAGCTCGGGGAGGGGCTGATGGAGACGGAAGGTCACTGGTGATCTCGGCGGCCGAACGACGAAGACGAGGTCGGGGACGACGTTGCAGAGCTCCCGCAGTCGAACGGGCTGGCGTAGACGATGCAGGAGTCGATGGCGGTTCTTCTGGGTGCATCGACAGGTCGAGGGGTGGCCGGTGGCCACGATGGTTCTCGTCGGCGGCGGCGGGCACGTTCGGTGAGGAGAACAGAGGAGGGGGAGAGCGCTCGGCGGAGAGAGCGGAGAGGTGCAGAGGGTCCGGGGGGGTGCGTGGCGTCGCGAGGAAGGCCCAGGCGACGAGGGGGAAGCGGCGGGAAGCAGGAGGTGGCACGGGCGCGTGCCGGCATGCGGCGAACACACGCCTCGCGTCCTTCTGGTGCGAGGTGGAGGACGACTGGCAGATGAGCCTGGTGGGCTGCTACAGTGCCAGGCCGGCCAGGTAAGCGCTAGGTAATCTATCTCTCTCTTTTGTTAATGTTTTTCTATTTCTCTGTAACTTCTAGGCTTTATTAAAAGTACCAGAACATTTTCAAAACCACTGAAAATAATTGTGGGCTCTGGTTGGAATATTCCCAACAGCCCTCACTTAAGTTCAGAATTAATTGAGCATTTAAAATATTATATAGCAATTAAATGCCCAATTCAAATAGCATAAGATTTAATCCAGTAACCCAATCCTGTCCTAGAAAAATGTAAACCATTTTTGCCAGAGGTTTTAGACCAAGACAAAGATGATGAACATTTTTAAGGCCATTTCAGGATCATTGAAAAATATTTTAGTAACCCTAGTTGGATTAAGTGGTGCTGGGGGTTTCTGCCATCCCCATTTCAACTTTCTGAGAAAATTTAACATGATGACATGATGATCATGTAAGGACAAGCAGAGGCTAAGCTAGGGTTGTGACATCACTATGTGTTAATGCTTTGGTCCTGTTCTCTATTAATAGGAGGCCTTAATATCCCTTAGTTTCCGTAAGGACCCTGCTGCAATGGGAGGATAGGACAAATGATGTCATGCAAGTTCTTTTCCATAAGCACGTATGACTACTTACGTAATACATGCCTACATTACATTGATGAATTGGAGCTAGTTCTATATCACCCTATGTTATAACAATTGCATGAGGAATCACATCTGGCATAATTATCTATCAATGATCGATTGCCTACGAGCTTTTCATATATTGTTCTCCGCTTATTTACTTTTCCGTTGCTACTGTTACAAATGCTACAAAAACCCAAAACCATTTATGTTTACTGTTGCTACTGTTACCATTATTATCATACTACTTTGCTACTAAACACTTTGCTGCAGATACTAAGTTATCCAGGGGTGGTTGAATTGACAACTCAACTGCTAATACTCAAGAATATTCTTTGGCTCCCCTTGTGTCGAATCAATAAATTTGGGTTGTACTTCACCCTCGAAAGCTGTTGAGATCCCCTACACTTGTGGGTTATCAAGAATAATTTATGGCGCCATTGCCGGGGAGCATAGCTCTATTCTCTGAGTCACTTGGGATTTATATCTGTTGATCACTATGAAGAACTTGAAAGACGCTAAGACCAAGATTTTGCCCTCAACTACGAGGGGAGGTAAGGAACTGCCATCTAGCTCTGCACTAGATTCTCCTTCTGTTATTAGTAGACTTGCGACACCTAAACCTGTTACCGCTATGAATTACGATATGTCGCATGTTATTGATGGCGCCACTTCTGCTATGCATGATGAAACTACTTCTGTGCGTGATACTACTTTGCCATTACGTGAATTTCTAGATGAACAACTTGCTAGAGTTAGGGGGAATGAAAATATTGAAGAACCTATTATTGATGATAGTGATGATGAACGTTCCCCCAATGATTATGTATTACCTATTGTTCCTAAGGGTTATGTTAGGAATGAAGCAACTTCTATGGAAATTCTTGCTTGCAATGATAGAAATGATCTTAAGAAATTATTAGCTAAATGGAAGCAGCAGTCTCTTAATGCTAGAATGAAACCCGATCCTGTTTTTGCTACTTCACCTATCTGTGTTACTGATAAGGATTATGAATTCTCTGTTGATCCTGATATTATTACTTTAGTTGAATCTGGTCCTTTTTATGGCTTGAATCTGAAACTGTTGTGGCACATCTTACCAAGTTGAATGATATAGCCACCCTGTTTACTCATGATGAGAAGTCTCGCTATTTATATATCCTTAAGATATTTCCGTTCTCATTAAAGGGTGATGCTAAGAATTGGTATAATTCTCTTACTCCTGGTTGTGTGCGTAGTCCCCAGGATATGATTTATTACTTCTCTGCTAAATATTTCCCTGCTCATAAGAAACAAGCCGCCTTGCGGGAAATATATAATTTTGTGCAAATCAAAGAAGAGAGTCTCCCACAAGCTTGGGGGAGGCTTCTCCGGTTACTTAATGCTTTGCCTGATCATCCTCTTAAGAAAAATGGAATACTTGATATCTTTTATAATGGACTAACAGATGCTTCCAAGGACCACTTGGATAGTTGTGTTGGTTCAGTTTTCAGGGAAAGAACAGTCAACGAAGCTGAAATATTATTGAATAATATGTTGACTAATGAAAATAATTGGACTCTTCCTGAGCTAGTTCCTGAAGTAATTCATGAACCAATTGAGCCAACTCCTGAGCCTATTCCTAAACCCACTCCGAAGAAGAAAGGTGTTTTATTTCTCAGTCCTGAAGATATGCAAGAGGCAAAGAAATCAATGAAATAAAAAGGTACTAAAGCTGAAGATGTTAAGAATTTACCACCTATTGAAGAAATACATGGTCTTAATTTACCGCCTGAAGAACCAAATTGTCTTGATAACCCGACACAGGTAGTAAAGGTAAATTCTCTCTATAGATATGATAAAGTTGAAATACCCTCTACTAAATTTCTTCGCCCATGCTTAGATGAATTTGATGACTTCATGGCTAGACAAGAAAGTTTTAATGCCTATTTTGGTAGAGAGTTAAAGAGTAATGCTTTCGAGATAGGACGCGTAGGTGATAATCTGGCTAGAGTTAAAGATGAACTTCACCGCGTTAGCAAATATACTTCTATGATTGCTACTCAAGCTGAGCAAGTACTCAAAGCTCAAAATGATTTTCTTGATGAATTGAATAAGAAAAATGACTTTGCCGTTAGAGTGGCTACTAGAACTGGTAGAATGACTCATGAATCTTTGTATCCTGAAGGCCACCCTAAGAGAATCGACCAAGATTCTCAAAGAAATAATTTAGAGGCACATAGTTCTTCTAAGAAGTAGAAAAAGAAAAACGATATAATGTTGCATGCTTCTAACGAACCTACTGTAGACACACCTGAGAATCCTAATGATATTTCTATCTCTGATGCTGAAACACAATCAGGTGATGAACATGAACCTAGTGATAATGTTAATGATAATGTTCATGTTGATGCTCAACCTAGCAAAAACAATGATGTAGAGATTGAACCTGCTGTTGATCTTGATAACCCACAATCAAAGAATCAACATTATGATAAGAGAGACTTTGTTGCTAGGAAGCACGGCAAAGAAAGAGAACAATGGGTTCAGAAACCCATGCCCTTTCCTCCTAAACCATCCAAGTTAAAGGATGATGAGGATTTTGAGCGCTTTGCCGAAATGATTAGACCTATTTTCTTACGTATGCGCTTAACTGATATGCTTAAAGTAAATCCTTATGCTAAGTATATGAATGTGACACTCCAAAATTTTTGTTTTGGTTTTCAACAAAAACTTTGTTGATTTTGAAGGAGTTCATTTAAACCCTTCCAAAAATCTCTTTCTCTCAAGAATTTTTCCTTTGACAAAAGATTTTATTTTGGCACCTTCTTCAACTCTGGTGTTGGTTATTAAAAACCTTTCTTCTGATTTCCCCCCTTCTCAAATTTATTTTTGGGATTTATTTTCTTTAAGAAGAAAACCCGAGGAGTTTTAGTTCTTCTCTTATTTTAAAAAATACCCATGGTTTTATCTTGCCTCTTGTGGTAAATCTTCCCAGAACCGCTCCTTCCCCTTTGGGTCAATCCAAATATTCTGTCCCAACAAGTCCAACTTATTTTTGGATTTTTATTTCATTTATTTCTTTGCCCAAAACAATTATGTCCATATTTTTGAGCCTAGGTGATTTGCAAAGCAAGTACCTTAATGCCTTTGAATTTTGATCTCAAATCAACTCCTCTGGATGGTCCCTAGCACCCACAACCTAGAACCATCAAGATCTACTCCTCTTCTGTTCAAAATTTTCAAGTTTCAGCTTCTGCA
Organism: Aegilops longissima; assembly: GCA_021605205.1. Taxonomy (NCBI): domain Eukaryota; kingdom Viridiplantae; phylum Streptophyta; class Magnoliopsida; order Poales; family Poaceae; genus Aegilops; species Aegilops longissima. The sequence goes on from CM038680.1 coordinate 428,222,101, forward strand.
AGTTTGGACCAGATTTGTCAAATTTGGTGAAATTCATATCTCCTCTTCTCCTAAAATTCCACCAAAATTCAGGCAACCTCCAGTTGCAATGAGAACCACTCCACCAAAAATCAGCTCAAGGAAAAAACCCCACATGCCAAAAACATTCTGTCGAACACCTAGCATGCACTGTCACTTTGCACTTTCAGAGAGTTTCAGAGTTTCACTAAGTTCAGTGTCGTCAGGGTTCAGTCACCTGTCAACAGTGCGCCCTGGCGCGATGCGCACGGCCTTTCCTCCCTGGCTAGAGTGCCGCACACCTCCTTGGACGGATGCAGGCGTCGGTGGCGGCGAGCCTCGCCGACGTTGGCGGTTTCTGTGGTGGCCGAGCCACCCGTGGCTGCCAGCGAGGGCCCGAGCCAGCTCGCCACGCCGTCCAACTCCGTCCAACGCTCCCCTGCCTTCCGCGTTGCCTCATGCACGCCAGCACACCCCGCGGCACCGTCGCTGTGGCCGGCAAGCACAGGGCGCGCCCTCTGCCGTCCGTCGATACCCACTCAAAGCTCCTAATCCAAGTCCGTTTAGCGTCTGAATGGAACCAGTGGGCCTCCACGATGACGCTCAACCCCCTAAACCTCCCCGACCAAGCTCTGCGCCGCCGTAACCTTCGCCGGAGAACTCCGTTCACGGCCACCGCCTCGGACCGCCGATAAAAAGGGGCCGCGAGCTCGCCCTCAAGCTCGCACCACCTCTGCACCTCACCAACACCACGCCAGGCCACTAGGAGGACCTCGAAGAGGTCTCCTCCCCCAACTCCGGCCGCCCCGTTCCGCCTCGGCCACCACCTCGTTTCACTCCGGTGAGGCCGTCCCCGACGCCCAAATCTCGTCGATAGCCTCCTCTAGCACCAAGTAAGCTAACCCCCGCTTCAATTTGGCCTTCGCAGCCCTCCCCGACGAGATCACACTCCACCCGATCCGACGTCCGCCGGAGCAAGGGTCGCCGTCGACGTGGTCCTCGCCGGCGACCACCACCACCACCCACCGACGCAGAATGACGCACTGAGCACAGAGGTACCACCGGATCCTCCTGCCTCGCCGTGGATCGCCGCCGGCGACCACCGCAGCTCTCGGGCGCCGACGAGCTCCGTCCCCTCGTTTGAATTTTCAAACCTGACGGGTGGGACCCGCCCGTCAGCCTCTCTGTTCTTTTTTTGAAACGTTTTCTGAAAGCGTATTCTAACAAATGCGCTTTCCAATCTGAATCGTTTTCTGAACTTTTTTGTTCTGCCCCCTGAGTATTTTATGTTTCATTACAGAAAGATCCTTGGACCAAAACACTTATAACTTTTAAACAGAAAAGGATTTTTGAGTGATTCTTTTTCTGTCCTCTTCAAAATTTTGTCTAGTTTTTTATCAGGTTTATTTGAAAAATATTTGGAATATTTTTTCAGCACTCCTAGGTATTTATGTTAGTGCGTATATTTTTGTATACCGTAGATACCGAAGGAGGTTACGGAATCGCGAACTTCACCGAGCTAGGTCCCGAATACTCCGAACCAGGCAAGCATGTTTGAACTTTTGATATGATAAGTGTTTGGGCATGTTTGCATTAATTAGTATCATGGCATGTTCATGAGCATCTCGATGAAAGTTTTATCACGTAAAAGTTGAGGCAAGTAAGTTTCGGAAATCCATGAGTTGTTGGAAACGAGTTGCATGGCCATGAGTTGGCATGAGAATGGGTAAGATGGCAGTATTGTAGCATGCCAGTCTTATGACAGACCGTTGACCCAGTGTCAACATAAATCAGTCCAGTTCCCGTTCGTCTCCTCCTTCGTACTACCACATGTTTTCCGCAAGGGATACGACTTAGTAAGTTGCAAATCACTTTCTGGTACACACCAAATCGAGAGGCCGGGATGAGGGTTCCATGGCCCTGGATTAAAGCCTATCATCCGGTCAGGGGGCATGGGTGTTTCGGTTGGGACGAGAGGGGCACCCTTAGAGTGCGCGTATATAAATTTGATCCCATGCTATTCGAGATTGTGATCTCCCCGTCTCAAAGTTTTTCTTGAGCGCTGTCTAGGGGGATTCCTGGCAACGTGAGGTAGGATGGGTGTGTACTGGTTAGCTGTGTTTCCTCCGAAATACTGTAAACGGAACTATTCCCCCGTGACTATGGAAATCCGTTGGCTGTGGATAATTTAGTACAAACTCTGCAGAGTAAAAAATCCTTGAAATCATCTTATTCAGATCCAAGTGTTGTGTTCATCTTATCTTGTCAAATGTCAGGTCCGGAGACGAAACTCCCGAGAACCACATGAGTGTTAAAGGTTTATTTCGTGGATGGACTAATTAAACTTCTTGTCTTGTGATGAATATTTTCCGTGAATACCATTTCTTGTAAAATGAAGTATAAGCCCTTTCTGCGATGTCGCTCAGACGTCCGACTGTTGCATTGTTATTTACTTGTTTTGATACAAGCCCTTTCTGTGATGTCGCCCCGACGCCCGACTTTGGCACGCATGTCTTTTCTTTCAGTATAAGCCCTTTATGAGGTGTCGCTTAGACGCCCGACTGTGGCATGCTTTACTTATTTGTTCGCCCTGCGAGGTGTCGCTTCAGACACCCGATCAGTTTTTAGTTTATTTTCTTTGGGTTTTCGAGCGGACTACCACCGATTCCCTTTTTACTTACCTTGCTATACTGATTTGATTGCGCATTATTAAATTACTCATGGCGCATTCGTGCATACATTTGTTATATCTTTTGTCCGAACTGTCTTGCGAGTACTTTCAAAGTACTCACCGGCTTATTGATTTGGCGGATCTTGTGAAAGCGATCTCATGGATGAAGAGTTCGATAGCGAGTCCGACGCCTAGAGGAATCGGTCAGTCTCGTCGACCCTCGATTAGTAATCGTGTTATATTCGCTTCCGCTACCCAAATAAATTCACGAGCCTCACCTCGACACTCGATGAGCCGCCAAAGTCAGAGTCATATCATCCACTCCTTTGTGTTATTCCACTACTTTACCTCCAGTCAGTAGTATTCCACCACTCCACTGTGTCATATCCGCCACTATGTATAATTATTGGCGTGCTTGTAATAAGATTGTTGAGCAAGATCAGCTCGACCCTATAATATATTAAATGCTACTGGCTTATTGTATCAAGGTTTTGTCTACCAGTGAGGAGGATTTTCCTCACACTGGAATTAATAGATCGGTTTCTCAATAAATATTTTTATTGGAAAACCGGTCGTGACAAACTTAATACCGAGCCATCTTGACTAGGAAGCCACTAGGTGCGATCGCTAATCGGTTATTAGCATATAGAGCTATTTCTAAATTTTACAAATGTAGTCAATTTCTGACAGTCAGCATAAATTTATGATTCGCCAACATGCCCGATGGGTTCGTCAAGCTTCTCTCCTTCATCGTCCAAGTCGCGATGTGGTCATCTGTGCGCCCCGTCTTCTCCCTCTCTCAGCACAAGGTCAATGACCGTCTAACCATGCACCAGGCCGCGGTGCGATTCAAGGGAGGGTGATGTCGGTGTACTAGAGTAGGGGTACCCTAGTTCCCCGAACTCATGCACGGACAGTTGCAGCGCCCCACGGCCGGGCCGGCCTGATGGCCGCCAAGATCCTCAGTAGCTCCCTTGGAGCCATTCAAAACAAAGCAGTCAAGACCCGGCAAGAGGAGCTTGCCGGAAGAATACTCGGTATGCCGAAGAAACAAGGTCCCGGCAAGAGGAGCTTGCGGGAAGGCTTGGCGAACCTTGAACCCCAAAGCGCGACAAGGTTCCCGCCACGGCAAGGCACTTGCCGGGTGACGACTCTTCGTCTCCGCTCCAGCTCATCCGCCAGCGTGTCACCAGGGGCTCTCCCAAAGACGCGTGTCGGGGAGCCGTGCAGCCAGCGGAGAGTAGCGACAAGCGATCTTGACAAGCTACCATCGTGGCGAGCGGAGGCGCACTTAACGGTCCCTGTTGCCTTTGTTAAGGCGGCCGAGGCGGGCATTGATGACTCTTGTCCCTTGCCGTCGAGTTAGGTATAGAGTTCTTGTACCTTTGTACATAGTGGTGTACCAACCTAGGTTATTACCATTGTAACCTTGTCTACTTGCCATATGTGGTAACCCCTTGAGCCTATAAAAGGAGGCCGAGGGCAGCGTGAAAAGGGTTCGGTTACTCGATAGAAAACCATACTCACGCTAGGTCTTGTAGCCCGCATTGCTCCCTAGCAAGAACACAAGATAATCCACAAAGCAGCAGTAGGAGTATTATCTCTCGAGAGCTCGAAGCTGGGTAAAATCCGCTTCGTGTGCATCGCCTCGATCTGCTCTTTGTGCAATCTCCGCCCCCCTCCGAACCACAAGGGACCAAGGTCCCATAGGAGCTCGTGGGGCACGACCAGCTCACCCCCGACATCTTTGGCGCGCCAGGTAGGGGGCGTCGAGGCTGTGCGAACCTGATCCGGTGGTCGCCTGAGCAACTTCATCGACATCTTCGTCGACATGGCGCCGAAGAAGAAGCCGTCGGCAGCAGCTGAGCCGTCCGCGTCGAACCCACCACCACCGGAGCAGTCAGGCGGTGGGGGAAACGCTGGCGCAGGGACGGCGTCGTGAGAGAGCCACGATGCCGCCAGGTCCAAGGACAACGCGCGCGGGCGTCGGCGTCGAATCTGCACGCGTCCATCGCGGGAGGCGCGGGACGAACAGCGCCACGATACTGCGTGGCGCCATCGCTCATTGGATCAAGGCCAAGCTGGAGGATCCCGATGCTCTCGAGACCGCATGCACCCGGCATGCGATGCGAGTGAAAATGCGGTCGCTGGGCGGGATGCTGCTCCTCTAACTTGGTTGGGAGTCCGAGCACATCCGTTCTTCGCTCCGTACACCGTTGCCGCCAACCACACCAGCGGAAGCCTTGGAAAGAGCTCAATTACTCCTAGATTACCCTCCAGCGGCCGATAAGGTCGGCGAATGGAGGGCCACAATTCAAAGTCTCGCCGGCCGCCAGCGGCGCGTCCCACGGCAACCAAAGTGCCGCGGCGCGGCGAAGCGACAAAGCGCGAGCGATGGCGGCGAGACTTGCGGGGTGCACCTACCGTACCTCCCCTTCCGAAGGCCAAGATCGCCGACTCGCGGATCCACCTCGGCAGCGACTCCGCGGCGTCGTCGGATCCATGAGCTCGTCGCGACCAACGCCAAGTTCTTGGGGCGGCAAGAAGAGGGCCTTCGAACCCGTATCGGCGCCCGAAGAAAGCGCGCCGTCAATCGACCAGCGCGGGCCCACGTCGATATGCATGCGCCGAGAGAACCAGCGACTTGCCGTACAGGTAGGTTGCCCTGCGTTCACTTGTGAGCTGCGGCAAGTCCGGTGGCCCGACAAGAAAAACTTCAAACCAGATGTGCGGAGAAATGCGGCGGCAGGACACACCCATCGGAGTTCCTCGGGATCTACACCATCGCGTTGCATGCTGCGGGGGGCGAGGCGACAAGATCCTCGCCAACTACTTCCCTTGGTGCTCAAGCCAAGCGTCGGATCTTGGCTCATGCACTTGCGGATGGCTCTATTTCTTCTTGGGTAGATTTGTGCCACCAGTTTGTTGGCGCCTTCACGGCGACCACAAGCCTCATGGCGGGAGATTGATCTCCACCTGCTTGCCCGAAGGAGGGAGTCCTGCGCAAATTCATCCAGAGATTCAGTCGAGTGCACTACAACATCCCAGGCGTCCACCTGTTGCGATGATTAGTGCATTCCATCGAATGTCTGAAATCGCGGGATGAGGAGGAGATGACGATGTGCAAAGTGAAAGGCGTCAGTGAGCTCTCACGCCCTGCCGACAAGTGTGCCTTGCTGAAGAAGGAAGAAGGCTCCGGGAGAGAGTGTGAGAGCAGAGTCGGCGGTGAGGGAACCACCCGGCAAGGAATAGCGGTGGCGGAACAACGGGAGGAAGAAAAACCAAGAAGTACTAGTTGTCGAGCAGTCCGGTAAGGATGGTGCCGCCAACAAAGCCAAGGCCGGTGGCTCCGGCAAGGAGATTACCGTTGGCGCTGACCGCCAAGCTGTGGCGACGCCGACAAGCCCGACGGCTCAACAAGCGATCTTGTAAAATCCACCGCACTAAGGGCCACGATCTCCAAAGCTGCAAGAAAGTCGAGCAGCTTGTTGAGCTCTGAAAGCTGAATATGGCGGCGAGACAAAGAGAAGGCCCAAGAAGGTGCAGGTGCAACAAGTAAAAGAGACCCGGTCGGGGAGGGCGCCATTGGCAAGGCCAAGCAGCGGCAAGGAGACAGAGACCTCCCGTGGCGCGACAAGGAAGAAGATGAAGATGAAGATGGCGAGGATTATGAAGGCGATGAAGCTGATGAGCATGAGTTTCAAAAGGCAGCAGAGGTCCTTTGCATCGGCGGTGGTGCGTCTCGCATACCTCGCACCGCCAACTCAAGCAATGGATGCGTGAGGTCAATGCAGCAGAACCATCCACGAGTCACGCAAACCTCGAAGTGGTCCAACCGCCCATCATCTTTGACATTGAGGATCACCACGACCGCATCACTGCGGTCGGGTGTTTGCTGATGTTGGTATCACCAACCATCCGCAACCTCAAGGTCACAAAGATGTTGGTTGACGGCGGGGCGGCCTGAATTTGATCTCCTCTGATTACTCCGAAGCTTCAAATCCACGACAGCGAGCTCGAAGAAACCGGTACTTTCAAGGAATCAACCCGGAAGGAGCAAGCCCAAGGGAAGATCACGTTGCGGTAACATTCGGCGTGAGCTGAACTTCAGAACTGAGAGGTCACGTTCGGCGTCGCCGATTTCCATTGCCCTACAATGGCATACTTGGCCGTCCAGCACTCGCCAAGTTCATGGCCGCCTCTCATTATGCTTACAACCTACTCAAGATGCCTGGCCTGATAAGCGTCATTTCTGTCCATGGCGACAAGAAGGATGCACTTATCTGCGCCGACAAGATTTACCGGGATGCAGCGGCAGCGCCAAATAGCAAACCACTTGCCGCTGAAGCTGCCGGAGGGAAGAAGACCGCCAGGTCCGGCAAGAGCTCTGTTGCCCACTCCGGCAAGCGCACCTCTTCGGAGTGCTGCGCTACCGTCGAGGACGCGCCATCGAGATCCACCGGCAAGTGCAACAAGACGATGGAAGCTCCGCCAAAGACCAAGAAGGTGCCCGTCAAGGAGGACGGCACTGGTGGTACCTTCACCATCAGTGCCACGCTTGATCCTAAATAGGAAGGCGAGCTCGTTGCTTTCCTGCGGGCGAATGTCGATGTGTTTTCATGGCAACCATCTGATATCCCCGGTGTTCCCAGGAAAGTAATTGAGCACCACCTAGCTGTCTGTCCTCACGCGAGGCCCGTCAAGCAAAAGTTAGGAAGCAGAGCGTTGGGCGCCAAGAGTTCATAGCGAAGAAATCAAGAAATTGGAAGCGGCGGGGCTTGTCGGAGGTCCTCCACCCCGTGGTTGGCCAATCCGGTAGTGATGCATAAGGCTAATGGGAAATGGAGACTTTGTATTGACTTCACGGATGTTAATAAAGCTTGTCCCAAAGACCCATTTCCCTTGCAGCGTATCGACCAGATTGTTGACTCCACGGCTGGATGCGATCTGCTTTCATTTCTTGATGCATATTCAGGATATCATCAGATCTTCATGGCGAAGAGGATGAAGAAAACCGCATTCATCACACCATGTAGCACGTCTTTGCTTTATAAGGATGCCTTTCGGTTTGAAGAATGCTGGTTCGACCTTTGCAAGGGTAGTCCATGATGCTTTTGGACCACAGATACACAAAATGTAAAGCCTACATGGATGATATAGTGGTCAAGAGCAAGGACAGAGCGACTACGGTTCAGGATTTGGATGAGGCGTTTGCAAACCTGCGCAAGATCAACCTCAAGCTCAACCCCGAGAAGTGCGTGTTTGGAGTCCCTTCCGGCAAGCTTCTCGGGTTCTTCGTATCTCAGCGGGGAATTGAAGCCAATCCCGACAAGATCAAGGCCATCGAGCAGATCGAAGCACCAGCAACGTCAAGGATGTCGAAGCTTGCGGTTGCGTGGCTGCTCTCGGCGAGTTCATCTCTAAGTCTGCTGGCGCGCCTGCCGTTTTTCAAGATTTTGAAAAAGGCAGGTCCAATGAAATGGACTCCCGAGGCGGAGGCTGCGCTGCAGGACTTGAAGAGATACCTGTCCTCCACTCCAATACTTGTTGCACCTAAGCCACAAGAGAAGTTGCTGCTATATATAGCAGCGACCAATCAAGTGGTTAGTGCTGCGTTAGTGGCGGAGAGGGAGACGGATGATGAGCCGGCAACCGAGGCAGGTGCGTCCAGCAACAAGCGAGGGGCTTCGCCGTCAAGCCCTGGTCCCGACAAGGACGGGTCAGCGCAGGGTTGCGACAAGGTACGGAAGAAGATGGTGCAGCGCCCGTGTACTGTCGGTTCCCTTCTGCGAGGCTAGATCGAGGTACTCGGTGTGCGAAGCTACTTTTCGCCTTCTCATGGCCTCGAGGAAGCTGCGCCATTACTTCCAAGCACATGAGATAACAGTTGTCACTCGCTTTCCGCTAAAGAGGATTTTGCAAAATCCGAAGCAACGAGCAGGATTGTTGAGTGGGCCTTTGGAACTGTCAAGCTTTGGTCTCAAGTTGAAAGCACTTCAACTATCGAGCGGGGCATTGGCAGAATTCATAGCAGAATGGGCGCCAGCAGGATGAAGAGATTCGGAGACAAGCATCCCCATCAAGGAGGCAAATAAAGAGTGGCTGTTGTACTTTGATGGTGCTTTCTCGCTGCAAAGGCGCCGGTCTTTGGCGTCTTGCTTATCGCACCCACCGGAGAGCACCTCAAGTACATAGTCCAGATGCACTTTCCCAAGGAACAAGCAACAAATAATACTTGAGTATGAAGGCTTGCTTGCGGTCTCGAGATTGCGGTGGACCTTGGGATTAAGAAGCTCATTGTCGGGGAGACTCACGACTTGTCGTCCGCCAAGTAAATAAAGACTACGAGTCCGTTGATGGAAGCGTCGTCGATGAAGTGAGGAAGCTGGAAGAGCACTTTGAAGGCTGCACATGGAACACATTCCAAAAGCGCGAATGATATAGCTGATGGCCTCTCCAAATGTGCGCACTTAAGTTACACAATGGAACCAGGGATTTTTGTGCTCAAGCTGACTCAACCAACCGTGACACCTTCAACGGACGAGCAAGAAGAAAATTGGTTTCGCGACTACTTCCGGCGAGCTCTCTGAAGCCGCCGCCAAGAAGGTCCCTAAAACCAACGCAAATATCACTGAGGAGCAGTCTGCTCCGACAAACCATGCAGTTTGTATCGTTGAAGCAAACGCTCCCAACAAGCTTAGCTCCGGCAAGCTTGACGGGGAACATCAAGCTCCGGTGGAACCGCAGGTCCTTGCCGTAGAACCTGATGGTCCCGCAGTGATAGATGAGCCTTTAGTCCTCGTTGTCGAGCCACAGGCTCCAACTTGGGCACATCAGATCTTCCATTTCCTTCAGACAGGAGAACTTCCCGAAGAGCAAGAAGAAGCGGAAAAGGTAGCCCGGCAGTCAAGTATGTACCAGTTTGTTGACAACATCACTGCAGAAGAAGACTCAGCGGAGTGAAATTGAAGTGTATTTGCGGGAAGATGGAATGAAGCTGTTGGCGAGAGATACGGAGGCATATGTGGTCACCACATTGGCGCAAAGCACTTGTCGGCAAAGCTTTCCGGCAAGGTTTCTTCGGCGAGGCCCTCCGAGATCAACTGCACAAGTAACCAAGTGTGAAGCGTGCGGTTCTATTCAAGACAGATACACCAGCCAACTCAAGCTCTCGGGCGATCCCTTTATCCTGGCCCTTCTCGGTGCAGGGGCTCGACATCCTCGGCCCCTTCCCGAGCTGTCGGGGCTTTGAGTACTTATGCGTCGCAATCGACAAGTTCACAAAGTGGTCGGAAGTGGAACCAGTGAGGAAGGTGACAGCACGATCGGCCGTCAAGTTCTTGAGTCAATTGTTTGCCGTTTTGGGATTCCTAACGGATCATCACCGACAACGGCACACAGTTAACGAAGTCGCACCTTCATGCGATCGCCCAAGATCTTGGCGCCAAGATCTGCTTTGCTTCCGTTGCTCATCCTAGAAGCAGCGGTCAGCGAAGAGGGCAAGCAGCTGAAGTGCTGCGAGGACTCAAGACCAGAACTTTCGACGAGGCTGCACAAGTGCGGAAGGAACTGGATCGAGGCTGCCGGTGGTTCTTTGATCGATCGGGGCGACACCGTCGAGCCACCGCGGACACCCTTTGCTCTAGTCTACGGAGCGAGGCAGTTCTCCCCACGGAACTTCGTATCGGGTCACCTCGAGTGCTCGCTTATGATGAGCTTGAGCAAGAGCAGCTGCGACAAGATGGCGCTGCTCCTCGAGGAAGATCGTCTTCAGCTGCTGTTCGAGCTGCTTGTTACCAGCAAGCTTTGCGTCGCTACCATAGCCGCAAAGTTAATGCGGAAGCTTCGAGGAAGGCGACCTTGTTCTTGGTAGCGTTCAATCCGCCAAGAATTCCAACAAGTTGGCCTTGAAGTGGGAAGGCCCTTATCGGGTGAAGCGAGTCACTAGGCCCGGCGCTGTCCGCCAGAGACCGAAGATGGCATTCGGTGAGCAATTCCTGGAACATAGAGCATCTTCGTAAGTTTACCCATGAGGCGCGTTGCGGAACCGTTCAAGCAACCACCCTTTATACATGTCTTGCCGCTGTTGCATGTAATCCTTTGTACAAAGCCGGGCGCAGACCCCGTGCATCAGTAAAGCCTATGGTTGCGCACATTTTTGTTAATACATGCTTTCATAGTCATATATGCATGTGTTTACTAACATCTTGTGCAGCACCCACACCCGGTAAGCGATAATGAGCCATTAGGCTTCACAACTTTCTTTTTCTCTTCTTTCTTCTCAAACAAGAAGGAGGTTCATCCACCCACAAGTTAACCGGGGGGAGGAGAGGAGGAGATAAGGATGTGGGCCGACAAGCGTCGCTCGAGGAACCGTCGCCTTGCGGAAAATGGACAACGAAAAAGCTAAGTTGCTAAGTTTAGCGACCAGTTTTAAATTTTGAGTTATCTTCCTCGAGCGATAAGTACTTTGTATGGAAAACCTGTGCGGCGGAGGAACCAAATCGTGACTAGTCGCGCCTTACTTTGTTTGAGTCCGCTCAACAACTTAAGTGAGCAGCGGCTAGTCCGCGACGAGGTTGCTTGTCGGTGGCGACCCTTGACGAGCTGCTGAAGTTCCGCTTTTCGGCGCTCGCGGCAAGGGTGCCGCACCGCAAGTTTCCCGGAAAGCGTAGGGCAGTAACATACAAGGGAAGAAATCGGGCAAAGGAAATAACAGTGCATTCGGTTGCCTAAGATAGTGTATATTACGAATAACCTATCGCGGCACTACCTAAATCGTTCTTAGAACTGAAATAGCAGCGAAGAAAAGAAAGGTGCGCCGGCATCCAAACCCCGGCAAGCTAGAGTTGCCGGGGGCGGCGGCGAGCCGGAGTTGCCGGGGTCTGCGGCAAACCAGAGTTGCCAGGGGGCTGCGATATCAGATAAGCCTTTCGTTCTTCCTCAAACATCCCTCTTTCATTAAAAACATTCTACTCGGATACAGTCCGTGGAGAGTGAAAAACATGAAAGAGAGGATTACAAGTTTTTAAATGCAGATAAGGCCGAAGGCTTACAAATTAAAAAGATAAGATGCCCGTAATCCTTTTCTGTCCCTATCTTGAGGAGGTAGGGTGAGGAGGCGGGAAGGGCAAAGAAGCGCCTCTGTGAGCTACAGTGCGAAGGCACCAAGAGAACATGCCGGGGCTCTCCGAAGCTTAGCCGGGATGGCGGCGCGAAGCGGGCTCGAAGGGCAGGCGGCGGGGCGTCGGCCGCTGTCGAGGCACTCGCCCTCGTACTCCGACAGCGACCTTGTCGCCATCCCTCTTCCCCTTCCGCAGCATCCCTCGCCAGCCGCCCAAGAGGCGACCGGGGAGTTCAAGGAGCAGCGACACGGATGATGGGGTCGCCCGTAACGCGGAGCGGCGCCCGGCAACTAGTTGGGCCCGCTACCCTCGTCGTCGTTATCGCTCTCCTCCTCGTCACTCTCGCTCGAGGAGGAATCGTCGCTGTCGGAGCTATCCACGCAGCACCTTGCAGTGCCAAGATCCCGAAGACCTTGGCGGAGAGGAGGTCACCCTCCATTAACTTAAAATGGAGGGTAAACCCGCCAGCAGGTTGTGGATGCGGGCGAATGTCTTCCATCCACGGTCAAGGTACATCACATTAGGGGCTGGGAATACAGCGCGGACTCGCGTGCGCTGATCCCACCCCTCATGTGCAACCTCAACGTCTCGGCGGATCCGACTCCATCGCCATCATGAGCGGAGCTGGAAGCGGAGGCGACGACAGGCGCCCAGCACAGCTTGACAAAAGAACTGCAAGGGTCGTCCCCGTATGGACCGCCCGGCGGGGCGGGGCAGCCGCCGCCCGCCCGCCTCTTCCCAGTGCCTCGAGCTCGTCCACGACCTCGTCCTCGGAGAGGAACCGCCCGGCGGAGGCGGAGTCGGCGCCGCCGCCTCGTCCGCCTCTCCCGGGCTCCTCGACCTCGTCCACGACCTCACCCCTCCCTCTTCCCCTTGCGGCCGGCTCCACCACCCAGGCGTGGGATTGGGAGGGTGCGCTGCCTAGCTGCGACCCTCGCCCGCCACCGATGGGGAACCAAGGTTCCCTTTCTCCATGGTGAATGAGAGAAAGGGGAGCGAAGCTGAAGAAAGGAAGGGATGGGAGAGTGCGGGCCTGCGCTCCCCTTCCGCCCTTCTTAAAAAGAGCAAGGTGGGGCTCGGCCGCCCTTCGGCGAATCAAGGCGCAGGAAGAGCAGGGAATCGGGACAGACCTGCTGCCTCTGCTGCATGCAGCCCAAGTTCCCACTTCCACCGCCCGTGACCCAGTGCATGGGAACCACGTGGCGGAGATCAGAAGCGAGGCGACGGATGGGCGACCACACGCCGCCCACTCGACCCACGACACCACAATTAGCGCGTGCCGTTCTGAGAGAGCAGCGGTGGGCGCGTGCCGTTCGTGGGAGACGTGGTGGGTCCAAGGCAAATAACGGCGTAATCAAGACCATGCGCGCCCGTGCACTGTTTTGGGCCTGGCCCAACAGAGCTTGGCGCCGTGTGTGGCCCAGGCCCGGGGGCTCCTGTCGGTGTACTAGAGTAGGGTACCCTAGTTCCCGAACTTCGTGCCGCAGACAGTTATAGCGCCCATGGCCGGGCGGGCCTGATGGCCGCCAAGACCTCGATAGCTCCCTTGGAGCCATTCAAAACAAAGCAGTCAAGACCCGGCAAGAGGAGCTTGCCGGGAAGGCCACTCAGGGCGCGAAGGAAACAAGGCCCGAGCAAGAGGAGCTTGCCGGGAAGGCTTGGCGGGCGCTGAACCCCCAAGCGCGACAAGGTTCCTGCCACGGCAAGGCACTTGCCGGGGCGGGCGACCTCTCTTCATCTCGCTCCAGCTCATCCGCCAGCGTGTCACCACGGGCTCTCCCAGGGCAGCGTGTCGGGGGCCGTGCAGCCAGCGGAGAGTAGCGACAAGCAGCGCTGACAAGCTACCATCGTGGCGAACGGAGGGGCACTTAACGGTCCCTGTTGCACTGTTCGGGCGACCGAGTTAGGTATAGGTTACTGTACACTGTACATAGCGGTGTACCAACCTAGGTTATTACCATTGTAACCTTGTCTACTTGCCATATGTGGTAACCCCTTGAGCCTATAAAAGGAGGCCCGAGGGCAACGTAGAAAAGGGTTCGGTTCGGCTCGATAGAAAACCATACTCACGCTAGGTCTTGTAGCCCGCATTTCTCCCTAGCAAGAACACAAGATAATCTACAAAGCAGCAGTAGGAGTATTATCTCTCCCGAGAGCTCCGAAGCTGGGTAAAATCCGCTCGTGTGCATCGCCTCGATCTGCTCTTTGTGCAATCTCCGCCCCCCTCCGAACCACAAGGGACCAAGGTCCCATAGGTGCTCGTGGGGCACGACCAGCTCACCCCCGACAGGCGATTTGAGCGTTCCGGTTCTTGGGGAGAGCCATGCCCACGGAGAAGCATGCACTGCAGATGGCAGCCCGTGAGGCGATAGCTCGTCTCAGGGATATCCTTCCTTTGATGAAGACTCGTCGTTACCGCTACCTTCCATGTCACGTGCCATACACCTGCCACTACGCGTTCTCTTGCCCCAGAGGAGAACGAGACGAAGCTTTTGAGATGCTTACCGAGTATCTCCGGGCTTTGGAGTCAGCCTTCGACAACCTGGTGGACGACTTTGTAGCTGCCCGCATGGAATCAGTCCATGGCTGTGCCGCCAACAGGAGGGAGCTCCTGCGCACCGCACCGCCACTGACTTTCGTCTCATCATCAGCATTTTTTGCTCCTACTGCTCTCGCCACTACTCGTCGCCTGCCTACCACGGAGGAGTTCAACCATGTCATTGCGCCTTCCCGGTTAGTTCGCACCACCCCTCGCCCGCTCATGTTGAGTTGCCCGCGCAGGGCACCTGCCCCACGAACTCAGCGCAGCTCTTCACGTCTGGAGCCTATCTCCGAAGAGGAGGTTGAGTCCCCAGCCTCACAGCGCCTCACCCTTGGCATGCCAAGGGAAATCCTTACCATCTCCGGCTGAGTATGCTTAGCCGCCATGCGAAGTACCGACTTGTGCGATATGTTCATATGTACATAAGTTGTGAGAAGTAGCTTGTTTGCGCATCATGTAGGAGCTGGAGGAGTGCACTAGCCTAAATAACATGTCAGGAATATGTAAGCATATCCTGAGTGATGTATTGTATAATTACTGCTTGCGTGTAAGATATGTAATGAGCAGTCCTTCTCCGTGCGCAAACGTTTATTCTCTTGAAAAATCTTGGAGCATTTGAGACTTCTTCGTCTTCATGAATTTATTGACTTTTGCGACTCAAATTTCTTTTCTTATGAGTTTCACAAAATATGTCCCCAGAGTGAACAATGTCTCGTCCTTGGGCCAGCTCCATACCAACTCCACGAGCAAAATTATGACACACAACCCAGCAACAATTTCACACAGGGCTGTCAAGTCAACAGGACGGTGAAGCGGCACTTTCCCAAATGTGCCGTCTTTATGAGCAAAGTCAGCAACAACATCAGGAAATGATGAACCAAGTCATCAATATGGGAAATCACCGTGGGCAGTTTCAGCAGCAATCTAAGTTATCCGAGCTACAAAAGACGCGTCCCCAAACATTTTCTCACACTGACAAACCTCTTGAAGCCGAGGACTGGCTTCGAGACATGGAAAGAAAATTAATTATTGCCTAGTGTTCAGATCTGGAGAAAGTACTGTATGCACCGCACTATCTCACTTGAGCAGTCGCATCGTGGTGGGAAAATTTCCTACACATGCACCCCAACGAAAATAATATAAAATGGGAGGAGTTTAGTGAAGGTTTTCGTGGGGCACACATTCCTAAGAGTCTCATGAAAATCAAAAAGAGAGAATTTGATGACCTCAAGCAAAGGACAATGACGGTGTCAGAATACAACAGTCAGTTTACTTTGTTGTCTCGCTATGCCAACGAGGAGCGTATGTCGGAAAGCAGGAAGATGGAGAAATTCCTAGACGGTCTGACGCCCGCGCTTAAATGCCAACTGGTCGTGCACACCTTTCCAGATTTTAAGACACTGGTGGATAAGGCCATTACCTTGGAGAATGAGAGACGCAGCTTGAAGATTTCCATAGCGGAAGAGGACCAGACTAATCATGCCGCAACCACCGCAGCAAGACAGATGTTGAAAAAACTGGACACCCAAACCCACGACAAGCGTCTCACGTCCAATCAAGAATTTTCATGCAAGGGACAAGGAGTTCACATACCGCCCGAGCGTTACCTGTGCGCTTGTGGAGAAGAAGAGCACTATGCCAGCGGTGTCCCAAGCCAAGGAACTCGACCCCAAAGCCGAACAACGGAGGCAATAATTGGCGTAAAGCGCAACAATTTCAACCCAAATAACAACCACGGAAGGGTCATCTGAACCACGTGACCAAGAGGAAGCACATAATGCCCCGGATATCGTACTCGATGCGTTTCAGATCAACACAATACCTGCCATGGTTTTGTTTGATTACGGAGCTTCTCACTCTTTCATTTGAAAAGTTTTGCCTCGCAAAATAATTTTCGATGCTTCCCTTGGAAAATTCTATGATCGTCAAGTCCCACGGAATTAAGCAAGTTACCCGGAGATATTGCGGGGAGTAATTATTGAGTTTGAAGGGTTGAAGTTTCGTGCCAATCTTATTGTGTTGGAAATTAAAGGACTGGATGTCATCTTAGGGATGGATTGGTTAACTACCAACAAAGGTTTTATTGACTGCTTCAACGGACCGTGATTCTCACCCACCACCACGGAAGACCATAAAAGTTTCAGCCAAGGAAAGAAAAATATCCCAGCAACCAAGATTGAACAAGGTGGATATTTCTGAATTGAGCAAGGTTCGATGGTGTGTGAATTTCAGACGTATTTCGAAGAACTACCGGGCATGCCACGGACCGAGAGATA
The DNA here is from genome assembly GCA_021605205.1 of Aegilops longissima. Taxonomy (NCBI): domain Eukaryota; kingdom Viridiplantae; phylum Streptophyta; class Magnoliopsida; order Poales; family Poaceae; genus Aegilops; species Aegilops longissima. The sequence continues at coordinate 428,238,712 of CM038680.1, forward strand.
GAATTCAGCATTGAGCTAGCACCGGAACCGCCCCATATACAAGAAACCATACAGAATGGCACCATCCGAATTGGTAGAACTGAAGAAGCAAATAAAAGAATTCTGGACAAAGGTTATATCTGAGCCAGCTCCTCACCACAGGGTTCACCAATTTTGTTTGCCAAAAGAAGGATGGAACCACGAGATTGTGCATAGACTATCGGCGCTTAACATGGTCACAATCAAGAACAAATATCCGATGCCATGGATAAATGATTTATTTGATCAGCTCGCTCAGGCCAAGGTGTTCTCAAAAATTGACTTGAGTTCGGGATACCATCAATTAAAAGTCGAACGAAGATATTCCCAAGGCGACTTTCACCTCGGATCTGGATTGTATGAGTTCACCGTAATGCCATTCGGACTAACAAAGCCCCGCATATTTTGTTCACCTCATGAACAAAGTATTTATGAAGTTTATGGACAAGTTTGTTGTGGTATTTATTGATGATATTCTGGTATACTCAAGACACCGGAAGAGCACGCTGAACATCTCGAATTGTACTAGGGAAGTCGAGGAAACATCAATTATGCGCTAAATTCAGTAAGTGTGAATTTTGGCTAAGGCATGTAGGTTTTACGGGCCGCGTCTTGACCCAAGAAGGTATTTCCGTAGACCCGGAAAAAGTCAAGGCCGTACTTGGCTGGAAGCCACCAGCCAGCGTAACGGACGTACGAACTTTCTTGGGAATGGCAGGATACTACCGAAGATTTATTGAAGGATTCTCCACCATAGCAAAGCCAATGAAGCAGCTACTCAAGAAAGACAAGAAGTTTGAATGGACGGAAGCTTGCGAGAAAAGTTTCCAAGAATTAAAAAGGAAATTAACGTCGGCACCAATATTAATTGTGCCGGACATACACAAGAATTTTGAGGTGTATTGCGACGCATCCCGGAAAGGCCTCGGATGCGTGTTGATGCAAGAAGGCAAGGTTGTCGCATGTCTCCAGCCAACTTCGCAAGCATGAGGAAAATTATCCTACTCATGACCTAGAGTTAGCAACAGTTATTCATGCAATCAAAGAATGGACACACTTTTTACTTGGAAATCGTTGTGAGATATACACGGACCATAAGAGCCTCAAGTATATTTTCACCCAACCGGAACTAAATTTAAGGCAACGACGCTGGTTGGAACTAGTGAAGGATTATGACATTGGAATCCACTACCACCCAGGTAAAGCAAATGTAGTGGCAGACGCTCTAAGTCGGAACCCTAGCCCAAACGACGACGGTCTGCCAAACCTGAGACCTGAATTTCGGCAGGAGTTTGCTAAACTCAACTTGATGGTAGTCACCGAAGGCAGCGTATCGAATTTAGAAATACAGCCTACCCTAATGGAAACAATTAAGGAGGCTCAGCATGGACACCCCAGCATTGAAGGCATTAAACGGAAAGTGAGTTTGGGCAAGGCCCCAGAATTCATTATCGATGAACAAGGAATATTGTGGTAAGGAGATAGACTTTGCGTACCAAATATCAAGGACCTTAAACAGCAGATCTTAGCTGAAGGCCACACTACCTCGTATTCGATACATCCTGGAGGGACAAAAATGTACAAGGATATTCAGGAAAAAAATTGGTAGCACGGTCTAAAAAGGGACATAGCCACGTTCATCGCATGTTGTGACTCTTGTCAACGCATCAAGGCCGAGCACCAGAAACCGGCCGGACTTTCACAGCCAAATAAAATACCTGAGTGGAAATGGGACGAGATTGGAATGGATTTTATTGTTGGGCTACCTCGGTCACGGCACGGAAATAATGCCATTTGGGTCATCACTGATAGACTGACTAAAGTAGCACACTCCATCCCCGTGAAGACAACCCACACCACTCAGAAACTTGCTAGGCTTTATCTTTTCCGTATCGTCTGCTTACATGGAGTCCCAAAGAAAATAATCTCGAACAGAGGACTCAATTCGTCTCCCGATTTTGGGATCACTTACAACAAGCTCGGGAACTCAAGCGGCATTCAGATGCCGCATACCACCCCCACGGATGGGCAAACTGGCGAGTAAACCAGATTCTAGAAGATATCTTTGAGAGCATGTGTCCTCACCTATGGGACCAGCTGGGAAGAGAGCTTACCATACGCAGAGTTAGCATATAACAACAGTTATCGAGCCAGCCTGCAAATGGCACCATTTGAGGCTCATGCAGAGTGAAGATGTCGTACCCCGCTAAATTGGTCGGAAAACGGAGACAGCCATATCTTTGGCCCAGACATGCTCAAGGAGGCCGAAGATAAAGTCAAGGTGATTAGGGATCGACTCAAGACAGCCCAAAGTCGACAGAAGAGTTATTACGATCAAAGACATCGGGGAAGCAGCTTTGAACCCGGTGAATTTGTGTACCTACGAGTATCCCCTATGAGAGGCCTACATCGATTCAAGATTAAAGGGAAGCTGGCACCAAGATTCATCGGACCATTCTACATAGTGGCACGGAGAGGCAAGGTAGCCTACCAGCTAGACTTACCTGAAGATTTATCCGACGTCCACGACGTGTTCCACGTCTCGCAATTGAGGAAGTGCGTGAGCAACCCAGAGAAGCAAGTATCCCATGAAAACATTGACGTGCAGCCAGACCTCACATATCGGGAACATCCAATAAAAATCTTGGAGGAGTCTGAAAGGAGGACCTGACAGAAAACCATCAAATTTTTCAGAGTTCAGTGGAGCAACCACATCGAGAGTGAAGCCACTTGGGAAAGAGAGGATTTTCTTCGGACAGCACCCACATTTATTTGAGGATCAGCTGAAATCTCGGGGACGAGATTTTTCCTAAGGGGGTAGGTGTTGCGACACTCCAAAATTTTTGTTTTGGTTTTCAACAAAAACTTTGTTGGTTTTGAAGGAGGTCATTTAAACCCTTCCAAAAATCTCTTTCTCTCAAGAATTTTTCCTTTGACAAAAGATTTTATTTTGGCACCTTCTTCAACTCTGGTGTTGGTTATTAAAAACCTTTCTTCTGATTTCCCCCCTTCTCAAATTTATTTTTGGGATTTATTTTCTTTTAGAAGAAAGCCCTAGGAGTTTTAGTTCTTCTCTTATTTTAAAAAACACCCATGGTTTTATCTTGCCTCTTGTGGTAAATCTTCACAAAACCCCTCCTTCCCCTTTGGGACAATCCAAATATTCTGTCCCAACAAGTCCAACTCATTTTTGGATTTTTATTTCATTTATTTCTTTGCCCAAAACAATTATGTCCATATTTTTGAGCCTAGGTGATTTGCAAAGCAAGTACCTTAATGCCTTTGAACTTTGATCTCAAATCAACTCCTCTGGATAGTCCCTAGCACCCACAGCCTAGAACCATCAAGATCTACTCTTCTTCTATTCAAAATTTTCAAGTTTCAGCTTCTGCAAGTTTGGACCAGATTTGTCAAATTTGGTGAAATTCATATCTCCTCTTCTCCAAAAATTCCACCAAAATTCAGGCAACCTCATGTTGCAATGAGAAGCCACTCCACCAAAAATCAGCTCAAGGAAAAATCCCCACATGCCAAAAACATTCTATCGAACACCTAGCATGCACTGTCACTTTGCACTTTCAGAGAGTTTGAGTTTGATAAGTTCGGTGTCGTCGAGGTTGATCACTGTCAGCAGTGCGCCTGGCGCGTTACACACCCTCTCCTCCCTGGCAGGCGCCGCCGCGCCTCCTTGGACGGATGCAGGTGTCGATGGCGGCGAGCCTCGCCGGCGTTGGCGGTTTCTGTGGTGGCCGAGCCACCCGTGGCGGCCAGCAAGGGCCTGAGCCAGCTCGCCACGCCGTCTAGCGCCGCCCAACGCTCCCCTGGCTTTCGCGTGGCCTCATGCATGCCAGCACACCCCGCGGCACCGTCGCCGTGGCCGGCAAGCACAGGGCGCGCCCTCTGCCGCCAGCAGGCCCGCGCCACCTGTTCCGTCGGAACCCACTCAAAGCTCCTAATCCAAGTCCGTTTAAGCGTCTGAATGGAACGGTGGGCCTCCATGATGGCGCTCAACCTAAACCTCCCCGACCAAGCTCTGCGGCACCGTAACCTTCGCCGGAGAACTCCGTTCACGGCCACCGCCTCGGACCGCCTATAAAAAGGGGCCCCGAGCTCTCCCTCAAGCTCGCACCACCTCTGCACCTCACCAACACCACGCCAGGCCACTAGGAGGACCTCGAGGAGGTCTCCTCGCCCAACTCCGGCCGCCCCGTTCTGCCTCGGCCACCACCTCGTTTCACTCCGGCGAGGCCGTCCCCGACGCCCAAATCTCGTCGATAGCCTCCTCTAGCACCCAGTAAGCTAACCCCCGCTTCAATTTGGCCTTCGCAGCCCTCCCCGACGAGATCACACTCCACCCGAGCCGCCGTCCGCGGAGCAAGGGCCGCCGTCGGCGTGGTGCTGCGCGGTGACCACCACCACCACCCACCGACGCGGAATGGCCTTGAGCACGGAGGTACCACCCGATCCTCTGCCTCGCCGTGGATCGCCGCCGGCGACCACCGCAGCTCTCGGACGCCGCGAGCTCCGTCCCCTCGTTTGAATTTTCAAACCTGGCGGGTGGGACCCGCCCGTCAGCCTCTCTGTTCTTTTTGAAGCGTTTTCGAAAGCTTATTACGACAAATCGCTTTCGATCTGAATCTTTTTCTGAACTTTTCATTACCCCCGAGTATTTTCTCTTTCATTACGAAAGGTCCTTGGACCAAAACACTTATAACTTTTAAGCAGAAAAGGATTTTTGAGTGATTCTTTTCTGTCCTCTTCAAAATTTTGTCTAGTTTTTATCAGATTTATTTGTAAAATATTTGGAATATTTTGAGCACCCTTAGTATTTACGTTAGTGCGTATATTTTTGTATACCGTAGATACGAAGGAGGTGGCGGAACATGAACTTCACCGACTTAGGCCCGACTACTCCGATCCAGGCAAGCATGTTTGAACTTTTGATATGATAAGTGTTTGGGCATGTTTGCATTAATTAGTATCATGGCACGTTCATGAGCATCTCGATGAAAGTTTTATCACTTAAAAGTTGAGGCAAGTAAGTTTCGGAAATCCATGAGTTGTTGGAAACGAGTTGCATGGCCATGAGTTGGCATGAGAATGGGTAAGATGGCAGTGTTGTAGCATGCCAGTCTTATGCCGGACCGTTGACCAGTGTCAACATAAATCAGTCGATTCCGTCCGTCTCCCCTTCGTACTACCACATGTTTTCCGCAAGGGATACGGCTTAGTAAGTTGCAAACCACTTTACGGTACACACCAAATTGAGAGGCGGCATGAGGGTTCCATGGCCTTGGATTAAAGCCTATCATCCGGTCGGGGGCATGGGTGTTTCGGTTGGGACGAGAGGGCACCCTTAGGCGCTGCGTATATAAATTTGATCCCATGCTATTCGAGATTGTGATCTCCCGTCTCAAAGTTTTTCTTGGCGCTGTCTAGGGTGATTCACGGCAGCGTGAGGTAGGATGGGTGTGTCTTGGTTAGCTGTGTTTCCTCCGAAATACCGTAAGCGGAACTAGTCCCCGTGACTATGGAAATCCGTTGGCTGTGGATAATTTAGTACAAACTCTGCAGAGTCAAAAATCCTTGAAATCATCTTATTCAGATCCAAGTGTTGTGTTCATCTTATCTTGTCAAATGTTAGTCCGGAGGCGAAACTCCACGAGAACCACATGAGTGTTAAAGGTTTATTTCCTGTGGATGGACTAACTTTCGTTCTTATCTTGTGATGAATATTTTCCGTGAATACCATTTCTTGTAAAATGAAGTATAAGCCCTTTCTGGATGTCGCTCAGATGTCCGACTATGGCATTGTTATTTACTTGTTTTGATACAAGCCCTTTCTGTGATGTCGCCCCGACGTCCGACTGTGGCACACATGTCTTTTCTTTCAGTATAAGCCCTTTATGAGGTGTCTCTTGGACGCCCGACTATGGCATGCTTTACTTATTTGTTCGCCCTTCGAGGTGTCGCTTCAGACACCCGATCGGTTTTTAGTTTATTTTATTTGGGTTTTCGAGCGGACTACCGCCGATTCCCTTTTTACTTACCTTGCTATACTGATTTGATTGCGCATTATTAAATTACTCATGGCGCATTCGTGCATACATTTGTTATATCTTTTGTCCGAACTGTCTTGCGAGTACTTTCAAAGTACTCACGGCTTATTGATTTGGCGGATCTTGTGAAAGCGATCTCATGGATGAAGAGTTCGATAGCGAGTCCGGCGCCTAGAGAATCGGTCAGTCTCGTCGACCGCTGGATTAGTAAGCGTGTTATATTCGCTTCCGCTACCCAAATAAATTCACGAGCCTCACCTCGGCCTTTCGATGAGCCGCTAGTGCAGGAGTCATATCATCCACTCCTTTGTGTTATTCCACTACTTTACCTCCAGTCGGTAGTATGCCACCACTCCTTTGTGTCATATCCGCCACTATGTATAATTATTGGCGTGCTTGTAATAAGATTGTTGAGCAAGATCAGCTCGACCCTGTAATATATTAAATGCTACTGGCTTATTGTATCAAGGTTTTGTCTACCAGTGAGGAGGATTTTCCTCACACTGGAATTAATAGATCGGTTTCTCAATAAATATTTTTATTGGAAAACCGGTCGTGACAATGAAGGATATCATTACAAATAAAAGAAGGATACCTGAATATGAAATTTCCACCATGCTTGCTAATTAAACTTTTAAGGGTGGAATACCAAAGAAACTTGGAGATCCGGGTGTTCCAACTATACCATGTTCCATTAAAACAAATTATGTTAGAACTGCTTTATGTGATCTTGGAGCCGGTGTTAGTGTTATGCCTCTCTCTTTATATCGGAGACTTGAATTGAATAAGTTGACATCTACTGAAATATCTTTGCAAATGGCTGATAAATCAACTGCTATACCTATCGGTATTTGTGAGGATGTGCCTGTAGTGGTTGCAAATGTCAATATCTTAACGGACTTTGTTATTCTTGATATTCCCGAGGACGATAGTATGTCTATTATCCATGGTAGACCTTTTCTTAATACTGCAGGGGCTGTTATTGATTGCAACAAAGGCAATGTCACTTTTCATGTTAATGGCAATGAGCATACGGTACACTTTCCGAGGAAACAATCTCAAGTTCATAGCATCAATTCTATTGAAAAAGTTCCAACTATCATTTTTGGAGGTTTTAAATTTCCTCTCCCCACTGTCAAGAAAAAATATGATATTCTTATTGTTGGGGATTTTCATATCCCCGTTGAGGTAACTTAGTGTCATTCGAAACTTCTCCCGTTCCGGTGTTATTCGGAATGAGTTTGTTAGCAAGACTTGATCAACTTTCTTAGCGGGTTCATTTTGATGATCACGAGATGGATGAAACTAGAAGGCACAACCTTCTGTACCCTCTTTTTACTTTCTGTTATTTAGAATAAATAAAGCAAAAATAGTATTATCCGTCTGTTTCCTGAATTATCCGTGAAATAAAAAATAGTTCGAAAATAAAAGTGCTCCAAATGCCCTGCAAATTTAGTATGGTTTTTTCTGGAATATTTGAGGATTTTAGGCACTGAAAACACTGCAGGAGGGGCAAACACCAGGCCACGAGAGAGGAGGGCGCCCCCCCTGTAGGGCGCGCCCCCTGTCTCGTGGGCCCATGGTGGCTCCCCTCCACTTATGCCAGCTCCCACACACTTCATATTTTACCCAGAAAAATCCCCATCCAGCTCAAGCACGAGTTCTAGCTCGTTTTGCTGCGATTTTTGATCTCTTAGCTCAAAGCTCCATTCACAAAACTGCTTTGGGAGATTGTTGCTTGGTATGTGGCTCCTCCATTGGTCCAATTCGTTTTTGTTCTAGTGCTTTATTCATTGCAAATTTTTGCTGCTTAGGTGACCATGTTCTTGAGCTTGCACGTTAATTTTTTGAGGTCCCAAGCAATTCTAATGCATGATATGGGCTCTAGGCACTTGTAGGTGTAGTTGCTATCATTCTTGTTTAATCTTATGCACTTTTATTTTGAAGTTACTAAAAATTTCAGAAATTTTCAGAGAATGTTAAGGAGACTATTGAGGGGCTCCTCTAGCCAAAGCTCTCAGGAAAAACAAGCTAAAGAGAAGGAAAAAGCCAAGTATAATCTTCCTCGCTTAGCGGAAGTACGACCGTGTGAATGGCCATGTGATGATTTCTTGAGAGAGGCTGGAATTCATGAAGACTTTTATGCTTTAATTGAGACTGCAGGCCTCACCGGTTTCATCAACGACCGAATCGATCAGTATCTCTTATTCACCAATACTTTCGTGCAAAACTTTTATTTTTATCCTAAGAAGTCACCGCCTGCAGTATCTTTTCACTTATATGATGAGTTCAAAGAAATGTCTTTACATCATTTTTGCGCGGTATGTAGGATACCTTATGAGGGAGAATTAGAGGAACCCCATTGTGAAGATGTGGCTGGCTTTGTTAATACTATCGCCGTAGAGGAGCCAAAGAAGGGTTCCGAAGCAAAAGTCTCTAGCATACACATTCTTGTTTTATGCTACTTTTCCATATTTGCTAGTAGATGCTTGATTGGTCGTGGGAATAGTGGAAACTTGAGCGTTCCTGATATTATCATTCTTCAACATGCTTTGCTTGGAGACAATAGTTTTAATATGGGTGCCGTCATTGCTAAACGGCTAGCCCTTAATCATACAAAAGGCCCCATATTTGGAGGTATCTATGCTTCACGTCTTGCTAAACATTTTTAGATACCCATTAGGCACCATGAGGAGGAGGAGACAACATTGCCTCCTCACATTTTAGATTACAAGATCATGGTAGCACATAAGTTTATTGTTGACAACGAAGATAAGATGCTCTTGTATAAACTAGGTTCAATAAGAAACACTTTGAGATTATTATTTTGCCTGCGCCTCTGTTGTTTGATGTGCTTGCGGAAAAATTTCTCGTCACACCGGAAGCGGTGAACAATCATCGAGCTCAAGCTTTTACATCTGAACCTGAACCAGAACCTGAGCTGGACCCTTATCGTGCATCATCTGTCCAGTGGGATCCGGAGATGACCAGCCAGTGGTATCCTGATTACACCTCCCAGTACACCGGGGAGAGTAGCGGCGGTCCCTGGTACTAGACAAACTTAGGCCAAAAGCCTAAGCTTGGGGGAGTACGTATTTCTCACCGACTTTACATTCATGTTCACACACTAGTCGTCGGTGCTCATAATCTTTCATTGTACTATCCATGCTAGTTTAAATTTCTTTTTCTAGTTTTCTTCTTGTGTGTTCGATAAACCTTGAGAAAAACCAAAAAATTAGTTAGTTTAATTTCCTTGCCCGTAGTAGGAATTAAAATGAAAACCCAAAAATATTCCTCGTTCTTCTTTTACTTGTTGGGAGCTTTCCTCTGTAAATAGTTTTATTTTCTTTCATTTGGGGGTCAAGAAGACCATATTGAAAATGCTTAGTGGCTCTTATAGGCATGATTGTTTATTTAATTTAGAGCCCATATTACTTGTCTTCTCTCTTGAGTTGAATGCTTGCAGATTCCAGCTTAGTCCAATGCACGTACACTCTTATTATTATACACATCATTCGGTCGTGCAAGTGAAAGGCAATAATGACGATATATGATGGACTTATTGGGATGAGAAAAGCTGGTATGAACTCGACCTCTCTTGTCTTTGTAAATATGATGAGTTCATCGTTCCTGAGTCAGCTATTATGAAGTAAACATATTTGCAATGTCATCTAGAGATTATAGTTACTTGTGACATGCCTGATTAGCTATGAGTTATAAAGGTTTACCTTGCATGCCAACATGCTATTAGAATGATTATGATGTGGTATGATGGGATGGTATCCTCCTTTGAATGAATTGAGTGACTCGACTTGGCACATGTTCACGCATGTAGTTGAATCAAATCAACATAGCCTTCACGATATTTATGTTCATGGTGGATTATATCCTACTCATGCTTGTACTTGGTGTGAATTAATTTTAATGCATGCTTACGACTGTTGTCGCTCTCTTAGTTGGTTGCTTCCCAGTCTTTTGCTAGCCTTCACCTGTACTAAGCGGGAATACTGCTTATGCATCCAACTCCTTAAACCCCAAAAGTTGTTCCATATGAGTCCACTATATCTACCTATTTGTGGTATCTACCTGCCGTTCCAAGTAAATTTGTATGTGCCAAACTCCAAACCTTCAAATGAAATTATGTTTTGTATGCTCGAGAAGCTCATGTTACAACTAGGGCTGCCTATATCTTCCATGCTAGGTGGGTTATTCTCACGAGGAGTGGACTCCGCTCCTCATTCACGAGAAAGGGCCGTAACCAGGATGCCCAGTCCCATGATCCAAAAAGATCAAAGCAAATCAAAATATTTAAACAAAACTCCCCCAGGGTTGTTGTTTGTTGGAGGCACTCGTTGTTTCGAGCAAGCCATGGATTGATGCTTGTTGGTGGTTGGGGGAGTATAAACCTTTACCATTCTATTTGGGAACTGCCTATAATGCATTTAGTGTGGAAGATACAGCCATCTCATAGATGTCGCGTTAACAGCAAAAGTATACCACTCAAAATGTTATCCAATCTCTATTTTAAAATCGAGCTCTGGCACCTCTACAAATCCCTGCTTCCCTCTGCGAAGGGCCTATCTATTTACTTTTTATGTTGAGTCATCACCCTTCTTATTAAAAGCACCCATTTGAGAACACAATCGTCATTTGCATTCATTATTACTGGTTTATATTGGGTATGACTTGACTGGATCTCTTTTACCATGAATTACAATGTTTAGTCAGTCCTTGATCTTTAAAGGTGCTCTGCATTTATGTTTTGCTGTCTCAGAAAGGGCTAGCGAGATACCATTTTGTTATATCATGTTATGATTATTTTGAGAAAGTGTTGTCATCCGAGTTTTATTATTATGGCTCGCTAGCTGATTATGCTATTGGTTTGAGTAATTGTGAGACCTATGTGTTATTGTGAGTATGGTTAGTTCATAATATTTCTGAAACTTGAATGCTGGCTTTTCATGTTACAACAACAAGAGCAAACACAGTTTGTAAAAGTTTTTCTTTATCACTTTCAGTTTGTCAACCGAATTTCTTGAGGACAAGCAAATGTTTAAGCTTGGGGGAGTTGATACGTCTCCAACGTATCTACTTTTCCAAACACTTTTTCCCTTGTTTTGGACTCTAACTTGCATGATTTGAATGAAACTAACCCGGACTGACGCTGTTTTTAGCAGAACTACCATGATGTTGTTTTATGTGTAGAAAAGAACAGTTCTTGGAATGTCCTGTAAATCCACGGAGGCACTTTTTTGAATTAATAAGAATTTTTGGCGAAAGAATGAATGCGAGGGGGCCCATAGCCTGTCCACGAGACAGGGGGTGCGCCTCCCCCCCATAGGGTGCGGCCTCCTATCTCGTGGGCCCCCTGGACCTCCTCCGAGCTCAACTCCAAATCCATATATTCCGTCTCGGGGAGAAAAAAATCAGAGAGAAAGTTTCATCACGTTTTACGACACAGAGCCGCCGCCAAGCCCTAATCTCTCTCGGGAGGGCTGATCTGGAGTCCGTTCGGGGCTCCGGAGAGGGGGATTCGTCACCGTCGTCATCATCAACCATCCTCCACCACCAATTTCATGATGCTCACCGCCGTGTGTGAGTAATTCCATCATAGTCTTGCTGGACGCTGATGGGTTGGATGAGATTTACCATGTAATCAAGTTAGTTTTGTTAGGGTTTGGTCCCTAGTATCCACTATGTTCTGAGATTGATGTTGCTATGACTTTGCTATGCTTAATACTTGTCACTAGGGCCCGAGTGCCATGATTTCAAATTTGAACCTATTATGTTTTCATCAATATATGTGTGTTCTTGATCCTATCTTGCAAGTCTATAGTCACCTATTATGTGTTATGATCCGACAACCCCGAAGTGACAATAATCGGGATACTTCTCGGTGATGACCGTAGTTTGAGGAGTTCATGTATTCACTATGTGTTAATGCTTTGGTCTGGTTCTCTATTAAAAGAATGCCTTAATATCCCTTAGTTTCCGTAAGGACCCAGCTGCAACGTGAGGGTAGGACAAAAGATGTCATGCAAGTTCTTTTCCATAAGCACGTATGACTACTAACGGAATACATGCCTACATTACATTGATGAATTGGAGCTAGTTCTATATCACCCTTTGTTATAACTATTGCATGAGGAATCGCATCCGGCATAATTATCCATCACTGATCCATTGCCTACGAGCTTTTCATATATTGTTCTCCGCTTATTTACTTTTCCATTGCTACTGTTACAACTGCTACAAAAACCTAAAAATATTTATCTTTACTATTGCTACCGTTACCATTATTATCAACTACTTTGCTACTAAACACTTTGCTGCAGATACTAAGTTATCCAGGTGTGGTTGAATTGATAACTAAACTGCTAATACTCAAGAATATTCTTTTGCTCCCCTTGTGTCGAATCAATAAATTTGGGTTGTACTTCACACTCGAAAGCTGTTGCGATCCCATACACTTGTGGGTTATCACCCAGAAATAGCTTGCAGAGGGCAACGTAACCCGCGATGTGAAGTATGGAGGCGGGGGTAAAGTTATGCAGCTGGAGGCCGTAGAACTCTAGGAGCCCGCGGAGGAATGGGTGGATTGGAAACCCGACTCCTCTTAGCAGATACGGGACAAGGCATACCCGCTCCCCCTGAGATGGGTTAGGAAATCTCTCCGCTTGCTCCCCGCCATTATAGGTGGCTTGTCCGGATCGGAAGGGGACCATGTATGCGGGTGGAAGGAACCCTTGGGTTTGCAGCTCTACTAGGCGGCTGTGAGGGACAGAACACTTCTCCCAATCCCCTAGCTTCGAGCTAAGGGAGCGAGAGGAAGAGCTGCAGCGACCGGCCATGATGGGATGGTCTTTTCCGGACGCGCTCTACGGAATACTAGCTCGGGAGAAGATTGTGTGATTTGGATCTGAGGATCCCCATCTCTTCAAATAGACGGTTCGCTAACATGGTCAGAGTGGCAAATGTAAAAATACCCCGGCTCCTTGTATTCGCTCAACATGTGGAGATGGCCATTTTTGAAGCACAGAGGCCAAGGAGTACGACATTAATGGGAAGCTGGACACTGTTCGCTACGACAGGTACTCTGGATTTGGAGAAGAACCCGCCTTGCAATGCCGAAGACAATTTGCGTGCCGGACTCATCGTCATGTTGAAGCCTGGTTCGAGGGCTACTGAGGGAATCCTGGATAAGGGGGTATCCGGACAGCCGGACTATATACTTTGGTCGGACTATTGGACTATGAAGATACAAGATTGAAGACTTCGTCCCGTGTCCGGTGGGACTCTCCTTTGCATGGAAGGCAAGCTTGGCGATTCAGATGATAGATCTCCTTCTCTGTAACCGACTCTGTGTAACCCTAGCCCCCTCCGGTCTCTATATAAACCGGAGGGTTTTAATCCATAGGAGAACAACAATCATAATCATAGGCTAGCTTCTAGGGTTTAGCCTCTTCGATCTCATGGTAGATCAACTCTTGTAATACTCATATCATCAAGATCAATCAAGCAGGAAGTAGGGTATTACCTCCATCGAGAGGGCCCGAACCTGGGAAAACATCGTGTCCCCAGTCTCCTGTTACCATTAGCCTTAGATGCACAGTTCGGGACCCCCTACCTGAGATCCGCCGGTTTTGACACCGACACCCGCCGGGCCTTTGCCCGTGCGAAGATGCATTGGGACAAACTGGATGCTGAGAAGCTGGTGAAGGATGGACCTCCTGAGGGTAAGCAGCATCGCTACCCCAAAAACTATTATGATGGCGTTATGAAAGGCACTCGCCTTGTGGCCGATGAATGTACCAAGGACATAATCTTTGAGTGAATGTGCCCATGTCGTTTTTGTAATAGGAAAACGAGTTTGTTTGCTCTTATATGACGCTTTGTTGATTTAAAATATTACCTTCTGTGCGGCCGTTTATAAAATTCTGAACGTAGGCCGTCGTTGGCTTCTGCCCCCGTGTAACTAGTACTGGGTGTTCGTGGAAAACCCAAACACTCTTTATCCAAATTTTTGGTCCATTAAGGAGGTGTTTAGCGCAGCGAACAAGGCAATCCGACTATGCGGCTTTATAACTCTCACTTAGCCATAGAATTCTATAATTTTAAATTTCGGTGGAGCCCCTAGTATTCGGAAAGCCGAAATGGGGCGCTATACACGCCTAAATTGGACAAGGCTGATTCCTCGCCTGAAGCAGAAAAAATCTTTAAGGATTTTAGACCTCTCGAACAGCGACCAGCTCTCCCCGCATCATGACAGTCAGTTTTCAGCTTTCTCTACTGAGGTGCTCGTCTAGAAGAACCGGGACACAATCGTAGTAGTTCTCCCTACGCTACCTTAGCCGATATAACGGAACGTAAGTCACCAAAACAAGGGAGCCGGGCTAACCCAACTATTGACCCCAGACATGATTCGGAGGTGATGCATATAATGCTATAAGTTCGGGGTGTCGCACTGTCGAAAGTGTTCACACTTTTCTTGCCATATTATGGGGCACAATATGAAGCCCCTGGCAAAACTGAACGCACCGAAGTGTACAGATGCAGTAAATATTCAAGGGAAAGCATGAAGATAGAAATAACAAGTTGACGCTGTGTATTGTTTCCCGATGTTATTTAAATAATACGTCAAAGCATATGTGTGCAATTAATGCGCTAAGCATAAACAAATAGGACTATTTGACATGTCCTATCGAAGGGCGGGCTGCGTGCGGGTATGTAAAATAGGTATAACGATCATTTGTCAGAGACCACCTGGGTATTCACTTGTGCGCAAAGCCTCTTGCCTCCTTGGTTTTCCCTCCTGTGATGAGTCTGATGATCAGGCTCTCTGAAGGGGCTGCCCGAAAGTAGGGTCCTGAAAAAAAGAAAAAAAGGTATGCGGGTCTCGTGGCGGTTGAACCGCACTGTGGGCCGCATCGTCGTCTCGCCTCCACCTATGCCCATGGTATTTTGAGTGCGTAGTAGTGTACGCGTGGCACGAATGCCGCCTGAATGGGGCTAGGGCGGAGGCCTGATTGCTAATCGAGCTCTAGGCGTGCCTGACGATCCTGTTGCAGGGTGCTCCAGACTCGCTTGACGGTGTTCGGTTTTGTCATTGCTGAATTAGCTGTCTGCCGAAGAAGGCTGCTTGTACTTCTACCGTGAGGGCCGCAGTGTGCTCTTCCATACGGAGGGAGCGGTCTGTGTTTCCATTGACTATTACAACCCCGCGAGGTCCTGGCATCTTGAGCTTAAGGTATGCATAGTGAGGTACTGCGTTGAATCGAGCGAACGCGGTTCGTCCAAGCAGTGCATGATAGCCACTACGGAAAGGGACGATATCGAAGATTAACTCTTCACTCCGGAAGTTATCCGGAGATCCGAAGACCACTTCCAGTGTTATTGAGCCCGTACAGCGGGCCTCTACCCCTGGAATTACACCTTTGAAGGTGGTCTTGGTGGGTTTGATCCGTGAGGATCAATGCCCATTTTGTGCACCGTGTCCTGATAAAGCAGGTTCAGGCTGCTGCCACCATCCATTAGAGCTCGCGTGAGGTGGAATCCGTCGGTGATTGGGTCAAGGACCAATGCGGCTAAACCACCATGACGGATGCTCGTAGGATGGCCCCGGCGATCGAAAGTGATCGGACAGGATGACCATGGATTGAATTTTGGGGTGACTGGCTCCATCGCATAGACGTTCCTTAGTGCACGCTTTCGTTCCCATTTGGGACTATGGGTGGCATGAATCATGTTTACCGTTTTCACCTGGGGGGGGGGGGATTTCTTCAGTCCCCCAGTGTTCGGACGCCGGGGCTCCTTGTCATCATCGCTGTGCAGCCCTTGTCCTTGTTTTCGGCATTCAACTTGCCGGCCTGTTTGAACACCTAGCAATCTCTGTTAGTGTGGTTGGCAGGTTTGTCAGGGGTGCCGTGAATTTGGCATGAGCAGTCGAGTATGCGGTCCAGACTGGACGATCCCGGATTGTTCCTTTTGAACGGCTTTTTCCGCTGACCGGATTTTGAGCCACTGAATCCGGCGTTGACTGTCGTGTCTTCGGTGTTGTCGCCATTGTTACGACGCTTATGCCTATTGCGTCGTGGCTTGCCGTTATTGTCGCGGACATATGAAGTGCTGGAATTTCTTGGCATGGTGGTACTACGAGCCAGCCAGCTGTCCTCGCCCACGCAAAAGCGGGTCATGAGTGTCGTGAGGGCTGCCATGGACTTCGGTTTTTCATGGCCGAGGTGTGGGGCGAGCCACTCATCGCGGATATTATGCTTAAAGGCCGCCAGGGCTTCGGCGTCCAGACAGTCGACAATTTGGTTCTTTTTAGTTAGGAACCGAGTCCAAAATTTCATGGCTGACTCTCCGGGCTGTTGGGTAATGTGACTTAAGTCATCAGCATCCGGTGGTCGCACGTACGTGCCTTGGAAGTTGTCGAGGAACGCGTCCTCCAAGTTTTCCCAACTGCCGATGGAGTTCGCCTGCAGGCTATTCAACCAGTGTCGGGCAGGTCCTTTGAGCTTAAGGGGAAGATACTTGATGGCATGTAGGTTGTCACCTGGGCCATGTGAATGTGGAGAAGGAAGTCTTCGATCCACACCACGGGGTCTGTTGTGCCGTCATATGATTGGATGTTGACGGGTTTAAACCCTTCTGGGAATTCATGATCCATTACTTCATCAGTGAAGCAGAGGGGGTGTGCGGCGCCTCTGTGCAGGGCTATGTCACGGCGTAGTGCGACTACGTCTAGCCAGTTATGTTCGGCCCGGCCGGACTTGTTGTTAGTGTATCCGGCATGACGATCATCGTTAAGTGTTGGGGTGCGCCCCCGTGATTCGTAGATCGATCTTGGCTGTCCTGCTTTGTTTTCCAATATATCTCGAAGGACCTGCGTATTGCCCTGGGCCATAGTGAACTGGCATGGGGGTGCGGGCTGGTATTCGGTCTGATACGCCGTTTATCCCAGCCACGAGGTGGCCGGTCAGCCTCGTCCTATGCTGGTAGTATAGGCTCTACTGCATCCTCCTCTAGTTGAGGTAGCAACTTGTGCTTTGGGTAACCTTTGGTGGGGCGCTCGAGTCCGTATTCCTCGTTCGCCAGGACCTCGGTCCATCTGTCTGTGAGTAGATCTTCATCAGCTTGGAGCTGCTGCTGCTTCTTTTTCAAGCTTCTTGCAGTGGATATAAGCCGGCGCTTAAAGCGCTCCTGCTCTATGGGATCCTCAGGTACGCCAATTCATCATCGCCGAGGCTCACCTAGTCTTCGGAGGGAGGCATATAGTTGTCATCCTCCAAGTATCCGTCCGTCGTCTGTTCGTCTGGGCTAACCTGCCTGTATTCCTATTCGGCCTGCTCGAAGGTAGGCTGATCAGGATTGTATTCCTCTTCGGCACCATCCGAATTGTTTTCTTCTCCTGTGCCGATATTACTGTGATGGGGCTTAGAGCGGCGCCGATGACGCCCATGCTTTGATTTCTTCCCTAAGGGGTTATCCTCTGTTGCCTCATCGCCAATGTTTTCTTTGGGGGTGTCCACCATATATATATCATATGAAGAGGTGGCTATCCAGCGCCCTGTGGGCGGTGATTCCTGTTCTTCTCCTGCATCGTTGTCCATACCGTTGATGTCTTCGGAGTCGAAGTCAAGCACATCGGTCAAATCATCGACAGTGGCTATTAAGTGGGTGGTGGGTAGGTAACGAATTTCTTTGTCACCTGCTTCCCACTCGAGCCGGACATAGTTCGGCCAAGAATAACCTGACAAAGAGAGAGACCTTAATGAATTTAGCACATCACCGAAGGGCGAGTGCTGAAAGATGTCTGTGGCAGAGAACTCCAATACCGGGGCCCAATTGGATTCGATGGGCCCGGATGCGCGCGGTCTGCAACCTACGGCCGGACACAAGTCCGGGGGTCCGGCAACACAGATTTCCTTAGAGGTGGAGTCTGTGTTCGGCTCTAGCGCCGATGAGTATGCAGCCTCCGGGGCAGGGTCCATCCACCCGTCCTCGGACGATGCGAGCTGCTGTAATACCCCAAAATTTTGACATTGATTTATTAATTAAAATTTTGCCAGGAAATTAATTTTTTTTTCTGGTTTTATCTCTTAATTGCAGGTCACTCTGTCCCTCTGAATTTTTTTGAGTTTTTCCTTCTAGGTGGAAACCCTTCAAAAATATTGATCTTCTCAAGACCATTTCTTTTTATCAGTGGAATTGTTTCTACAATTATTTTTCTTGAGCTTTATTTCTTTAAAAATGATTTTTCATAAGTTTTAGAGTTCCAGTTGCACTACAACCCTTTTAAATATTTCTTTAAAATTTCCACCAAAATTTGGAGATGACATGTGATGTTCCTAAATCACTTCTATGCAAAAACCTCTCTTAATCATTTGGGGATTTTGAGCCCTACCTCAAG
Source organism: Aegilops longissima (assembly GCA_021605205.1). Taxonomy (NCBI): domain Eukaryota; kingdom Viridiplantae; phylum Streptophyta; class Magnoliopsida; order Poales; family Poaceae; genus Aegilops; species Aegilops longissima. The sequence continues at coordinate 428,257,201 of CM038680.1, forward strand.
TTTTCAAATCTGGATCAGTTTGTGGTTTGCACTGCAACCATATTTTATCTTGCCCTATTACCCATGATTTTCTCCTCCTTATAGACCATCCTACCAAACCCTTAAGTCCAGGAGATTGGACCCTTTGGAATATTTTTGGTCCATGCAATAATGCCCTTTATTTTCTGTCCAGATTTGATTTTCTCGAAAGCTTGCACTAGGGAGTTTTTGTTTTTGTCAAACTAACCTTGCCACACTCTTTATCATCTAAAGAGACTCTGACCTGGAGTTTTTGGCCACCCTAAGAGGCGCGTAGATGCCCATGGCATTCTGTCGAGCACCTTGTGTGCATGACCAGTTTTGGCATTGTTTTTAGTTTACATTGTGGACTTGATCCCCTAGCCCAGCAGCCATGTCCACTAATCTCCTAGCTACCTCTAACCTAGCCCTGTCTATTTCCAGCCTCATCGTAGCCCTCTAACTTGCCTTGGCCTTTTGCCGAACGCATAGCGTGCGTGCTCTGGGCGCGGCCAGAGCGCGCGTTTTGCACGTGTGTGCGCCCGAGCCGCCGCGTTCGCTCACCCCCGCGCCCCTGGCCTTTGCTCGCCCGCAGGGCCATGCTCTGTCCTCAACCGCTCATCACAACCATCCAAGCCACCCCTGGTACCCTGCAATGCCACTGTCAGGTCGGCCATGGCAGCTAGCGGACGGCCGCAACAGGCTCCTGCCATGGACGGCGCCGCCCGAGCCACAGACGCGCGCCAGCTCACCTCTGGAACAGCTCGAGCTCATCCACGAGCCCGTCTGCTAGCGCCCGTCGCCGCCACGTCGCCCTGCCAGCAACAGAACGGCGGTTCGCCGTCGATCTTATCCCCGGCCACCGCGGAACCGACCTCGACCGCCTATAAAAGGAGCCCCAGGCTCAACCAGACCCTCAGACGACCTCGGGCCATCCCTCTAGAGCCCCCACAGCCAGCAATCGATAGAGGGAGGTCGTCTTCCCCGTCTCAGGTCAGTTCGGCCGCCGCCACGCTCCGGTCCCGTTCGTCGCCAGCAGGGCCTCCCTAGTCCTTCCAGCGCCACCGTCCGACTCCCCTTGACCTTGCGGAGCCGCCCAACCTCTCAGCTTCGACCGGGAGCCACCGTAGCCCAAGCCCCCAATTGCTCCCGAAACCACCGTCCGCCGCGGAGCTCGCCGCTGGCGACCCCCTCCACCCCCGCCAGCCTATCGAGCACTGGGAGGACCGCCCTGGACCAGCGGATCCATCCCTGCCCTCGGAATCCCGCGGGGAGCGGCCATTCGTCGACGGCGATCGTTAGAGCCCCACCACCGCTCGGCCAGAGGAGAAGGAGGCATGGGCGACTGGTCAAACCTGACCAGTGGGCCCAAGGGACCCACTGTTAGTCCACGCTGGCGTAAGTGGAAACGTATTCCACCGAATACGTCTTTTCTAGGGGAAAGCATAAGCCCCCGAACCGTTTTCGTTTTCTGATTTTTTTAAAAACAGAATTTTGACTAAACTTTGACTGGCTATAACTTTTTAAATATAAGTCCAATTGACTTGATTATTTTTCTATTGTTTCTCAAATTTTGTCTAGTTTATTTTCATATTTATTTGAAAATTTTCCAAACAACTTTTTTGTACTGTTTTGGAACTATGTGTTAATTGAAATTTTCATAAAATAGGATTTTGAAGAGGAAGGCAACTTTCAAAAAATGCATCCCACTTGCATACTCTTGAAGGCAAGCATTCTGAACCCCGGCATAATATTTGTTGTGTGTCATTCGAAGCATATACGACACCACCGTGACACAAAGTATTCGGTATTTTATGTGGTGCTCTATGATCATATTCATGAGTGCATAATAATGATTCCTTGCTGCTGGAATTTGATATGCTTCAGATAGTAATCGCCCTCGTATGCCTTTCGTGCCTATCGGAAGGAATCCGAGAAAGTCTCTGTCTTGGGTAGACACGAGCTTGTCTCTAGTTCTTTGTCGAGACAGTTATGTTTGGTAAGGCATGGTGAGGTATGATGAGTGGTGATTCTGTCTGATTGATGTGAAATATATTTCTTATGCTTATCATGCAGGAAATGCTTTAACCTCCTGAGTCGACCATAGAACGAGTCTTGTTCCAGTAACCCCCATACTTGTTTCGTACTACCACTTGTCCCTGCCATAGGTAGGGTACAGCTCAGTAAGTTGTCAACCCCTTCCTAGCACACACCGTACAGAGAGGCCATGGTGGAAGATACCGGCTGCATCCGGTAGACATGCCACCTGGTGCGGGGGCATGGGTGTTTCCGGTTGGAGCCGAGGGGGTAGCTCCCCTAGTGTCACGACCGGTTTTCCGGGTATTAATTTCCAGAAAAAGGGCCGTTGGGCTCACCAGCTCCAGGATTACTGTTAGCTGATGAGGCACCAACTTGATACAGATATTCCAAGCAAAATACAAAATATGTAGTACAAGACCATTCTGGCCTGTGAGTACAACAAATGGTTTCTAATGGTTGATGGCGAAAGCGGTATGTGAATCATCAGTGTCTATGGGACTCCATTTCCCATAGGAACAACTGACCAGGTTAACTCCTATCTTCGCGAGGCTGCTATCACCGTTGCTTAGTTTCCGGGGCTGTCGTCGCAACGCTCCTCTCCAAGCAAGAAAATCTAGCCAAGACAATAGCCAGGGACAAGCCAGTGAGTACTTTGAATGTACTCGCAAACATTATGAACACTGGGATAATATAAATGATAATCAAGCACTGAAATATTCTACAATCACATCGTCAGTCATAAGATAAAAATCTCTTATGCATGCAAGCCGGTTATTTATATGCAACATGAATATGCAATAATGGAGTGGGAATAAAATGCCACAGTCGGGCGTCTGTGCGACACCACTTAAAGGGCTTATAAAGTATATAAATAACAAGCATGCCACAGTCGGGTGTCTCAGTGACACCACATAAAGGGCTTATAAAGAAAATAAATAACAAACATTGCCACCGTCGCGTGTCTCAACGACACCACATAAAGGGCTTATAAAGTAAATAATCACCATGAATATCCAGGAGGTAGAACCGTCCAAGGGATACTCAATAATATACTGGGTTAGTCCATGATAATAATAATCATAATCATCATAATCAGCACAAATCATGATTCTAAGTTCTGGTTTAACAGTTTCTCCTCCGAAGACCGACACTAAGACTGACACTTGACCCATCCCAGACTGTAATCCTTAACCATGGACACGGCTATTCGAATAGATTTAATCTCTGCAGAGGGTGTACTATTTACCCATGAGTAACAGATTCCTTTATTCCATCGGGACTAATCCCGTCTACGGTCTTTTGATTGAAAACACACCTATCCGCTCACACCAGCCTAACTTACCGGTGTCTGGAAATCACCCACGACACCCGTTAAGAAAAACTCTAAGTGGGGAGGCTACAACCTCGACGTAGCATGTATCACAAAATTTATACATGGCAAATTAGGGAGATACCCTTGGCTACAACGAAACACCCATGCCCCGGTCAGATGGCATGCCTACGGATGCCTCCGTATCTTCCACCATGGCCTCTCATGCGGTGTGTGCTAGGAAAGGGTTGACAACTTCTGAACCATACCCTCGTTATGGCAGGGACAAGTGGTAGTCTGAAACAAGTATGGGGTTACGGAACAAAACTCGATCTATAGTTAGACTCAGGAGGTTTAGGTATTCCTGCATAATTAGCACTACCCATTTTACCTTACTATGCCATCTGGACATAACCGTCCCAACGGCCCGACGACAAGCACACGCCTACCCAAGGCAGCGGCTTTCCCCGGATTCCTTTCCGGCATGCATGCAAGGCACATGAGGAAGACTACCATCACAAGTATATTCATTTCCAACAGCAAGGAAAACACTAATATGCATTCAAGCAAATGATCGTATTCACCACATAAAATAACGAGTTCTCCGAAATAAGGTGGTGTTATAATTGTGTCAACTAACACACAAGAAATATTATGCCAGGGTTCAGACTGCTTGCCTTCAAGTTGTGTAGAGGCAGGGTGCATCCTAAAACTTTTGAAAGTTTTCTCCTCTCTCCAAAAATCCTATTTAAAATATTTTTGAATCAATATATATAGTTTTAAAACAGTACCAAAAAGTTGTCTGAATTTTTTGAAATAAATCTTAAAATAAACTAGACAATATTTTAGGGAGGTAGGAAAAAGAATCAATTTATTTGGAGTTATATTTAAAAAGTTATAGATAGTCAAAGTTTTGGTCAAAATCTGTTTTAAAATAAATTAGAAAAAAGGAAAAACGTTTGAACTGACCACGTCGAGCAGCGTATTCGATTTACGCTTCCACTTATCCAGCGTGGACCGTGCGTGGGTCAGCGACGATTGGCCCGCTTTGGCCCTGGGTCAGGTTTGACTAGTCGTCCCCACCTTCCCTCTCCTTTGGCGAGCAGGCGGAGCTCCGGCGATCTCGTCGTGACGGTGGTTCCTCGAGGCATCCAGTGCAGGGATGGATCCGCCACTCCTAGGCGGTCCTCCAGTGGTTGTAAAGTCCTTTGGGGTGGAGAATCGCGCGGCCCGAGCTCTGCTGGCGGAGGAGGCCGGTGGATTTGGGGTTCAGCCATGGTGGTTCCTAGCTGCGTCTGGGAGGCTAAGCAGCTCCATGAGTTCAAGGGGGTCGAGCGGTGGTGTTGGGGGTCGGGAGGCTTTGGTTGCGTCGGAGCGGACCGGGGCAGGCGGCGGCGAGCTGACCGGAGAGGGTAAAGGCGGCCTCCTCTCTTGATTGGCGACTAATGGGGGCACGAGAAGGATGGTGTGAGGCTGCACGAGTGCTCGGAGGAGCTCGGGGCCTCCTTTATAGCACATCAAAGTCGGTTCACGGCGGCCGTGGATAAGCTTCGCCGGCGACCGTCTTCTGTAACATCGGGGGGCGTGGCGGCGATGGGCGCTGCGGACCAGCTTGGGGATAGGGGCGGCCTGCTCACGAGGGCAGGTTGCGAGCGTTGTGGTTTGTCTTGGCGTCGTCCATGGCAGAAGCGCCTTTGTGGCCGTCTGCGTGCCGCCAAGAGGGCTCTGACAACGGCGCTGTAGGGCGCCAGGTGCGGGCTGGCGTGTTGTGGTGAGTGGATGAGGTCGGGGTGCGGCTCTGCAGGCGAGTAAGGGCCGGGGCGCGACGCGGCTACTCGAGTCTGCCTTGCGTGCAAAGCAGCTTGCCTGGGCGCCCAGCACGCGCCTGCATAGCGTGCTCGGCAATATGCTAAGAGCATGCTAGGGGCTCTAATCTACAAGAGGGTTAGTAGGGTGGGGTTATAGGCTAGGGAAAATCCATGGGACATGCTGGTCTGGTCAGGGGATCAAGTTCATAACACAAAACAAAAACTAAGCCAAAACTGGTCAAGTACGCCAAGTGTTTGACAAAATGCCAGAGGCATCTAGGCAGTTCTTGGAGAGGTCAAAACTCCAGATGGTGGTCTCATTAGGTGAATGAGAGGTTGGTGAGCTTAGTTGGCCAAATTCATAAACTTGTTAGTGCAAGATTTGCAAAACTTCAATTTTGGACAGGGGGTAAATGGCATCATTACATGAACCGAAAATGATCCAATGGGTGCATGCTCCTGGACTTAGGGGTTTGGTAGGGTTGACTACAAGCAAGAGAAAGCACAAGGACACTAGAGCAAAAATAATTAGGGTTGTAGTAGAAATCACAAGGCTGGACCAGAATCAAAAAGAGGTTGATTCACTCAATTTTTCCAAAGAACATCACTAGGTTTTTGCATAAAGCTGAGTTGCATGCTACCACTGACATCCCATAATTTTGGTGGAGGCTTTAAAGAAATATTTAAATAGGCTATAGTGCAAATTTGCCCACTGGACCAGATTTGAAAATATGGTGTAGAGCTCAAAATTTCCAATGGACATAAGACATTTTTGCATAAAAGTGATTTAAAAACATCACATGACATCCCCAAATTTTGGTTGGAATTTTAAATAAATTTATCAAAGGGTTGTAGTTCAAATGGTACCCTAAAACCATGGGAGACCATTTTTAAAGAAATAAAGATCAGGTAAGTTATCATATAATTAATTTCTCTGATGAAAAGAAAAGTTTTTCTTGAGAGGGTACACAAGTCCAACAAGACACTTGGAAACTTTTCACCTGGGGTAAAAACTCCATAAAAATAAAGGAAAGGGGTGGTTCTGAAATCAAAAGAAAATTCAGAAATAAAAATTTAAGTTTCATGGCCAAATTTTAACTAACAAAACAAGGTTAAAATTTTGGGGTGTCACACTTAGTTTGCGCGCGTTATAAAATTTGTGATCCCATGCTAGTCGTGGTTGTAGCCTCCCCACTTAGAGTTTAAACCTTGGTGTCGTGGGTGATTCGGACACGGTAAGTTAGGCTGGGTGTGCGGTCAGGTGTGTTTTCAATTAAAAGACCGTAGACGGAATTAGTCCCGATGGACTAAAGGAACCCGTTACTCGTGGGTAAAGAGTACACCCTCTGCAGAGATTATATCTATTTGAATAGCCTTGTCCATGGTTAAGGACTACGGTCTGGGATGGGTCAAGTGTCGGTCTTAGTGTCGGTCTTCGGGGGAAAAATTGCTAAACCAGATCATGGATCATGACTTGTGTTGGTGTATTAAGGTAGGGGTACCTTAGCACCCCGAACCCGTGCACGGGCAGTCGCAGCATCCCCGTGGCAAGCCTTGCCGGGCGTCTGCCAAAACCCTCCACGACCTTTCAGAAAACAAGACTCCGGCAAGAAGAGCTTTCCGGTGAGCCATTCAAGAACAAAGTAGTCAAGACCCCGGCAAGAGGAGCTTGCAGGAAGGCCTCAGTAGCGAAGAAACAAGGCCCGGCAAGAGGATCTTGCGGGAAGGCTTGGTGGGCGCCGAGCCCCAAAGCGCGACAAGGTTCCTGCCGCGGCAAAGGCGCTTGCGGGGCGGGCGACCTCTCTTCATCTCGCTCCAGCTCACCCATAGCGTGTCACCAGGGCTCTCCCAATCACGCATGTCGACGGGCTGTGCAGCCAGCTGGGAGTAGCGACAAGCGGTGACACAAGCTACCATCGTGGCAAGCGGAGGCGCGCCAGCGGTCCTGTTACCTTTGTTCGAGGCGTGAGGCGGGCATTGATGACTCTTGTCCCTTGCGTCGAGTTAGGTATAGATTACTTTACCTGTATGCAGGCGGTGTACCAACCTATGTTTTACTATTTTACCCTTATCTACTTGGCATATGTGGTGACCCCTTATGCCTATAAAGGAGGCCCAAGTGCAGCGTGAAAGGATTCGGTTCAGCTCGGCTTAGTTCATCCTACTCATACGAGACCACACACTAAGGCTAGGTCTTGTAGCTCCCATTGCTCCCTAGCAAGAACACAAGATAATCCACAACACAGCAGTAGGAGTATTATCTCTCCGGAGAGCTCCGAAGCTGGGTAAACCTGCTCGTGTGCATCGCCTCGATCCGCTCTTTGTGCGATCTCCGCCCCCCTCCGAACCACAAGGGACCCAGGTCCCGTAGGTGCTCGCGGGACACGATCAGGCCTCCCCGACATCTTTGGTGCGCCAGGTAGGGGGCGTCGAGGCTGTGTGAACCCGATCCGGCGGTCACGAGCAACTTCATCGACATCTTCGTCAACATGGCGCCGAAGAAGAAGTCTTGGCGGCAGAGCAGTCGCGTCGAACCCACCACCACGGGCTGTCGGGCGGTGGGGAAGCAAGCGGAGGAACGGCGTCGTCGAGAGAGCCCACAATGCCGCCAGATCAAGGACAAGGCAGCACTGGCGTCGGCGTCGAGTCCGCACCGCGTCCTTCGCGAGGCGCGGGACCTACAACGTCATGATGCTCGCGGCACCATCGCTCGTTGGATCAAAGGCCAAACTGGAGGATCCGAGACCCTCGGGACCGCATACACCCCACATGCTGGTACAAGCGAATCTGATCGCAGGCGGGATGCTGCTCCTCTAACGGTTGAGTCGAGCACATCCGTTCTTTGCTCCGTGCGCCGTTGCCGCTAACCACACCAGCGGAAGCCTTGGCTGAAGCTCGATTACTTCTAGACTACCCTCCAGCGGCCGACAAGGTCGGCGAATGGAGGCCACAATTCAAGTCTCACCGGCCGCCAGCAGCGGCGCGCGACAACAAAGTGCCTGCGCAGCGGCAAGGCGACAAAACGCGAGCTGATGGCGGCGAGACTTCGAGGAGCAGCCACCGTGCACTCACCTTCGAAGGCCAAGATCGCCCGACTCGCGGATCCACCTCGGCGGCGACTCCACAGCGTCGTCCGGATCCATGAGCTTCGTCGCGATCAGCGCCAAGTTCTTGAAGCGGCAAGAAGAAGGCGCTTCGAACCCGTATCGGCGCGAAGAAGAAGCGCCCGTCAATCGACCAGCGCGGACCCACTGTCGATATGCATGCGTCAGGGAAACCAGGCGATTTGCCGTACGCGGTAGGTTGCCCTGCGTTCACTCGTGAGCTGCGGCAAGTCCGGTGGCCCGACAAGAAAAACTTCAAACCAGATGTGCCGGAGAAGTATGATGGCAGGACACACCCATCGGAGTTCCTCAGCATCTACACCATCGCAGTGCAGGCTGCGGGGGGACGAGACGACAAGATCCTCGCCAACTACTTTCCCCTGGTGCTCAAGCCAAACGTTAGATCTTGGCTCATGCACTTGCCGGACAGCTCTATTTCTTCTTGGGCAGATTTGTGCCACCAGTTTGTTGGCGCCTTCACAGGCGGCCACAAGCCTCATGGACGGAGAGTGATCTCCACCTGCTTGCCCGAAGGAAGGGAATCCCTGCGCAAGTTCATCGGAGATTGATCAGTGCACGACAACATCCCGGCGTCCACCCTGCCGCGGTGATCGGTGCATTCCATCGAGAATGTCTGAAACCGCGGGATGAGGAGGAGATGGCGATGTGCAAAGTGAAAAGGCGTCGGCGACCTCTACATACAGGCGACAAGTGTGCGCGTGCTGAAGAAGGAAGAAGACTCCGGGAGAGAATGTGGGAGCAGAGTCGATAGTGAGGAGACCGCCCTGGCAAGGAAGAGCCGGCGGTGGAACAACAGAAGGAAGAAAAGCCAAGAAGTACTAGTTGTCGAGCAGTCCGGCAAGGATGGTGCCGCCAACAAAGCCAAGGCCGGTGGCTCCGGCAAGGAGGTTGCCGTTGACGCCGACCGCCAAGTTGTGGCGGCCGCCGACAAACTGACAGCTCAACAAGCAATCTTGTAAGATCCACCGCACCAAGGGCCCACGATCTCGGAGCTGCAAGAAAGTCGAACAGCTTGTTGAGCTCTGAGAGAGCTGAATCTGACGGCGAGACAAGGAGAAGGCCCAGGAAGGTGCAGGTGCTGCAAGTAAGAAGAGACCGGTCGGGGAGGGCGCAGCGGCAAGACCAAGCAGCGGCAAGAGACAGACCTCCCAGCGGTCGCGACAAGGAAGAAGGCGAAGATGAAGATGGCGAAGACATGGAAGGCGATGAAGCTGATGAGCAGGAGTTTGAAAAGGCAGCGGAGGTCCTTTGCGTTGGCGGTGGTGCGTCTCGCATACCTCGCACCGCCAACTCAAGCAATGGATCGTGAGGTCAATGCAGCAGAACCATCCATAGAGTCGCGCAAACCTCGAAGTGGTCAACCGTCCATCATCTTTGACATTGAAGATCACCTGATCGCATCACAGCGGTTGGGTGCTTGCCGATGTTGGTCTCACCAACCATCCGCAACCTCAAGGTCACAAAGATGTTGGTTGACGGCGGGGCGGCCTGAATTAATCTCCTCTGCGGTGCTCCAAAAGCTTCAAATCCACGACAGCGATCTCGAAGAAGCTGGTACTTTCAAGGAATCAACCCGGAAGGAGCAAGCCCAAAGGAAGATCACGTTCGGTAACATTGACGGCGATCTCAACAGAACGAGAGGAGTCACGTTTGGCGTCGCCCGATTTCCCATTGCCTACAATGGCATACTTGGCCGTCCTTTTCGCCAAGTTCATGGCCGCCTCTCATTATGCTTACAACTTACTCAAGATGCCCGGCCCGATAAGCGTCATTTCTGTCCATGGCGACAAGAAGGATGCACTTATCTCTGCCGACAAGATTTACCGGGATGCGGCAGCCAGCAGAAAGCAAACCACTTGCATTTGAAGCTCCGGGGAAGAAGACCACCAAGCCGGCAAAAGCTCTGCTGCCCTCTCGGCAGCGCACCTCCACGGTGCTGCGCTACCGTCGAGGGCCTTTCATCGAGCTCCATCGGCAAGTGCAAGAAAGGCGATGGCGGCTCGCGAAGACCAAAAAGGTGCCGCCAAGGACAGCGCTGGTGGTACCTTCACCATCGATGCCGCTTGATCCTAAATAGGAAGGCGAGCTCGTTGCTTTCTGCGGGCGAATGTCGATGTGTTTGCATGGCAATCATCGACATCCCGGTGTTCGAAAGTAATTGAGCATCACCTGGCTGTCTGTCCTCCTGCAGCGGCCCGTCAAGCAAAAGTTAGGAAGCAGGCGTTGGGCGCCAAGAGTTCATAGCGAAGAAATCAAGAAGTTAGAAGCAGCGGGGCTTGTCGGAGGAGTCCTCCATCCTCGTGGTTGGACAATCCGGTGGTTATGCATGAGGCTAATGGGAAATGGAGGCTTTGTATTGACTTCAGATGTTAATAAAGCTTGTCCCAAAGACCCATTTCCCTTGCAGCGTATCGACCAGATTGTTGACTCCACGGTGGATGTGATCTGCTTCGTTTCTTGATGCATATTCAGGATATCATCGAGATCTTCATGGCGAGAAGAGGATGAAGAAAACGCATTCATTACACCATGTAGCGCGTCTTTGCTTCATACGGGTGCCTTTCGGTTTGAAGAATGCTGGTTCAACCATTGCAAGGGTAGTCCATGATGCCTTTGAACCACAGATACACAGAAATGTAAAGCCTACATGGATGACATAGTGGTCAAGAGCGAGACAGGCGACTACGGTTCAGGATTTGGATGAAACATTTGCAAATCTGCGCAAAGATCAACCTCAAGCTCAACCCGAGAAGTGCGTGTTTGGAGTCCCTTCCGGCAAGCTTCTCGGGTTCTTTGTATCTCAATGGGGAATTGAAGCCAATCCCGACAAGATCAAGGCCATTGAGCAGATCGAAGCACCAAAGCGCGTCAAGGATGTCGAGAAGGCTTGCGGTTGCGTGGCTGCTCTCGGCGAGTTCATCTCTAAGTCTGCTGAGCAGCATACTGCCGTTTTCAAGATTTTGAAAAGGCAGGTCAATGAAATGGACTCCCAAAGCGGAGGCTCATTGCAGGACTTGAAGAGATACCTATCCTCCGCTCCAATACTTGTCGCACCTAAGCCACAAGAGAAGTTGCTGCTGTATATAGCAGCAACCAATCAAAATGGTTAGTGCTGCGTTAATGCGGAGAGGGAGGCGGATGATGAGCCCGGCAGCGAAGCGGTTGCATCCAGCGACAAGCAAGGGGCTCGCCGTCAAGCTCTGGTCCCGACAAGGGCGAATCGGTGCAGGGTTGCGACAAGACACTGAGAAAAGATGGTGCGGCGCCAGTCTACTTTGTCGGTTCCCTTCTGCGAGGGGGCTAGGTCAAGATACTCGGTGTGCAGAAGTTGCTTTTCGGCCTCCTCATGGCCTCGATAAAGCTGCGCCATTACTTTCAAGCACATTAAATAACAGTTGTCACTCGCTTTCGGCTGAAGAGATTTTGCAAAATCCGAAGCAACGAGCAGGATTGTCAGTGGGCCTTTGGAACTGTCAAGCTTTGGCCTCAAGTTTGAAGAACTTCAACTATCGAGAGCAGGGCATTGGCAGAATTCATAGCAGAATGGGCGTAGCATAAGATGAAGAGATTACAGAGCGAGTATCCCGTCAAGGAGGCAAATAAAGAGTGGCTGATGTACTTTGATGGAGCTTTCTCGCTGCAAAGGCGCCCGTGCGGCGTCTTGCTTATCGCACCACGGAGAGCACCTCAAGTACATAGTCCGGATGCACTTTCCCAAGGAACAAGCAACAAACAATCTTGTAGAGTATGAAGGTTTGCTTGCGGTCTCGAGATTCTGTAGACCTTGGGATTAAAGCTCATCGTCGGGGGACTCGCAACTTGTAAATCCGCCAAGTAAATAAAGATTATCGAGTCCATTGTTGGAAGCCTCGTCGATGAAGTGAGAAGCTAGAAGAGCACTTTGAAGGCTGCAGATGGAACACGTTCCAAAAGCTCGAAATGATATAGCTGATGGCCTCTCCAAATGTGCGCACTTAAGTTACATGTGGAACCAGTAATTTTGTGCTCAAGCTGACTCAACCAACCGTAACACCATCAGCGAGACCGAGCAAGAAGAAAATTGGTTTCGGCGACTACCTTCCGTGAGAGCTCTCGAAGCCGCCCCAAGAAAGTCCCTAAAACCAACGCATAAGTATCAGCGAGGAGCAGTCTGCTCCGACAAACCATCTGATTTGTGTCGTTGAAGCAAGCGCTCCGGACAAGTTTAGCTCCGGCAAGCTTGCGGGGATCATCAAGCTCCGGAGGACCACAGGTCCATGCGTGAAGCTGATGTTCCCAGATGATAGATGAGCCTTTAGTCCTTGTTGTGAGCCACGAGGCTCCAACATGGAGCACGACAAATCGTCCATTTCCTTGAACGGGAGAACTTCCCGAAGAGCAAGAAGAAGCGGAAAAAGTAGCCCGGCGGTCAAGTATGTACCAGTTTGTTGACAACATCACTGTCGAAGAAGGCTCAGCGGTGTGAAATTGAAGTGTATTTGCGGGAAGATGGACGAAGCTGTTGGCGAGAGATACATGGAGGCATATGTGGTCACCACATTGGCGCCAAAACACTTGCGGTAAAGCTTTCCGGCAAGGTTTCTTCTGCGAAGCCCTCGAGGATGCAATTGCATAAGTAACCAAGTGTGAAGCGTGCGGTTCCATTCAAGCAGATACACCAACCAGATCAAGCTCTCCGGACGATCCCTTTATCCTGGCCCTTTTTGGTGCGGGGGCTCGACATCCTCGGCCCCTTCCCCGAGCTGTCGGGGCTTTGAATACTTATGCGTCGCAATCGACAAGTTCACAAAGTGGCGGAAGTGGAACCAGTGAGGAAGGTGACAGCATAGTCGGCGTCAAGTTCTTGAGTCAATTGATTGCCGTTTTGGGATTCCTAACGGATCATCACCGATAACGACACATAGTTCACGAGCCGCACCTTCATGCGATCGCCCAAGATCTTGGCGCCAAGATCTGCTTTATACATTGCTCATCGAGAAGCAGCGGTCAGCGAGAAAACAAGCGCTGAAGTGCGCGAGGACTCAAGACCAGAACTTTCGACGGGCTGCGCAAGTCGCGGAAGGCTGGATCGAGGAGCTGCGGTGGTTCTTTGGTCGATCGGGGCGGCGCCGTCGAGCCAGCGGCGGACACCTTTGCTCTAGTCTGGGCGAGGCAGTTCTCCCCGCGGAACTTCGTGTACGGGTCACCTCGAGTGCTCGCTTATGATGAGCTTGAGCAAGAGCAGCTGCGACAAGATGGCCGCTGCTCCTCGAGGAAGATCGTCTTCGAGCTGTTATGCGAGCTGCTCGTTACCAGCAAGCTTTGCGTCGCTACCATAGCCGCAAAGTTAATGCGGAAGCTTGAGGAAGGTGACCTTGTTCTTGGTAGCGTTCAATCCGCCAAGAATTCCAACAAGTTGGCGCCGAAGTGGGAAGGCCCTTATCGGGTAAAGCGAGTCACTAGGCCCGGCGTGTCGCCTTGAGACCGAAGATGGCCTTCGGTGAGCAATTCCTGGAATATAGAGCATCTTCGCAAGTTTTACCCATGAGGCGCGGTTGCGGAACCCGTTCCGGCAACCACCACTAATACAAGTCTTGCCGCTGTTGCATGTAATCCTTTGTACAAAGCGGGCGCCAGACCCGTGCATCGATAAAGCCTATGTCTTGCGCACATTTTGTCAATACATGCCCTCATAATCATATATGCATGTGTTTACTAACATTTTGTGCAGCATCCGCTCCCGATAGCAATAACGGGCCATTAGGCTCCATAACTTTATTTTCTCTTCTTTCTTCTCAAACAAGAAGAAGGTTCATCCACCCACAAGTTCACCGGGGACGGATAAGATAATGGTGTGGGCATGGCGTCGCTCGAGGAACTGTCGCCTTGCGGAAAATGGACAACAGAAAAAAGCTAAGTTGCTAAGTTTAAGCGACCAGTTTAAAATTTTTAGGTTATCTTCCTCGAGCGATAGTACTTTGTATGGAAAACCATGCGTGGAGGAACCAGACTCGCGACTAACTAGCGCCCTTACTTTGTTTGAGTCCACTCAACAACTTAAGTGTCTGCAACTAGCTGCGACAAGGTTGCTTGTCGGTGGCGACCCTTGACAATTCTTGAAGTTCACTTTTCGGCGCTCATGACAAGGGTGCTGCACGACAATTTCCTGAGCGTAGGGTATAAACATACAAGGAAGAAATCGAGTAAAGGAAATAACGTAGCAAATATTGCCCAGAATAAAGTTATATTACAAAATAACTTATTGGGGCCTTTGCTTCATCGTTCTCGAACTGAAATAACAGCGAAGAGGAGAAGAAGAGGCGTGCGGCACCCAAGCCCGGCAAGCCAGAGTTCTTAGGGGCTGCGGCAAGCGAGTTGCGGGGGCTGCGATATCGAGATAAGCCTTCGTCCCTTTTCAAACATCCCTTTTCATTAAAAACATTCTACTCGGATACGGTCCGTGGAGAATGAAAAACATGAAAGAGGATTACAATTTTCAAATGCGGATAAGGCCGAAGGCTTACAAATTAAAAAGATAAGATGCCGTAATCCTTTTCCTGTCCCTCTCTTGGGAGGTAGGTCAAGGAGGCGGGAAGGGCAAAGGGCGCCTAAGCGAGCTCACAGTGCAGAAGGCACCAAGGGACCATCCAGGGGCTCTCCGAAGGCTTAGCCGGAGATGGCGGCGCGAGCGGGGCTCGAAGAGGCGGCGGGGCGTCGGCCTGCTGTCGAGGCACTACACCCTCGTACTCGACCAGCGGCCTTGTCGCCATCCCTCTTCCCCTTCCGCAGCCTCCTCGCCCGTCCCCAAGGAGGCGACCGGGGAGTTCAAGGAGCGGCGGCGGATTATGGGGTCACGGTGGCCGCAGCGGCGCCCGACAACTAATCGGGCCCGCTACCTCGTCGTCGTTATCGCTCTCCTCCTCGTCACTCTCGCTCGAGGGAATCTTAGCTGTCGGAGCTATCCGCAGCACGCCGCCCAGTACCGAGATCCCGAAGACCTTGGCGGAGAGAGATCACCCTCCATTAACTTAAAATGGAGGTAAACCCGCTCATCATAGGCTGTGGATGCAGTGAGCGTCTTCCACCCACGATCAAGATACATCACATTAGGGGCTGGGAATACAACACGGACTCGCATGCCGCTGATTCCACAGCCCCTCATGTGCGATCTCGATGTCTCGGGCGGATCCGACTCCATCAGCGCTTCATGAAGCGGGCTTGGAAGCGGGAGGCGGCAACGAGTGCCAGCGCCTTTGACGAAGAACTTCGCAAGGTTGTCCCTGTATGGACCGCGCAGCGGGAGAGGAACCGCCCGGCGGAGGCGGAGGCAGCCGCCGCCCCATCCTCTTCGCCCCGAATGCCTCGACCTCGTCCACGTCCTGCCCGGAGGAGAAACCGCCGGGCGAGGCGGAGGCAGCCGCGCCGCCCGTCCGCCTCTCCCGGCGCCTCGACCTCGTCCATGACCTCGCCCCTCCCTCTTCCTCTTGTGGCTGGCTCTGCCTCCCGGGCGTGGGGTTGGGAGGGCGCTGTCTGCCAGGCGACCCTCGCCGCGCCACGAGAAGAACCAAGGTTCCTTTTCTCCATGAGCGAATGAGAGAAAGGGGAGCGGGAAGCGAGAAGGAGGAGATCTTGAGAGTCACGAGCCTGCGCTCCCCTTCCGCTCTTTTAAAGAAGCAAGGTGGGGGCTCGGCCGCCCTTTCGGCAAATCAGGGCATAGGAAGAGCAGGGAATCAGGGCCGACCTGCTGCTCTGCCTGCGGCCCAGTTCCCACTTCCACCGTCCATGAGCCCGAGAGCATGGGAGCCACGTGGGCGGGGATCTGCGGAACCAAGGCTGACAGGTGGGCGACCTCGCCGCCACCTACCTCCCCACGGCCTTGCAATGTGGCGTGCCCTTACGAGGATCTGGCGGATCTGAGTGGATTTGGTTTGGACCAAGGCGCGTGCCGTGCCTGTTTGGGCCTGGCCCAACAACGCTTCGGCACGTGTATGCGGCCCGAACCGGGGCTCTGTCCGGTGTATTAAGGTAGGGTACCTTAGCACCCGAACCCGTGCCGCAGCGATCGCAGCATCCCGTGGCAAGCCTTGCGGGCGTTTGCCAAAACCCTCCGCGGCCTTTCAGAAAACAAGACTCCGGCAAGAGGAGCTTGCGGTGAGCCATCAGAACAAAGTAGTCAAGACCCGGCAAGAGGAGCTTGCCGGAAGGTACTGGAGCGCGAAGAAACAAGGCCCGACAAGAGGATCTTGCCGGGAAGGCTTAGTGGCGCCCGAGCCCCCAAAGCGACAAGGTTCCTGCAGCGGCAAAGGCGTTTGCGGGCGGCGACCTCTCTTCATCTCGCTCAGCTCACCCGTAGCGTGTCACCAGGGGCTCTCCCAAGCTCTGCGTGTCGACGGGCTGTGCAGCCAGCGAGGAGTGGCGACAGCGGCGCTCTGGCTTCCATCGTGGCAAGCGGAGGCGCGCCAGCGGTCCCTGCTACCTGTTAAGGCGATTGAGGCGGGCATTGATGACTCTTGTCCTTGCCGTCGAGTTAGGTATAGATTACTGTACCTTTGTCTGAGGCGGTGTACCAACCTATGTTTTTACTATTTACCCTTATCTACTTGGCATATGTGGTGACCCTTATGCCTATAAAAGGAGGCCCAAGTGCAACGTGAAAGGGTTCGGTTCAGCTCCGGCTTGTTCATCCTACTCATCGAGACCACACACTAAGGCTGGGTCTTGTAGCTCCCATTGCTCCCTAGCAAGAACACAAGATAATCCACAAAGCAGCGGTGGGTATTATCTCTCCATGAGCTCGAAGCTGGGTAAACCTGCTCGTGTGCATCGCCTCGATCCGCTCTTTGTGCGATCTCCGCCCCCCTCCGAACCACAAGGGACCCAGGTCCCGTAGGTGCTCGTGGGACACGATCAGGCCTCCCCGACAACTTGTGACTCATGATAATTGTGATTACTATTATTATGGACTAACCTTACATTATTTGAATTATTGAGTATGCCTGGGACAGTTCTACCTCCTGGATATTCACTATGATTATTCTCTTATAAGCCCTTTATGTGGTGTCGCTCAAACGCCCGACTGTGGCATGCTTGTTATTTAAATTACTTATAAGCCCTTTATGTGGTGTCGCACAGACACCCGACTGTGGCATGCTGGTTATTTATTTTATTTATAAGCCCCTTATGTGGTGTCGCTCAGACGCCCGACTGAGACATGCTTTTTATTATTATCCTTTCGAGGCGTCGCTTCAGACACCCGATCAGTGCATTCTATTTCTACTCCCTTATTGCATGAATGTTGTGTATGAATAACATGCTAGCGTGCATCATGGATTTTTTTTATTTTGTGACTGACGTGGTGATCACAGAATATTTCAGAGCATGATTATCATTTGTTATATTATACCTGTGTTCATAATGTTTGGAAGTACATTCAAAGTACTCACTGGCTTGTCCCTGGCTATTGTCTTGTCCAGATTTCTTGCACGGAGAGGAGCATTGCGATGACAGCCCCGGAACCTACGCAATGGTGATTGCAGCCTCGCGAAGATAGGAGTTATCCAAGTCAGTTGTTCCTGTGGGAAATGGAGTCCCATAGACGCTGATGAACCACAAACCGCTTCCGCCATCATCCACTAGAAACCTTGTGTTGTACTCATAGGCCAGAATGGTCTTGTACTACATATTATATATTTTGCTTGGAATTTCTGTATCAAGTTGGTGCCTCATCAGCTAACAGTAATCCTGGGGCTGGTGAGCACAAGGACCATTTTTTGGGAATTATATCCTGGAAATCCGGTCCTAACAACCTTGGTATCAGAGCCAGGCTGACCATTGGCTAATCCTATCTTGGCCAGGTCAATAACCTAGATTAACTAATCCACCAGACCTTAACCTAACTTGACCAAGCTTCTGGTGTAAGATAGCCACCACAGTGACCCCGACACCTTTTGGCGGTCGGTGCCCAACCTATCGGCATAGCACATCGATCACGCAGCGCCCGATGACCGACACCTAAATAGTCTCGTTAGCAAGCGTGCGAAGGAAGACTCTGTCCCCTTTTTCTATAAAAAGGGCACGCTAGCCTCAACCCAGCATAGCACAGCCTCTTCCCCAAACCGAGCTATAATTCCTGGCCCCATTCTGCACAATGAGACCATAGCCACCAATCTTGGAGGTTTTGTGACCGTGCTAGAAAACCTCACCCGTCGTGCCTTTGCATTAGAAGAGCCCCCAGAATATGTTGTGTACCAAGGGCCCATGAGCGGTGAGCCGTCAGTGCAGGCCACCATGCACGTCTATGGTAGGGGCCTATCGCTGAAGCAGCCCTACAGGTTCACGGAAGGACAACTTCCTTTGAGCCACAAGCCATCCAACTAGCTGCTCGAGGCCATAGTTCAACTCCGGCACTTGTCGCGAGAGTTAAATGTTGTCGTTCTACTACTACCCCAGCCATGACGGGTATGGTAGGCCACCCCAGGTTGCCAACGGAGATCACGAGACGGATCCTGCAGTGTTGCATCTGGTGCGCTATGTAAGTACACTAGAGGAACTGTTCGATCAAATCACCCTTGATCTGGTCACAGCTCGTGGAGAACTGGTTCGCCGAGCCCCGGCAAGAGGAGAAGATGAGCCTGACGCTGACAACCCAGTCGTGCTGTTCGGACAACTGATCGAGTCCTTGAGGTCTGCCCCAGCCATCGACCAAAATGCTTTGGTGTCCCCAGAAGTGCTACATCGCCTTTTGGGAACACGCTCCAACGGGATTGTGGCCAACAACCCCCGATGGTCATCATCGCTACCCCGACCCTGCAGCCACTCAACTCCATCCAGCTAACCCCGACGGTGAAACCTGTGGAGAAGCCTCGATGTCCATAAGGCACGCCCGCTTAGATATTAACGAGGTAGACTAAGTCACTCGAGTAGTACCGAGTCATAGTATGTCCATGACCTGTAATTGCGTGTTCGGGTATCGCCATAAATAAATGTTGTCGGCTTGTGCGCCCCTATTTTAAATAGTAGCCATGCATAAGTATGTTGGCGTGCGGTTGCATTTTTAATTCCGGGCACAACTACCAAAAACCACCCCGATGACACCCATAGTAATACATCACTTTTGTGAGATATGTGTATCTATAGCATTGACCCCGACCCCATAGAGCAGAACCGACAAACTAGTTGCCCCTCACCGCGATAAAATGACCCAGCCCAGATGCTATATAAAAGGCCACCTTGTGACCTTGCCAAGTACCCCTCACCTTGTACACAACTCTCACAGCCATTTCTTTGCCATGCCAAGCCCTAGTATTTATCTGAGAACTCCAGATGCAATCCCTGGTAGTTTTGTTAAAATATTGTGGGACTTTACCCGCAGTACCATGAGTACTACCCATCCACCCCAGTCTGAGTTACTCAAATCGAGATCACCCCATCCACCTCGAAATATTGGGCAAGTGGTGCACATCCCTCCATAAACCCAAACCAAGACCTAACAGAAGTCTCCTTCATGGGAAATCTATGCCGACTCCACAAATGGCCATAGAAGCTGCTGCGTATGAAGCGCTTGCTCGCCTTCGATTCGCGGTACCATATGCCAGCGAACGAGGGTATTATTACTTCCTGAGTCGTGCAGCAGCTGGAGAAGTAGCATCTTTTCCTGGTGGATGAATCGAGAGAGACCCAGTACTGGCCAACCTTGCCCAGTATGTCATCGCTCAAGAGCATTTGACCCAGCGAGTAATGGGTTATCTCCAGAGCCTCGCTGATTTAAATCCTCAGATCGCCATCGGCAGACCGCTGAGGCCCTACAAAGAGGGATGTGTTCTTCGACTAGTCAACCCGCTTCCCCCGATAGAAGAGGAGTGTGCTCCAGTACCAGAGACGTTTCCTCAGGACCCTGTCAATTTACCGCTTTCGTTGTAGACGTCACTGCTATGTTTATTGTCCCAGCATTTAGTTATGTGTTGCAACTTATGCGTGGTATCCTAAATTTGTGCGATGAATTAAATATTTGGTTTCAATTAATGTGAGTAGTTTTACTGCTGTTAATTTTGATTAAGTGTTTTCACTCTCGGTAAATTCTGAAGTGAGATTTCTTTTTCCTAAGTTGTTGCAGCGTATATCTCTTCACGACATAGATTTTTATTCACGCAGCACCACGACAGCAGATGCACAACCACAACCACTCAACCACGTGCACTAATTGCAAATCCACGTGCACCTTTTGCACCTAACGATCACCTCCCTAGCACACACGGTCTGAAGCAGAGATTTGTAGGTAATTATTCGGTACAAGTTGCCTCCGGCCTGCGGCAGCAGTTAGCACCGACACGCACTTAATCCTCATGATCACCGCCACGGCGAGAGCTAACACTCGGCGGCAGCATCACGATGATCATCAAGAATCATCACGCACAAAACCTGGAGAACCCGGCAATGCGCCAACCCTCCGCACATCAGGATCATGTACCGATCGGCATCACCTCCGCCATTAGAGCCTCGTTTCGAGCTCCTGCAACCAGAAATGGAGGAGAAGGAAGGAGAAGGAGAAGCGAGGCCAGGTGTGAGGGAGAATAAAGGAGCACCTCGGACATTTTATAGCTCGAGATCGGTGTATGGTGGGCGAAGTCCACCAGCGCCGCTCCTTGCTCAATCACCGGTGTTTGGAGGCGAATCCACGAGCAGTGCCGATAGTGCACTCTCCCGCTAGGTGAGTGCACGCTGCATCGGCAGCTAGCACGCCGCGCACTACCGCGATCGGCCCTAGATGCCCTCTGGCTAGACATCGCCCGGTGGAGAAAGCGGGGAAGCGCATGAGAGAGGAAGAAGAAAGAGCCATAGGTAGAAGAATCACGACAATAGACCCGGGTCCACTGTCAACGGAGAGAACCTTTGCTCTCGAATGCGACCAAGCGTATTTTAGAAATTTAGAATTTTATTCTGAATTTACTGTAACCAAAAGTAGAAATTTTCTCATTTTTCCCCAACCATAGATTTTTTCACGCAGCGCCAGTATTCCACACCGTAGTTTTACACCACTTATTGCCCATTCATTGTAGCCACATTTTATTGCATCGGTATGATGGTTATTTTTGTGATATTACTTTGAGATAGTAGGAGTAATTCTTTTCAAAGGAGCCCTTAGCAAATCTCGAGGATGAGATTTTTTTAAGGGGGTTAGTGTTGTAACACCCCAAAATTTTGACTTTGATTTATTAATTAAATTTTTTCCAGGAAATTAAATTTTTATTTTTTGGTTTTATCTCTTAATTGCAGATCACTCTGTCCCTCTGAATTTTTTTGAGTTTTTCCTTCTAGGTGGAAACCCTTCAAAAATATTGATCTTCTCAAGACCATTTCTTTTTATCAATGGAATTATTTCTACAATTATTTTTCCTGAGCTTTATTTCTTTAAAAATGATTTTTCATAAGTTTTAGAGTACCAGTTGCACTACAACCCTTCTAAATATTTCTTTAGAACTTCCACCAAAATTTGGAGATGACATGTGATGTTCCTAAATCACTTTTATGCAAAAACCTCTCTTAATAAATTGGGGATTTTGAGCCCTACCTCAAGTTTGTGGTTTGCACTGCAACCATATTTTATCTTGCCCTATTACCCATGAATTTTCTCCTGCTTATAGACCAGCCTACCAAACTGTCGGCGTTAAGGGCAGAGGTCCCAGACTTGCTGCTGCTGACTGCTTGCGTGGCGCGAAGGAGGCCAGGGGCGGCCCATCTTCACCAACACAAGCTCAAGACCCTCGCGAGGCCAAGCCTCGCGGGGCGGACGACCAAGAGCTTCCTCAGGCACGGCCTCGTCAGGCTGGCTCACGGGGAGGCGGAGAACTCAAGGCGGGGTACCTCGCGAGGAGCCCGTGAAGTAAGCCATGATGACCAAGGGCGCCCGATCGAGGCGCCAGCCAGCGCCAGCGTCCTCCTTTCTCTTTGGTGCAAAGGGGCAAGCCTGAACAAGGGCATCGAGCAAAGGCATCCATTTCGGTGCAACAAGACCAAGACCAGCCCCAGCGGCTGGAGCATGATCATCGTGGAGCCCAAGCGGGCGTCATCACTAGAGCCTTTGGCGGCGAGGACCAACTTTAGTCAGGATAAGTGTACCCGTTGTTCCCCTTCAAAATGGCCAATTGTTGGCGCCCTTCCCGCTCAATATTTGGGAAGAGGCCCAGGGCCTTCGCCTATAAATAGGGGTAGCCACACTCAGAGTAGAGGACGATCGGATCAAGCAGACGGAATCCAGAGAGAGAGAGAGAGAAACACGTTCCTCAAGCTAGGCGGCAGGGGCACCATAGCAGATTCATCACACCCACCAAACGAGACCTTAGCGGCTGTTCTTCCTATCTTATTCTTCGTCGGCCCCAGAGGCAATCCACACACCACAAACTAGAGTAGGGTATTACACCACAGCGGTGTCCCGAACTAGTATAAATCTTGCGTCTCTTGTGTTGTTCTTGTTAGTAGTTTAGATCCACGTGATTGGCGAGCTACGAGGCGGTGGAGGTTGGATCTCCGCGCGCACCCGGAGTTGAACCTTAAAGTCTGCGGAACCCGTGATCCGACATTTGGCGCGCCCGGTAAAGTGCACGAGTCATATACGCCACCTCGTGTCCCGTTGCATCGTCATCGCCATGACCGGCGACCAGCGGGCAACCCAGATCCATGGGCAGCGTGGCCCGCCCACGACGAGCCGCTTCGCCTCGGCGACCCGTGCCCGAACGCTCGCGGTCCGCAGGCGGCTGCGAGCCATGAGCGGCAGCGGACGAGCTCCGGCAGCGCTCACACGCGGCGAAGCGCGATCGGCAGCAAGACCACTTCACCCTACACCCGCGGGGCAAGCGAACTCGAGGCGCGCTCACGGTGGCCGAGCTGTTGCAATGCAGGCTCTTTGGAGGCGGCCATGCGACGTCTTCTTGGAAGCGAGTGGCGGGCTCCTAGGCTTCCCGCCTCGGGGCTCACCTCTGGACCCAACTCTCACCTCCGGCGAGCTCGGCCCGCAGGGGCTCCAGCAGCGCCCTGGGCTCCAAAGCTACTCGGCCGGCCGAAGCTGTTAGCGCCGGGCGGTGGCGAGGTTGCCCCGCCCGGCCCATGGAGAAGGACTCGGCGCAACTCCGGCCTGGTGGACGGCTGCGCCACCACCCGGGCAGGCGCATCAAGCGAGCAGCAAGGCACGCTCAGCACTACGGTGTGGCCTTGGGGTGGCGGCGCGGAAGAATCGTGCCCACATGATGGACCGGGGGCACCCGTATGAGGGAGAACAAGACTCCCTCCTCAGCCCAATCTGGGGCGATGAGGCACCAGAAGCCGCGCTCTTCGAGGAGTCTCGAGATGGTCCCACTGGTCACGCCGGGGGCAACGATTATCGGGTACCGCTACTTCCTCAAAGCAAACATCGCTAACAATAGGTGCGGGGAAGTGCAAGTCGCCCGACGAACAGCTGCCCGTTCGCGATCTCCTACCCCTCGGGAGAGGCACGAGGGCTCTTGGAAGGGCGAGACCCGACATCACCACCGCGGCGTTGAACAAAGCGTTCTCGGGAGGTAGGCCCTCTGCTGGGGAGGTGCCTCGGGGCCTGCCACAGGCGGAGGACCCGTGGTCGTCGGGGAACGGCGACCGCTCTACCCCACCGGCGGCGTCCTGGTTTCGGTCGTCGTTGGTGGCACTAAAGTGTGGCGCAAGGTGGGGCCCTCGTGCAGCGATATGAAGCAAGGCGGTACCTATGAAGAAGGCCCGGTGCTGTGGCTTCGCCGCCCGTGACACTCTCACGTAATAATGAGTGGGGCTGTACATGCCCCGAGTCTCGAGGGTGCGGCCTCGGGCCAGGGGCTCCCTCCTACACCGATGGCAGCACTTAGCTCCTTGTTGGTGAGAAGGCGTCCAAGACTAGACTAGGTGCGGACGGCGGCCTTTCTGCTTTCATTTGGTTTTTCCTCTGGTGTCGTTTTCCCCGTTGGATTTAAGTTGAATTTGAGCTTGAAGATTTGCGTGTATTCGGGGAAGGGGTGCTTAGTCTCGTTTGAGCAAATCTCTCGCGTTTCTGTTACAACTCCGCCGCCTCCCCTCGCGAGCCCCTCGCGAGCCGGGCCAGGCCAAGCTTGCGCACAGCCCAGCCTGTCGCCGCCGCGTCCTCTCCGGAGGTTTTGCTGCAGGTCCCTACGGATTCGATCGATACACACTCGGATTACGCAGGTCTCCCTTGAGCTATCTCGGGCTCGTCTGAAACTAAGGCAAACCATCAAACTAGCGCGTCACCTAGCCTACCACTTGGCGCGGGTGTATGGGCGATGTAACACCTGCTAATACATAGAACACAAGTCTTACATGAGGGCTCCCCTCCCGAAATCTCTCACCTCCATCGAGGCCAAAACCTGAGTTCTTCTCGTGCGAGAATAGCGGAACAAGGGCGATACATAATCAGTCGGACAAAACCCCAATGCATCCTCGGGAGCACCTCCCGAGCCGTGGCTGGCGTCGCTGGCCTCGTCGTCGCTGCCAGCGTGATCGTCGGCCCGGCGCCGGGCCGTTCACCGCGCCGCCCTCGCCGGCGGCCACGACCATGCCGTCGTCATCGAAGCGAAGGCCGGACGAGGGCATCACGTTGTCTTCCAGCCGGTCGCGCGGAGTGCGCCCGGACGGCACAGGGAAGCTGAAGCGATAACGCGTCAAAATCGAAGTGAGGTCCATGTCCGGAGATGGCTGAAGACACGAGAGAAAGCGGCGCCCGAGCAGCGCCGCTCCACCAACCTGTCGGCCCGACCGACCGCACCTCAACCAGCGCCACCATGTCGATGAAGAAGCGAAGGTTGCGGCGTAGTTGACTTCCAGCGTCGGCTGGCCCCACCGCCGCCTCGCAGATATTATCAAAGCCACGTTAGCTCTTTCCGGGCGTGGCGAGCATGAAGCGGTGCTCATGCTCCAAGACTTCCAGCAGCGCATCTCGTCCGCGTTAAGCGCATAACACCTCGGCCTCCTCCACCCTTTCGCGAAGAAGGCGCCTCGGCTTCGAGAGGTGGTGGACTCCATCTGCGCCACCTCAAGAGGCGGCTTTGAAAACATCGGCCCGCCGCATAGCCTCCTCGATTTGGTCCTCAAGGCAGCAGTCCTGCCCTCGGCCTCGGCCTTGATCAACTAACCGCTCCTCAAACTTCGCTTTCGAGGTTCGAGCGCGCCGCGCTCACTCGGTGTCCGACCTCCTCCATGACCACGGGCTTCCCGTGCTGAAACCTCATCCTCAACCAGCGTGCCAGCGTTCCCTCGTCTCCAAGCGCTCGTGCTGGCAGCGCGTTAAAGCGACTTCAGCGTCGGCGCCTCTTCCAGCGCTTTGGAGCTCGCCCGAATCGCGAAGCCACCTTCATCGGCGCAAAAGGGCTGCCTCGCGCAGCTCGCTTGCTCCTCAGCGAGTGGCACGGGCTAGGACTTCCATGCCCGCTCCTCCGCCGCCTCTCGCCGCTGTATCTGCCGAGCCTCTTGATGGCCGGAGCAGGCCTCTCGGGGAGCTGCCAGGCGACACCTTGGCCTCCTCATCATCAAGCTTCAGCGGCGGCGCGCAGCGCAAGCGGCAGCGTCCTCCGGCTCGCGCCTCTCGCAACCAGGCGCGAGGCCCTCGGCCTCAAAGCGCGCGTCTTCGTCGACAAGCTCTTCACCAAGAAAGGCCCACCGCGTCGGCCGCGCCTTGAAGAAATCCTTGGCGAAGGCGCGATGCTCCCAGGCCTTCGCGCCGTCCTCCGCACCATCAACCGCCCGGACGGCGCCGAACCCACGAATCAACCTCCCCCTCGGGGGGGCTGAGGCTGGCACCCTCGTGACGGCCGGGCGCGCCCCACCATGCCCCCGGCCTGGAGCCAACTCGTCCCCAGACGAGGGGTGCAGGAAGCGCCTCAGCCAATCGCCGTCCACGACCAGGCGACAAGCCACACGGCAGGCTAGCTATGCCTCGGGATGGCTCACGAGGAAGGATCGCGAGGCATGCAGGGCCACGACGTGCCTCGGGATGGCTCACCTCCCCGGTCGCCCTCACCACAAGAGCCCCGCTGCTTGGAGCACTCGAGGACAGGGGAGGGGGCGAAGCCGGGGAAGATGTCTCCTCACCCGTCTCCATGAGCTCGGCAGGAAGGGGCCTGCAGCGCAAGGATCAGTACAAGCAACAGAGGAATCAAGAGCTGGAGAAGAAGAAGGCTTACTCATCAGTAGCGAAGTACTTCCTGCGCTTCAATGACGACAAGGTAGTCATCGCCCAGGGCCTCCCTTCTCCTCCGGAGGCCTCGAAGTTCATGAAGCGACCCAAGATTTGGGCGCGAGGATCAGCCTGCGGCAAGGGAGGAGCATCCAAGCGGCTTGCGTCAGGGGCGTCTGCCTGACGCGCGCTGCTAGTCGCCTCACCAGGGGAAGCAACAGGGGTCTCGGGGGCTCTAGCCGCGGGCGCTGCGGGCGGCTGCTTGCCGCCCTCAGCCGCAGCGGCATGAGCCTCAGGAGTTGCCCCCTCACGAGCATCGCCAGGCGTTGCCACCTCGGCGAGGGACCCTTCGGCCTCTGGCGGCTCGTACCTCCCTGCTCCACCACTTGAGGAGGAGCCCCCTCGGCCGACTAGAAGGGCTGTCACCACCACTGGATACTCGCCCAGGCCCCACGGAGACCCGGTGGGGTGCAGCCCCATTCATCGAATAGGCATCAGTTCACGGATCACCCTATTCGGCGTGATGCAGCAAGGCCCCTTCATCTTTGGATGCCACCAGGGTTTGGATGCGCCCGGTCGGGACCGAGGCACCTTCCTTAAGCGCTTACGGCGTCACGTCTTCTTCACGGAGCCTCATCGATCACGGGCCCCCGAAGCCCCATCCGGTGGGAATGGCATTGGGGGAGGAGCAATGCGGTAGCATCAGGAACTCCTTCACCACCTTGGTAGCGTAGCGCCACTACTAGGAAAAGGGCTATAGATGGAAATGACACTAATGGCGCCTGGAAAGATGGTGCGCCATTAGTATATACTAATAAGCGCACCACCATCCGATGCGCCATTAGAGTCTAAACTACTAATGGCGCACCATGCTTTGGGTGCGCCATTAATCTAAATTTTTAAACTAGTGCGCTGTCCAAACATACTAATGGCGCATCACTGCCCAAGTCGCCATTAGTAGTTGTAACTACTAATGGCGCACCAATGATGTAGTGCGCCATTAGTATAAACTTTTTTGAACTAGTGCACTGTCCAAACATACTAATGGCGCATCCTGCAGTGCGCCATTAGTAGTTATAACTAATAATGGCGCACCGAGGTGTGGAGTGCGCCATTAGTATAAAACTTTTTTGAACTAGTGCGCTTTGTCCAAACATACTAATGGCGCATCCTGCTTAGTGCGCCATTAGTAGTGGTAACTACTAATGGCGCACCATGCAAGAGTGTCGCCATTAGTAAGTGGGCAGCAACAAGATATTTGGGACAACCTCTCCTACCCACACACTCACTTTCTCCCCACTTCATTCTCTCCACCTCCTCCTTGTCTCGGGTGCCTCCTCTTTTTCACCTCATTTCCACCATAGATTCATTCAAATTAAGTGGTTAAATTACCTTGTTTTAATAGGTAAGTAAGGGGAAGCTATATTTAGGTTGTTCTCCTTACAACAATGTGCACATGCACTTTTTCACGGCCTAGCTAGATCTATGTATGTTAAGTAATGATGTTGCATATGTTTGTGGTGTTTGCATATGTGTTTGTGTTTGGAGGTGTGCCGGTATTTGAAATCGATAGTTGCCAATATTTTGCGGAATGTTGATTCATTTCCGTTTGGCGAGAATTTTGGCATTAAGCATCCTTTTAGGTCCTATTTTTAGGGAAAGTCATGCCAAATTTTTCTTGGTTCTAAAATATCGTTTGCTCTACCCATGACGACCATAGTCCATACGATGACCGAAGGCATCGTGAATAGGTTTGAGGTCATGAAGGCGAGATGCTTCAAAAGAGCGAGGCGGAGATAAGATGTCCGTGTCGAAGATGCAAGCTGAAAGAGCCTTGTGCGGACCCAGTTCAGGCAGGTCTTGGGACCACCTGCTGTTGCGTGGTTTCATGGATGGCTATCGGTGGCAAGGTGATGAAGATGACTCTGAAGTCGTCCATGCGGGCGGGCAAGAAATGAGGAAGGGCAGCAAGACAACCACATGCGGCTCGGGCGGCGAAGGCGAAGAATCCCGGAGATGATCACGGCGTGATCTTTGTACCACGATCATCATGTAGAAGATCACAGGACATGATGATGAGGAAGATCACGGAGCGAGCGGCGGGCATGATCATGAAGATGATGATGCGGCCGAAGACGACTGACTGGACCATCGATGGGCTGGGTGCAGGACCCTCATATTCAAGAGCTGCTTCTCAAGCAGACGGATAGCATGAGCTGCTGCTTAGAGAAAAGCCAAGATGGATCAACTTGAGGTTAGGCGCGGTTACTCCATTGTATGAAGGATGCAGGCCGAGGATACCCTTTGAAAGTAGCGCTCATGGCCACAGGAGATGAAGGTAAAACACAAAATGACCGGCGCATGGTTATCGAACTCCGGGTAACGATGGAATCCTACACGGTAGCGACAAGGCAGATACTACGGAAGGATCGAGGAGATCTGGGAGCTGAGCTCTGTTGGAGAGAAGGTCGATGTTCCGTGTCGGATGGGCCAAACGTCATAAAGAAGACGGTATTTCACCACCATGGTTATACCGAAGCCAAATCCAAGACCATGCGGTATAAGCGTCACCCGAAAAATGAGCCATGGTGCTGGCTTCCCAAGTGGACCAATGCTTCTTCATTACCGACCATAAAGCCCGGTCGTGTTGTCGTGAGGAGAGGCAAAGGAAGATCATCGGAATGGATGGAGTAGCCAATGAGCAAGACTTGACAAATCTGGCGACCGAGGATCGAACATGGCGACGATGATGAAGTAGCAGCATACACCACAAGAAGAAGCGGGACCACCCTACCTAAGGGCGTCCGTTCCACAGAAGAACTCCATTTGCGAAAAAGAAGGGCAAGAAGATTGTGAACAGATAGCTAGCTAAGATCGATTGTATTTAAATCGTAGCCTTCATTTCTCGATTGTATTTCATGGGTACTTTTGAACTATCATGAATATTTTTAAATTTCATGGACACTCGATCTCGATCCCCTCCATCTCGATCGCTATCCCACCTCGCCGAGATCCGGCCCCCTCGCCGAGCACCCCAGTCCACGGCCGCGCCGACCCCCCGCACCCTCGATTCCCCTCCATCTTTTAAAATGGCTTTTTAAATGCTCTTGTCTTATAAAAAATGCTCTTGTCTTATAAAAAAATACTCTTGTCTTATAAAAATAAGTATCAAACAGCTTTTTAAATGCTCTTGTCTTATAAAAAATATTACTGTTATTATTTAAACAAGTTTGAACATTTTAAACACAAATAAGTATCAAACAGCTTTTTAAATGCTAAAAAATTTGTGGAGCCCACCTCGATCCCCCTCCATCTCGATCGCTGTCCCACCTCTTGAGATCCGGTCCCCCTACTTGAGCACCCCCAGTCCACCGGCCGCCGCCATGAAGCCCCCGCACCCTCGATTCCCCTACTCAACACGCCGCCGACCCCCGCACCCAGCGCATCGTCTTATAAAAAAATAAGTATCAAACAGCTTTTTAAATACTCTTGTCTTATAAAAAATATTACTGTTATTATTTAAACAAGTTTGAACATATTTAAACATAAATAAGTATCAAATAGTTTTTAAATGCTAAAAAAATTTGTGGAGCACAGGAGTGAACCCGGGACCTCTGGTGTGAGCTGGAGGCTGACCGGTCGAGCTAGTAGAGTGGGCTTGACATGGATAGGTTACAGTAGTAGATAACCTTTTGGCTTTTGTGGAAATAAAAAAAATACTAATGGCGCACCACGGTGAGGTGCGCCATTAGTGTGAACATGCTAATGGCGCACAGCAGTGAGTGCGCCATTAGTATGTATAGCCCCGCCCGATCCCCCTTGCCCGATCCCCTTCGCCCGATCCCCTCGCCGATTCTCTCCCTCTCGCCCCACCCGCCGCCGCCCGCCTGCCTCGCCCTCGCCCTCGCCCTCGCCCTCTCCCTCCCTCGCCCTCTCCTCGCCGCCCGGACACCGCCCGGGCCTTGGCTTGACGCCGCCTCGACCCGCCCGACCCGCCCGCCCGGACGCCGCCCAGACCCGCCGCCCATCGCCGCCGACCGCCCGCCCGCCGCCGGGCGCCGCCCAGACCGCCCGACCCCGCCGCCCGGCGCTGCCCGCCGCCCAGCGCCGCCTCGACCCGCCCCCACGCCCGCTCACCTCGACCCGCCCGTCCACACCACCGTCGACCCGCCTCCCTCGACCCGCCCAAGGTACTTACTTCACCACCGTCGACCCGCCTCCCTCGACCCGCCTCCCTCGACACCGATGATCACTCCATTGTCTTAGGAAATACAACTTCACCATCGGAACACATCTAGCTCTGCCTATCTCTTTGTTTTCATTTGTTCTCAGTAGTACTCGATGTGATATTGTGCTTTATTTTTCTTTAGCAGGAGCACAAAACCACAAATTAATATTTAAAAGATTTTTTTCTAAAAACAATATTAAATAGATTGTGCCGTGTCAAGAACATATCTGATTTATTGCTTGCCAATGTGACACCAATATTCGAGTAGTAGATCACAAATTAATAGTCATATTTTTGAGAATTTCTTTGTAGGTTAAATTTCACAATGTTCCTAAACCCTGATTTTCCATGAATTTTGTAAATCCTGAACTGCAAAACCACTTGTCCAAAACCCAGATATGGTTTAGTTTAAATGTTTTTGCAAAGTGTGGAGTCCACGATAAATTTGAGCATAGGTTTTCCAAAGCATCTAGCCTAGTCATGTCCTCTCTTTCTTTCTCGCATAAAGCTAGTTAGATCTTGGGAATTCTTTCGTTCCTCTGGATGCTGATATATAATTAAGTTCTTGTTCCACGACTTACGGATGGTCGAGAGAACTAATACTAGTCGTGCATTGCATGGCCCAACATATTCGGCTCGATCTTGATCGCACAAAATGTAGGCCCTTGATAGGTTGTTTGGACAAGCATTTCCCTCCTTCGGGTTTAGAAGGCTCCTCATCAAAATTATATATTTTGAGAAATAGAAGCCCGTTAATTAGTATGGCACTAATTAATCACTAGACCATACTACTATCATCTTTCCTCATTAACCACTAGACCATTCTCCTTTGGTTGATGTGCACATCTGAGCACATACGTAAGGGTGAAAGTAGGTGGGATTTTGTTAGTCACGATGTTGGGTGTGGTTCATTAGAAAGATGAAATATTTTAATTGGTCGAGTGGGTACTTCTTTTGATTAGAACAACTGAATTAATAGTGCATATTTTAATTCAGTTACATTTGTGTAATTCAGTTCTGTTTGTGTAAGAAGAAATTCAAGAAAAGGCACAAGTCGTGTGGTGCCCAAAGTGTCGTCTCTTCTTCTACCTCCGGTTAGTGTGTGTGTGTGTGTGTGTGACCTGGACAAACCCACCAAATGCAATTTAGGTTATTTGTTCGACAACAGTCTGATTGCTGAAAACATACATTGCCGTATCTGATATAATCTTTTACCACAAGTTTGAGACCATGTAAATAATATTGCTGTTTGACATGACATGACATTCGGTATATTGCTTATCTAGGCTGTATGGAAAGGCGAGTACTACTCCTTTCTCAGCCATGTTCAATCAATCTTATGGCTGTCGACTTTACAACATATTTCATTAGGAGCTAACAGTCTCATTTGATCACTATTAGATTTACGGAGCTGTAGTAATGATGCTAGCTTGTTAAACTCTTTCTTAAGTAATATTGTCCTGCGATTCCAAGGATTGTCATAATTTTTTCCAAGTTTGCAGCGGACTGATGGTGTCACTCATCTAATCCGGAAATGTGCTGTTTTATATACTCTTGCTTGACCTATCTTTAATCATGTAAAGAAAGTCCGAGAAAGCAGGTTAAGTTGAGTAGTTGAACCTGGTCCATGGATATTTTGAAAAATTTAAGTTTGTTATATACCCTCCTTTTGACATATTCGATGCATAATAAATAATGTCAATTCCATGCTAAGCGTGGTGTGCCCAATCTTTGTTAGTGACAAGTTGTTGTTTTAATTGCAACATTTCTTGACACACCCTTTGTGCTTTAGTGGTTGGATTATTAGTTTAGTAATTTCTTGACACACCCTTTGTGGTTTGCCATGTGTACATGTGTGAGAGATAGTGAGAGGAGACAAGAAGAAGGGATTTTTTAATTGGCTTCTTGCAGTTTGAAAATTCAGTTTATTGATTCTTGAAAATTCAGTTAATTCAGTTAGGCACACAAATTGATGTGCTTTGTAAAACTTGTTCATGTCTTGAACTACTAATGCCTTGTGATGCTCTGAATTACTTGTGATGCCTCTGAATTACTTGTGATCACATTGAGAAAGACTTGTAAAGATGATGATCATCTTTAACGAGAAAACAATTTGTGATGATTTTGCTAGTTTGCTGGGTTTTGTCTCCGACCATCGTGTCGTGATGATATTGCAGGTACCCGAGAGGCCCTTGAGTTTGCGGAATGTCGATTAACTTCCGTTCCGGCAAATTGGGTACTCCATATGTCCTATTTTCAGCAAAGGTCATGCTGAAATTTTCCGTGAATTTTAGCATGACTTTGCTAAAAATAGGACATATGAAATACTGTGACTAATGCATGGGCGGGGTATCTTAGTAGTTAATTAAGTAGGATCAAGTGCCCGGCGTACTTGTGACTAATGCATGGCTTTTAGGGTGCCTCGGTGTCGATAAAAACCGAAATGATGAAAAGTTAGGCTTTTAGGGTGCCTTGGCGTGAAAAACCCTCAATGATAAAAGCTTAGATTTTAGGATGCCTCGGTGTCGACAAACCCTAAATGATGAGACCATGATCTTGTTCCTTGACAATAACCAACTTTTGACCAAACTTTGTTTCTATTTAGAGAAAACATGGCCCTAGCGATGAGGCCGGGGTTGGGCGGCAAGGCATTACAGGAGCTGTCCCGGAGATGGAGAACAACCTCACTTGTATGAGGCCGCCGCCTTCCCACCGATCCTGAGACCACGGATGGTGCCGCCCGACGATGACCACTGCTGATGCCACCAGCGATGGTGCCGCCGAGGATGCCACCAGATGATGGCGGCGCCGCGCCTGAGATGGCAGCCAGCCGAAGAGGCAGCGGAAGGACCCGGCGCCCGATCGTGCTCCGCATCCTCAAGGAGGAAGTTCTTGAAGTGGACTCCAGCGGGAATCCAGCGGCCCCTCTTCCGATACATCTGGCGGTGACAAGCGGACCAGGAACTTTGTCGGGGCCGGTACAAGAAGGACCGAAAACAAAGGAGCTTACCACGGATCCGAAGACCGGGCAGCTTGAGCTTGTTACGGTAAGGAATACACCCCGTGTAATTAGCTCCATATGGTTGCATTCTAATTAATGAAGCCGAATTTCTAAATGGTTCACATTCCTTCCGCGGCGTTGAAAGCGATGGCAGCGAGTCGACTCGAGCAACCCTTGGGACACCACTCTAAATAGGGGTTGAATGTAATGAAGAACAAGGATAAGCTCGATAAGCCGGCGTCAAGCTGGTGCGTGTGGCGGCAAAGGCTTGTCGACAAAATGGGGTCATACTATACCGCTGGTGTGCGGAAGGAGAAAAAGACCAGCTCGGAAAGCGGTAGCGAGAGGTTCAAGAACTCAAAGGCACGGTGGCGCGGATTCGGAGATTGTCCAAAGCAAGTGGAACAACGACTCGGGCGGCGATCACCGCCCTTGTGCCTACCTTGATCTCGGGGTTGAGTCGTGGATTGCGGGCGTACAGGGCCGCCCGATTCCTAGCTTCACGGCCAGCAACTTCGCATAATGCGATGGCGGGGCCATTGGTGCCTCCAGCGGGCGGCATTGGTGTCTCCGGCGCCGCACGGAGCTTAATGCACCGGGTGTCGCCGGCGGCACCTCTGCAACAAGCGGCCCCTCCGTCAGCTGCCGCCCGCCGTTGGCGGTGCCTCTACGATAGCCGAGCTCGGCGCCATCATCACGGTAACTAATTAAGCCTCTCTCGGCCGAGGACTTCATCTCCTTGCCTTTGGTGGGCATCCTGGCGCCCTACATGTTTTCGCGGGCGCCCGACGTTCGTGCACTCTCCTCCGCCGTGAACAACGAGTTGGTCGATGTCGCCAAGGGCAAAATCGTTCAACGGGCAACCTTGTTCCACGGTACCGGATGCCACCCAACTTGTTTAGGGTTCAACTGGTTGGGTGCTGCCAGGCTGCGACGACTTGTTACCTCGAATCGACCCGTCGGGGCCGGCGATGATGGCGTGATGACCCTCGGCGCTGCTGGCTGGCCCTGCTTTGGCGAAGAGCGGATTCGTTTGGGGCGGGGACACCACCCCAAAGACAACACCGCCCGATCGTGCGGCGAAGTCGGCCCCATGGCAAGACCGCCCGTAGCGGTGCGGACATCCCTATGCCACTGGATCCAAACATGCATATGGCACAGGATCGAATGGCGGCGGCGGCGACTATGATACATTTGGCAGCGTCGATCGAGTACTTTGCCGAGCATGGATGCGATGGCGACTTCATGGGGCCTCCTTCTCAAGAACCAAACCCAACAAAAGGCGTGTGCGATCTAGCTCGTACGCGGAGAAGCCAAGTTACAGCAGCGCCGTCTGGCGTTCAGCTCTCGAGGAGGCGCCTCCAGCTGCCGACTTCACGAGCCTCGGATAGGCGAGGTGCGAAATATATCAGCCCCAACACACTCAAGAAGGCGGTGCGTGAGCAAAACTCGGTCCCATTACGGGAGAAGAAGAAGGCCGCAAAAGAAAGACTAAGAAGGGTGCGAGCCAGCCGGCACCGAAATGCGATCCGTGCTCGGGGCGGGCCACCTTCACCGCAGGATATCTCGAGGAGGTGCATGTGGCGGGTAGGGCGATGCTACCGACAAATATGCTCAATGCTGCAACGGTGCTATCTGAGTCTGCATGACGGTGTTCTTTCTTTGGAGAAGCGGCGTCTCGGGGAGAAGGATGTGGCATACCGGTTTTCGCGGCCAAGGTGCGGAGGGCAAGGGCTTTGTGGATAACTCCATCGGGCGTCGATCGTCCTGCGTTTTGATGACATCCGCTATGTTGAACCTTCATCCGCTGCACTACACCTTCGTTCGGCTATTTTATTGAGTATGGAATGCGGATCATTAGCGACAAGACCCGGACATCGTGATAGTCGACCCCTTCTACATGCGTGCCAAGATCTTGGGCAGCGGGGGGACCGGCAAGTCGCGAGTTCTTACCTCGGCGTCATTCCTCGTGCCTTACTTTCCCGAGTAAGTCCTCCCTCAACCGGCCCGTAACATATGAATTCTTACATTTCGATCGTTTTCTTTTAACATTCCGTGTTTTCTGCGGTGACACCGTTGCGCTCATCCTCCTAAGCCCTAAATATTCCATGGCCACGTATTTTGACCGGACCGTCGATCGAGCGTAGACTACACAAATGTCAAGAAGGTTCTTGATGATGTTCTCCCGGCTCGCCAAATCTGGAAGCACCTTCACGAGGCCTATTAAGTAAATCACGGCAAGCACGTGTTCTCCCTGTCTGACGTTACTGCTGCGTCAAGCAGCCGCTGTGATCGAAGGGTGCCTACTCGCCATCCATCACATGCGAGGCGATCGTGCGGGACCATCATCAACTTCGCTACCGAGTAAACTCAAGATTGGGCGCGGCGTGTCGGCAATCCGGGCCGCGGACCTCCGACAAAATTCTTCGCATCCACTCGGAGTTTGCGGAAATCATCCATCAAGATGTCGCCGTACCTCGGGGCAGTTCTACCTCAGAAATCAACCGTCCAACGGTGACATCGACACAATGCTACAAATGCAGGATGACAACGCCCGTTCTTTCATGACTCCCACGATGAGCGGCGGCTTCATCACGCTCCGATCCCTTAGTCGAGTTGTCTAGTTCGAAACATCGATTGGGTCATGTTGTAATTAAACTTTAATGAACTTGTAGTATGTCTCTTTGGTTTGAGAGTCGTTCAACTTAGATGTAATCGATGCTATTAATGTCTTGCTTTTCTCTTCCGATCGTTACTTTGCATACTTATATATTGCTTATGTATTGTCGTGAATTGGTACTAACGTTTACGTTTGGCTAGTGCATAGCGATGCCGGCGTATGTAGTGTACAAGGGTAAGGTTCGAGTCTCGATGGTGGGAGGAGTGTGGAGACAGGTTCACCGATTCAGCGATAACAGTTACAAAGGTACACCACTAGGGCGAGGCGAATCTGATCGCCCGCTATCTAGCGGGAGAGGGAGGGCGTTGGAGGAACCGGATGAAGGCGAGTTTCATCGTGATGATGCTCATCGTGATGACCGCAGCTCTCTTCTATGTGATGGTAGTTTAGATGATCGATATCGACTTGTAATGCGAAGATAAACTTCGCTACTCGCGGTCTCGAGACTTGTAATATAATGTTCTATCTTTGTTCGGTCTTTTCAATTCGGAGACTAATATGATGAATTGTATTAGGAGACTAATATGATGAATTGTATTCAAGGACTAATCTTCTATTGTATTTGATGAATCTATTGTTGATGTGTGCTGTCTATATTTTGTCAAATTATACATTTTGTAACCTGTGCAAAAACAGAAAATAAAAAATAAAAAACCTAATATTCATACTAATGGCGCATCACATGACGATGCGCCATTAGTATGACGATCACTCTAATGGCGCATCACGGAAGTGCGCCATTAGTATCTCTGATTACTAATAGGCGCATCCGGAGGTGCGCCATTAGTATCTCGCTTACACTGTATACATGCCCCACAGGAGGCATACTAATGGCGCACCCTTGCATATACTAATGGCGCACGGTGGTGCGCCATTATCTCTGAATACTAATGGCGCACCAGGTGGTGCGCCATTAATAAAATACTAATGGCGTCTGTCAATGGCGCACCTCGATGCGCCATTAATGGCCATATTAGGTGCGCCATTAGTAGTGGTATTTCTAGTAGTGTCGCGGCGACCTCGGGGAATGCGCGGCGGCGCCCGAAACGAAGAAGAGCCGAGGCTTGAAAGCGTCTCCTGGCCCCAGCGAATGGGGACAGCCGGCGAAGTTGGCTCCGATAGCGAGGGCTGGGCACCCCGCATCCATGTACAGCCACCTCTCGCGGAACCCAGCCCTGGGCGGAGCTGAGCTGAAGTCAATCCACGAGGCCGCGGTCTCGGTAGCAGCAGCAGCTCACGCCGCTGAGCATTGGCGAAGCGAAAGCGCGGGTTTCTTCCCTTTCCCTTCTTCGTTGGAGCCATGGCGTCGAAAGGGGAAGGGAGATTGAATTGGATTGAAATGGAAACGGAGTTCGAGAGAGGAAGGACTGGAAGCGCGCAAGTAGCGAGAGAGGAACAGATGTGTGCAGCAGCGTGTCCGCCTAGCAAGGCCGCGGAATAAGGGCGTGGGGAACAGTGCATACGTCCAATCAACATACCTTGGCGCCCAAAACCACAGGCTTTTAGGGCCCATAGCGCTTTGTGCCTTGCCCTTCGCCTCTCTGCACGGCCAAGTCCGGGCGGCGTCGTGGCCCGGGGGCTCTTGTCGGTGTTCTAGGGCAGGGGTCCCAGACTTGCACTGCGGCTGCGGCGTGGCTCGAAGGAGGCCCAGGGCGGCCCATCTTCACCAACACAAGCTCAAGACCCTCGCGAGGGCCAAGCCTCATGGTAGGACGACCAAGAGCTTCCTCGAGCCGCGCCTCGTCAGGCTGGCTCACGGGGAGGCGGAGAACTCAAGGCGGGTACCTCGCGAGGTGCCGTGGCGTAACCATGGCGACCAAGGGCGCCCGATCGGGCGCCAGCCAGCGTAGCGTCCTCCTTTCCTCTTTGGTGCAAAGGGGGCAAGCGCAGCCAAGGGCATCAGGCAAAGGCATCCGTTTTGGTGCAACAAGACCAAGACTAGCCCCAACGGCTGGAACGCAGTCATCGTGGAGCCCAAGCAGGCGTCATCACCAAAGCCTTTGGCAGGCGAGGACCAACTTAAGTCAGGATAAGTGTACCCGCTGTTCCCCTTCAAAATGGCCAATTGTTGGCACCCTTCCCGCTCAATATTTGGGAAGAGGCCCAGGGCCTTCGCCTATAAATAGGGGTGGCCACACTCAGAGTAGAGGACGATCGGATCGAGCAGACGGAATCGAGAGAGAGAGAGAGAGAAACCCGTTCCTCAAGCTAGAGCGACGGGGCACCACTTAGCAGTTCATCACACCCACCAAGAACAGACCCTCATGAGGCTGTTCTTCCTGTACCGTTCTTAAATCGGCCCCGAGGCAATCCACACACACAAACTAGAGTAGGGTATTACACCTGGCGGTGGCCGAACTAGGATAAATCTTGCTTCTCTTGTGTTGTTCTTGTTAGTAGTTTAGATCCTGCGATTCGGCGAGTGCGAGGCGGTGGAGGATTGGATCTCCGCGCGCACCCCAGAGTTCGAACCTTAAGGGTCTGCCGGAACCCGTGATCCGACACAAACCCTTAAGTCCAGGAGATTGGACCCTTTGGAATATTTTTGGTCCATGCAATAATGCCCTTTATTTTCTGTCCAGATTTGGTTTTCTCAAAAGCTTGCACTAGGGGGTTTTTGTTTTTGTCAAACTAACCTTGCCACCCTCTTTATCATCTAAAGATACTCTCTTCTGCAGTTTTTCGCCACCCAAAGAGGTGCCTAGATGCCCATGGCATTCTGTCGAGCACCTTGTGTGCATGACCAGTTTTGGTACAGTTTTTAGTTTACATTGTGGACTTTATCCCCTGGCCCAGCAATCATGTCCACTAATCTCCTAGCTACCTCTAACCTAGCCCTGTCTATTTCCAGCCTCATCCTAGCCCTCTAACTTGCCTTGGCATTTTGCCAAACGCATAGCGTGCGTGCTCTAGGCATGGCCAGAGCGTGCGTTTTGCGATGTGTCTTGCCCGAGCTGCGCGTTCGCTCACCCCCGCCGGCCTTTGCTCTCCCGCAGGGCCATGCCCTGTCCTCACCCGCTCATCAGTACCATCCAAGCCACCCCTGGAACCCCGCAGCGCCACCGTCAGGTTGGCCATGGTAGCTAGCGGACGGCCGCAGCAGGCTCCTGCCATGGACGGCGCCGCCCGAGCCACAGCCGCGTGCCAGCTCGCCTCTGGAACAGCTCGAGCTCATCCACGAGCCCGTCTGCTAGCGCCCGTTGCCGCCACGTCGCCCTGCCAGCAACAGAACGGCGGTTCGCCGTCGAACTTATCCCCAGCCGCCGTGGAACTGACCTCGACCTCCTATAAAAGGAGCCCCCGAGCTCAACTAGACCCTCAGACGACCTCGGGCCATCCCTCTAGAGCCCCCACAGCCAGCAATCGATGGAGGGAGGCCGTCTTCCCCGTCTCCGGTCAGTTCGGCCGCCGCCACGCTCCGATCCCGTTCATCATGAGCAGGGCCTCCCTAGTACTTCCAGCGCCACCGTCAGACTCCCCTTGACCTTGCGGAGCCGCCCAACCTCTTAGCTTCAACCGGGAGCCATCGTAGCCCAAGCCCCCAATTGCTCCCGAAACCACCGTCCGCCGCGGAGCTTGCAGCCGGCGACCCACTCCACCTCTGCCAGCCTATCTACCACTGGGAGGACCGCCCTGGACCAGCGGATCCATCCCTGCCATCGGAATCCCACAGGGAGCCACCGTTCGTCGACGGCGATCGTCGGAGCCCCGCCACCGCTCGACCAGAGGAGAAGGAGACGCGGGCGACTGGTCAAACCTGACCAGTGGGCCAAAGGACCTTGTCGATCCACAGCAGGCGTAAGTGGAAGCGTATTCCACGAATCGCCTTAGCTAGAGAAGCGTAAGCCCCGAACCGTTTTCTTTTCCTGATTTTTTAAAAAATAGAATTTTGACTAAACTTTGACTGGCTATAACTTTTTAAATATAAGTCCAATTGACTTGATTCTTTTTCTATTGTTTCTCAAATTTTGTCTAGTTTATTTTCATGTTTATTTGAAAATTTTCAAAAAAACTTTTTTGTACTGTTTTGGAACTATGTGTTAATTCAAAATTTCGTAAAAAAGCATTTTCAAGAGGAAGGCAACTTTCAAGAAATGCAGCCCACTTGCATACTCTTGAAGGCAAGCATTCTGAACCCCGGCATAATATTTGTTGTGTGCCGTTCGATGCATATACGACACCACCGTGACGCAAAGTATTCGGTATTTTATGTGGTGCTATGATCATATTCATGAGTGCATAATAATGATTCCTTGCTGTTGGAATTTGATATGCTTCGGATAGTAATATGTCTTTCGTGCCTAACGGAAAGAATCCGGGAAAGTCTCTGTCTTGGGTAGACACGAGCTTGTCTCTAGTTCTTTGTCGAGACGGTTATGTCCGGTAAGGCATGGTGAGGTATGATGAGTGGTGATCCTGTCTGATTGATGTGAAATATATTTCTTATGCTTATCATGCAGGAAATGCTTTAACCTCCTAAGTCGATCGTAGATCGAGTCTTGTTCCAGTTACCCCCATACTGGTTTCGTACTACCACTTGTCTCTGCCATAGGTAGGGTACAGTTCAGTAAGTTGTCAACCCCTTCCTATCACACACCGTACAGAGAGGCCATGGTGGAAGATACCGGATGCATCTGGTAGACATGCCACCTGATCCGGGGGCATGGGTGTTTCCGGTTGGAGCCGAGGGGGTAGCTCCCCTAGTTTGCGCGTGTTATAAATTTTGTGATCCCATGCTAGTCGAGGTTGTAGCCTCCCCACTTAGAGTTTCGCTTAACGGGTGTCGTGGGTGATTCCAGACATCGGTAAGTTAGGCTGGTGTGTGCGGTCAGGTGTGTTTTCAATTAAAAGACCGTAGACGGAATTAGTCCCGATGGACTAAAGGAACCCGTTACTCGTGGATAAAGAGTACACCCTCTGCAGAGATTATATCTATTCGAATATCCGTGTCCATGGTTAAGGACTACAGTGTGGGATGGGTCAAGTGTCGGTCTTAGTGTCGGTCTTTGGAGGAAAAATTGCTAAACCAGATCATGGATCATGACTTGTGGCTCATGATAATTATGATTACTATTATTATGGACTAACCATTTACATTATTTGAATTATTGAGTATCCCCGGGACGGTTCAACTCCTGGATATTCACTGTGTTTATTCTCTTATAAGCCCTTTATGTGGTGTCGCTTAGACGCCCGACTGTGGCATGCTTGTTATTTAAATTACTTATAAGCCCTTTATGTGGTGTCGCACAGACGCCCGACTATGGCATGCTAGGTATTTCTTTTATTTATAAGCCCCTTATGTGGTATCACTCAGACACCCGACTGAGGCATGCTTTATATTATTATCCTTTCGAGGCGTTGCTTCAGACACCCGATCGGTGCATTCTATTTCTACTCCCTTATTGCATATTCATGTTGTGTATGAATAACCTGCTAGCGTGCATCATGGCTTTTTTTTATTTTGTGACTGACATGGTGATCATAGAATATTTTAGAGCATGATTATCATTTGTTATATTATACCTGTGTTCATAATGTTCGCGAGTACATTCAAAGTACTCACTGGCTTGTCCCTGGCTATTGTCTTAGCCAGATTTCTTGCATGGAGAGGAGTGTTGCGATGACAGCCCCGGAACCTACGCAATGGTGATAGCAGCCTCGCGAAGATAGGAGTTATCCAGGTCAGCTGTTCCTGTGGGAAATGGATTCCCATAGACGCTGATGAACCACAAACCGCTTCCGCCATCAGCCACTAGAAACCTTGTGTTGTACTCATAAGCCAGAATGGTCTTGTACTACATATTATGTATTTTGCTTGGAATTTCTGTATCAAGTTGGTGCCTCATCAACTAACAGTAATCCTGGGGCTGGTGAGCACAAGGACTATTTTTTTGGGAATTGTATCCTGGAAATCCGGTCCTGACAGCTGCCCCAGATTTAGGTCCGGAACTGCTATATGTGCGATATCCCGAAAACTGTCTGATAGCAGATCTAAGTCGTGCTCGTCGTGATCGTTCGGCGCTCCAGGCGTAGGCCCGAATCTGTCGAAGATCAAGTCTCCGCGGATATCAGCCGTGTAATTCAAGTTTCCGAACCTGACCTGATGGCTAGGGGCGTAGCTGTCGATCTGCTCCAGGTGGCCAAGCGAGTTGGCCTGCAGTGCGAAGCCGCCGAACATGAAGATCTTTCCAGGGAGAAAAGTCTCACCCTGGACTGCGTTGTTGTTGAAGATTGAAGGAGCCATCGAGCCTTACAGTGATGACACAGAGGAACTCTCAATGAAAGCACCAATGTCGGTGTCAAAACCGGCGGTTCTCGGGTAGGGGGTCCCGAGCTGTGCATCTAAGACTAATGGTAACAGGAGACTGGGGACGCGATGTTTACCCAGGTTTGGGCCCTCTTGATGGAGGTAATACCCTACTTCCTGCTTGATTGATGTTGATGATATGAGTATTAAAAGAGTTGATCTACCACGAGATCGTAGAGGCTAAACCCTAGAAGCTAG
Organism: Aegilops longissima; assembly: GCA_021605205.1. Taxonomy (NCBI): domain Eukaryota; kingdom Viridiplantae; phylum Streptophyta; class Magnoliopsida; order Poales; family Poaceae; genus Aegilops; species Aegilops longissima. Next base: position 428,300,060 of record CM038680.1, read on the forward strand.
CCTATGATTATGATTGTTGTTGTCCTCTGGACTAAACCCTCCGGTTTATATAGACACGGAGGGCTAGGGATTACAGAGTCGATTCTGAGAGAAGGAGATATAATATCCGAATCGCCAAGCTTGCCTTCCACGCAAAGGAGAGTCCCATCCGGACACGAGACGAAGTCTTCAATCTTGTATCTTCATAGTCCAACAGTCCGGCCAAAGTGTATAGTTCGGTTGTTCGGATACCCCCTTATCCAGGACTCCCTCATCGCGGCCTCTCCCACACTGTTTCCCTTAAGAGGGGAAAACACGAAAGGTACTGCTCATTCATTGTCGGCATGCCTCCCCATCATCTTCCTCTGCAATCCAAGAAACTGCCCGCTTCCTTCACCCACATTCGCCGCCGATTGTCGGTGTCAAAACCGGAGGATCTTGGGTAGGGGGTCCCGGACTGTGCGTCTAAGGCTAATGGTAATAGGAGGCGGGGGACACAATGTTTACCCAGGTTCTGGCCCTCTCTATGGAGGTAATACCCTACTTCCTGCTTGATTGATCTTGATGAATATGAGTATTACAAGAGTAGATCTACCACGAGATCGTAATGGCTAAACCCTAGAAGTCAAGCCTATGATTATGATTGTTGTCCTATGGACTAAACCCTCCGGTTTATATAGACACCGGAGGGGCCTAGGGTTACACAAAGTCGGTTACAGAGAAAGAAATCTACATATCCGAATCGCCAAGCTTACCTTCCACGCAAAGGAGAATCCCATCCGGACACAGGGAGAAGTCTTTTATCTTGTATCTTCATAGCCTAACAGTCCGACATATGTATATAGTCCGGCTGTCCGAGGACCCCTTAATCTAGGACTCCCTCAGTAGCCCCTGAACCAGGCTTCAATGACGATGAGTCCAGCGCGCAGATTGTCTTCGATATTGCAATGCGGGTTCCTTCTCTGAATACTTCAAAGTATATTTCAAACACAAGAATCATGTTCGTCTCTGCAAAACAAGTTCCACACACAACCGTAGAGAGTATAATATTTTCACGAGTCCAATCCGCTAACAACTTTTCGCAGCGTGACATCACGCCACTGCCCGGTCATTATTCGAACCGTTCTTTAGCCTGCAGTTCTGTATTTCGAGGTGCGGTTTTATTGGCACATCTTGTCAAAGCAGAGATCGTGTCCCCTTATCATCATATTCTCGTCAATACGGGCATGGGTAATCCAACTGTGTCATCTGCATGGCCCTTGGGGAATAGGCGAGTTTTAAGGCGAATGGGGAGGTGCATGACTTTTACTGCCTTTATAAAGAGATAAGGATTTATCATTGTTCACCCACGCCTTCTCCTTCTCTGCCCATCCATTCTCGAGCTCCAGTGCCCAAGCACTTGTCCTCTCCGCCTAAAAAAGCACTCCAATCATGTCTGAATCCAGAGCAGGAGGCAAGTGGATGGCCTCCTCCGTCAAGGAGAAGGACATCAAGAAGCTCCGAGAGGCCGGATACTTGGCCTCGAAAATCGCTCACCGACTTCTGGCCAAGGGACAGATCGTCCCCACCCCGGAGCCACAGGAGAGGGTGGTGTTCCTCACACACTTCATCCGCGGGCTGGTATTCCCTCTCCACCCATTCATCTGCGGACTCATGTTCTACTACGGGCTGGACTTTCATGACCTGGCCCCCAATTCCATCCTCAACATCTCGGCATTTATTGTCGTGTGTGAGGCCTTCCTCCACATGCCACCTCACTTCGGGCTATGGCTGAAAACCTTCAACGTGAAGCCGAAGGTGGTGAGTAGCCAACAAGCGAAGTGCGGAGGAGCCATGGTGGGCAAGATGCCCAATGTCACCTGGGCCGAAGGCTCCTTCATGGAGACTGTCAAAGGATGGTAGTCGGGGTGGTTCTACATCACCGAGCCGCGCGACACCAACTGGATCGCGGCTCCCGCATTCCGATCCGGAGTCCCGATGCAGCTCACCTCCTGGCAAGAGAAAGGCCTGACCTGGTCTTCCTCGGACGAGCTGACGGCGCTCTAGTTGCATGTTCAGAGCATGATAAACAAGAGAATAAAGCATGTCAACATGATCAAGGTGATGCTCGTTCGCCGGATCCTTCCGTGCCAAAGTCGGACTTGTTATCTATGGGAGTTCGATCCGGCCAAGCACCAGACCCTACTGGAGCTCTTCAGCACAACGCACAGAGATATCTGGAAGGTACTCTTCATGGCTAACGAGGTGCCGCCACCCACGACCGAGGATCGTGGGCATAGACTAACTCGCTCGGCTAATCCGGTAAGTTCTTTCATGTTTTCAAGGTGTACCCTTTACTTGCATATTCGAGGAAGGCATCTAAGCCTCGTTATCAATTTTTTCAGGACTAGATAGAGATAGAGGAGCGGATTAACTATCCGGCTCCGCTGCGCGAAGGCCTAGAAATCCCGCTTCTGACAAAGATGCTGGTTCCGGCGCCTTATGAGGTGCCGGAGAAGAAGGCCAAGAAGAAGGCCAACGGGACCAGAGGTGGTCTTCGCTGCAAGGGCACTTCAGACGTGATGTCCGAAGATGCCAAGGCTCCCTCCTCCGCCGAAGATGACGAGGAGGAGGAGGAGGAAGAAGAAATCCATTCCCCCCCCCCTTGCAGGGGGAGAAAGAAGAGGACGGCCTCCACATAGCTGGAGGCCGAGGAGTCCAAGAATGGGAAAGCTTCCCTTCCGGACAGCTCCACAGCGGCCACCGACAGCAGCTGGGAGTGGGAGCCCAAGGAGAAGCCCCTGGCCAAATCGTAAGTGTCTGGACACGTTCATGTATCCGACCCTTTTTACTTCATTGTTTTAATATGCTAAATTATGCATTTCAGTCCGGCTCGGTCCAACCTCGAGCGGTCCTTATCTTCGGAGGACTCACTGGATCCGGCCGCGATGGACAACGGGACCCTTCCCTCGGCCTCCTCTCCCAAGGACACGGGTGGTACCGAGGCGTTGTCTCGAAGGATCGCAGGTCCAGGAGAGAATCCGGAGGCCGTCAGGGAGGCACCGGAGGGTGAAGCCTCGGCTGCTGGATACATTGGGGAGCAGACCCCCGTGGATACTGACGATGGGGGCCGTATTCAATTCAGCCCTCATCCGAATATAATTCTGGAGACCCATACGGCTCTGGAATCGGGCGAGCATCCCTCTTCGAAGGAAGGGGGCGTGCCTATCCCGCCGGTGACCTCTGTCCATCCAGAGGCACTGGACACTTTGCTGGAAGCACTTCGAGGCGCTTCCATTGTCGAAGAACACCGTACCCTTATGGGTACGGTGATTGCGAGGATCCAGGCCGAAAAAAGCGGACTGACCGAAGACTGCACTAGCCTTCTAACAGGCTTTGAGGTAAGTAATCTAATTTTAAAAATATTGTCCCAGTATAGACAGTAGACCCCGAGACACTGTCCGGTATTCGAAAAGACAAGCTGGACAGAGGATCAAATAACTTTCGCAGGAAACTAATTTAAAATGTCTATGTGAACATGCATGCACTGGCCGAGGCCAAGGACAAGGCCGCACGTGAAAAGCATGAGGCCCAGGTCAATGAGGTCCAGCAAGAGCTCCAGGACGCTGTAAAGAAGTGCGAGTCCTTGGAGATCAAGAGTCCAAACTTGCCAAGGCCGCTAGAGTGCACGCGATGCCCGGGGTGAAGCCCAGGGCGCCCTCCAGGAAATTCAGGCGGCCAAGAAGATTACGGCGGGTAAGGCTTTCATTATGCAGAGCAGATATGTGAAGGAAAGGTTCCTTTTACTTACCAGGATTTGGAGCTCTCCAGGGGCGTTTGTGGATCTGCCGTGCAGCGTGTCAGATACTGCGGAATTCTATCGAGCTGAAGAAGGGAGGTCTACGGAGAAGCTGTTCTAGTCGCAATACCTTGGACCAGAATATCCAGTGCCCTTTAGCGATCAGCTGAAACTGTTGTTCGAGCTGCATAGGGCAGCCGAACTAGCCCTGAAGGATTTGATAATCCGGCTATGGCCTGCCGAAGCCATTCCTAGTAGCTACTTCGGACTCATGAAGCGTCTTGTCAGCACATGCCCTCAGCTTGAAGCCATCAAGTGGTCGGTTTGTATCGAAGGCACGCAGATGGCCTTTACCCGTGCTAAGATGCATTGGGCGAAGATGGACGCCATGAAGCTAATGATCGAGGGGCCACCTAAGGGCAAGGAGCACCGCAGACCCCAACTGTATTTTGACAGTGTCCTAGAGGGACCCCGCCTTGTGGTGGAGCAATGTGCTAAGGATATCATATTCCCATGAATACACTCATGTTATCATTTCCTATACTATGAAAACAGATCCGTTATGTAATATAATGTCTGTTATTTAAAAAAATTCCTCCTGTGCGACCGTTTTGTTAAATCTGAGAGTTGGCTAGTCCTCGGCTTCTGCCCCCACGTAGGTAGTACGTGGGTGTTTGGGATGGATCTAAACACTCTTTATCCAAGGTTTTGGTCCTTTAAGGAGGTGTTTAGCGCAACGAACCAGGCAATCAGACTATGCGGCTTTATTACTCTCACTTAGCCATAGGAGTTTGACAAGAAAAATTTAGGCGCAGCCCCTGGTGTTCGGAAGTCCGAACTTGGGGCGCTATACACGCTAGATCGGATAAAAACTGATTCATTGCATAATGCGGAAAAAATCGCTAAAGATTTGCAACCTCTCGAACAGTTGACCGGCTCTCGCCGCATCATGACAATCAGTTTTCGGCTTTCTCTACTGAGGTGCTCATCCGGAAGAACCGGGACACAATCGCAGTAGTTCTCCCTTTACTACCCTAGCCGATATAGCGAAACGTAAGGTAGTAAGTATAGGAGCCGGGAAACGCAACTATTGACCAAAGACGTGATACGGAGCCGATGCATATAATGTTAGAAGTTCGGGGTGCCGAACTGTACTGTAAAAGTGTTCGGACTTTATAGCCGTATTGTGGGGTATGATGAAGCCCCTAGAAAATTAAGGCGTACCAAAGTGTACCGGCGCAATTGATAAGAATATATAAATAAAAGGAAAAAAATCAACTAATACGCTGATGTTGCAAGTATTGAGCCGCAAATTATTTTCCATTGTAATTCGATTAATACGTCGAGGCGTACTTGTACAAGTAATGCGATAATAAAATAAGGCTATTTGACATGCCATGACCTAGGGCGAGTTGCGTGTGGGTTTTTTAAAACAGGTATAACGATCGTTAGCAGAGACCACCTGGGGGTTCCCTTGTACGTCAAAGCTTCTTGCCTTCTTGGTGTATCCGTCCCTTGATACGTCCGATGATCAGGTTATCAGAAAAAGCCTCGGAAAGAGAAAAACCTGAAAGAAGAAGAAATAGTGAAGGTATGCGGGTCGAGGAGCAGTTGAGCCGCATTATGGACCACGGTCTAGCTGTGCCTCCGTCCATGCCTATGGTATTTTAAGTGCATAGTTATGTATGCGCGGCACTAGTATCGCCGCCTTGTTGGGACTGGGGCAGTGGCCAAATTGCTAGTCAAGCTCTGGATAATCTGGATTGTCCTTCTGCAGAGTAGTTCAGACTCACTTGATGGTGTCCGGGAGCTTGGCTGTTGAATTACGGTTATGCATGAAAAGGCCACTCTTTACTTCTGTTGCAAGTGCCGCGGTGTGCTCCTCGGTACGGAGGGAGCGTTCCGTGTCTCCATTGACTGTTATAACACCGCGTGGCCCAGACGTGGTTATGTTTGTCACGTTCAGACGAATAGCCATTGTCGCGCATCGGGGCGCACCCCTGCGATCCATAGATTTATCTTGTCTAACCTACTCTATTCTCCAAGTCGTGCCACAGGTCATGTGTGTATCCACGAGCTGTTTTATTTCTGTTTCTACGGTGAGGTAGTGAGGGCTGGTGTTCGGCTCAAGGTGCCGCTTTGTCGCGGCCACGTGGTGGTCGGTCAGCCGCATTATGCCTTGGTAGGACGGGCTCCATCGCCTCGTCATTGAACTGTAGTAACACTTTGCGCTTCGGGTACCTTTTGGTTTGGCGCTCGAGGCCATATTCTTCGGTTACCAGAACATCAGTCCATCTTTTGTTGAGCAGATCTTGATTAGCTTGGAGCTGCTGCTGCTTCAGTTTCAGGCTCCTTGCAGTGGCAATTAGCCGGCGCTTAAAGCGCTCCTGCTCGACTGGCTCCACAGGCACGCTAAAGTCTTTTTCGCCGAGGCTCACCTCATCCTTGGAGAGTGGAAGGTAATTACTGTCCTCCGCGTCTTCATTCGTGGCCTGTTCATCAAGGATAGCTTGCCCATCTTCCCATTTTTCCTGTTTAGAGGTTGGCTCAACGGGGTCTTCATTTTCTTCAGCGTTGTCCGGATTATTGTTTTCTCCTGTGATGGTGTTGCTGTTTTTACTACGGCGTGGCTCAGAGCGGCGCCGCTGACGTCGGCGCTATGGCTGTATCTCAGGAGGTTTATCCTCAACCGGATTTTCATTGTCGTCATTGTTTTCTTTGGGTGTATCCACCATGTATATGTCGTAAGAGGAGGTGGTTGTCCAACCCCCTGTATGCGGTGGTTCCTGCTCCTCTCCGGCATCATCGTCCATATCGTCGATGTCTTCGGAGTCGTAATGAAGCATCTCGGTTAAGTCATCGACGGTGGCTACAAAGTGGGTGGTGGGTGGGAAACAAAGTTCTTCGTCGTCCGCTTCCCATTCGAGCCGGACATAGTTCGGCCGAGGGTCCCCCGGCGAGGAGAGGGATTTCAATGAGTTTAACACATCGCCTAGAGGTGAGTGCTCGAAGATGTCTGCGGAGCTGAACTCCAAGATCGGCGCCCAATCATGTTCAATGGATGCGGATGCACGCGGTCCGGAACCTATGCACGAGGTTCCGGTGAAACAAGCCCAACTCGATGTTGGGTATGTGTGTGGCTCGAGCGACGCTGAGTCTGCGGCTTCTGTGGCAGGGTTAAGCTTCCCATCTTCGGACGATGCGGTCTGCTCCGGATCTAAGGCCAGAGCGGTTACAGGCGCGATTTCCAGAGCGCAGCCATATGACAGATTGAGGTCATGTTCATCGTGGTGGCACAGGACGACCGTCATCGGCTCGAATCCGTCGAAGATCAAGTCTCCACCGATATCGGCCACAAAATTCAGGCTTGCAAATCTAACCTGATGGCCAGGTGCATAGCTATCGATCTGCTCTAGATGGCCAAGTGAGTTCGCCCATAGTGCGAAGCCGTCGAATACGAAGATCTGTCTGGGGAGAAAGATCTCTCCCTGGACTGCGTTGTTGTAGATGATTGATGGAGCCATCAAGCATTCTGGTGATGCCGTAATGGAACTCCCAATGAAAGCACTAATGTCGGTGTCAAAATCGGCGGATTTCGGGTAGGGGGTCCCGAACTGTGCACCTAAGGCTAATGGTAACAGGAGGCGGGGGACACAATGTTTACCCAGGTTCGGTCCCTCTCTATGGAGGTAATACCCTACTTCCTGCTTGATTGATCTTGATGAATATGAGTATTACAAGAGTAGATCTACCATGAGATCTTAATGGCTAAACCCTAGAAGTCTAGCCTATGATTATGATTGTTGTCCTACGGACTAAACCCTCCGGTTTATATAGACACGGGAGGGGGCTATGGTTACACAAAGTCGGTTACGAGAAAGGAATCTACATATACGAATCGCCAATCTTTCCTTCCATGCAAAGGAGAATCCCATCCGGACATGGGGAGAAGTCTTCTATCTTGTATCTTCATAGCCCAACAGTCCGGCATATGTATATAGTCCGGCTGTCCGAGGACCCCTTAATCCGGGACTCCCTCACAGATCCCCTTCCAATTTCCTTCCCGCTCTCCCACCGTATCTCGTGGGATATGGCGAAGAAAACTACTGCCAGGGGGCAGCGGACGACCGCCGCCAAGGAGGCGGCCGTCGAGGGAAGCAAGAGGGGGATCGAGCTAGGCAGGAAGCAAAAAGGAGATGTCGTCTTCTTCTCGTCGAACCTCAATGGCGGTGTGCTACAGGTGAGGTATGGATACTTGTGGTGGAGGGAGGTTCCGAAGGGGCATGGCGCTCCCAAGGTTCTGGCGGAAGGACAGGAAGACCCGTCGGATTCATACAAATTGTTCTGTGCATATTTCATCTACGGTCTCTGCCCTCCCTTCTCGGATTACTTTGAGGCGATGATGGCAATCTATAGATTCCATCTCTTGGATTTGATGCCAAATGCAATGGCGTGCATGGCGATCTTCGCTCACTTGTGCAAGATTTTCGTTGGGGTTGCCCCCAATGTTGATCTGTTTAGGCACTACTTCGTTCCGAGGGTGGAGAACAGGAGCCGCTCACTTGTTTCGGAACATAAGTTGGATGCCACGAGTAGTGCCAAGGGAGAACTGGGATTACATCCCTGGCCAACAACGCAATAGATGGGAGGAGTCACTTAAAAAATACACTTCCTGATGATACGTGTTTGTCATAGTAGGTCACATTTTCTGTCATGCATGTACATCCATGACGATTTTCTCACAGAATCAAGATAGTCATACATGTGCTGTCGTAGAAGAGTTCCATGACATTACCAGAATTATCATCACGGAAGTGTCCACTTCCATGACGATAAATCGCACGTCATAGAAGTCCTTTTGTCAAGGGTGACCGACATGTGGCATCGACCGTAATGGCTCACCGTTAAGCTATCGGGTCCAGTTTTGGATCCGATAACCCATTAGCAGCCCGGACCAATGGGGATTTTCCACATGTGAAATTCTCATTGGCTGATGGAACCATGTGTAAGCTCCGCGTTGGCACAGGTGTCACTCATCCAACGGTCGAGATGCGCCTATGATATGTTGACACATGGACGGGCCCAAAAGTGGCCCATAAAGTTTAAATGGGCAGGCACAACTAAAGGCCCACGAGATTTAGCGGACCATAATAGGCTGGCCCAGCTAAAGGCCCATAAGATTTTGCATACCATAATGGGCCGGCCCAGCTAAATGCCCACAAGATTTTGCAGACCATAATGGGCCGGCCCAGCTAAAGGCCCAACATTCTTAGTCAAGGCCCGTACGGCTAGTGTCAAATCGTCCCGTCAACGGCCCATCCTAAACTTGTCATCATCGTGGCCCATGGTCACTTCTGGCCCGATAACAGTCCGCTAAGTATTTCTGCCGAATTACAACCCGGTGTATTTCCGGTGTGTTAAAGGTCCTCCTTCATTTGGGCCCATTTATAGGCCATTGAAAATTTCGGCCCATAAACGACCGTGAAGGATTTGGGTCATATTCGGCCATGTCTGGCATTCGGCCTGTTAGAGGACCACTATAGATTTGGGCCACTTTCAGCCTGTTGTGATTTTAGGCCTGTTAATGTCGGACGAAATCCATGGGCCATATGTGGCCCAACGTCACATCAGGCCTATTAACGACCCATATAAAAATTACACTAATCAAGCCCGACCGAACTTCCGGCCTGTTAAAGGCCTGTGTAGTAAGTCGGCGCATTTACGGCCCGTCCGAATTTCGGCCTGTGAATGATTCACATTGTAAATGGGCCACCATTTTGGCCTGCTAAAACCAGTGGGTTATTTGGCACTATTAGGGCCCAATCTCACATTCGCCCTATTAAAGGCCCATGTTTTTTATGGGCTCGGGATATTTACACCTGTAAATGGCCTATTGTTACTAAGGGCCCAAATTATGTTTAGGCCTGTTAAAGGCCCACTATGGGCATAGGCCTACCAGAAAAATATGAAAGCTTATACTGATTTAGGCCCAGATAGTTTTAGTGGGCTACATGCAAATTTCGGCCCATAATTGTTTTTAGCCCAATTGAAATGGGCCCGACGAATGTTGGCATGTTGGGCTCCTACGAAGCTTTCGGCCGAATACATTACTAAGATAAACCTACACTATACAAAAATAGCGTCGTAATTACTGCAGCCTTTAGCAGCATCATAAATGTTGTATCACAACTATTGGGGATATGACTATTGAGTTAAACTGCCCAGAAGGGGCCGGGTTAACTCACAAGGAATCCTGTACAAAAGCCCATGACGACGAAGGCTAAGGCTATGGCGTTTCAACTATGAAGACTTAGAGGCCCAGAGCCCAAAGGCGGATTAGGGCCCATAGTAGTGAACTGCCCTAGATGCATAACTTGTATTGTAAGTCAGGGAAAGGAGAAACCGAGACGGACACTTGTATGAGCCGGCCTCGAGATTCTGTAGACCGGCCGGGCATCAACCAGTCTATATATAGGGACGAGCCGGCAGCGGTTCAGGGACAAGAAACATCAACTCAAGAACTAGCACTTGTAGAAAAGGGGCCTATTGACCCGGTTGGTGAGGGCCTTTAGCCCCGGTTCATGAACCAGGACTAAAGGGTCGGTACTAATACCCTGGCCCTTTAGTCCCGGTTCAATCCAGAACTGGGACTGATGGGCCTCCACGTGGCCTCTGCGCTGAGCCCTAGCACAAGGGCCTTTGGTCCCGGTTGGTAGCACCAACCGGGACCAATAGTCATCCACGCATCAGCATTTCTGTGGCTGGGGTTTTTGTTTTTTTAAAGGGGGGGGGTTGGGGTTTTGGGGGGTTAATTTACGTGTTTCATATATTGTGTTAGGTAGCTAATTAATAGAGAGAAGTGTCCTCTCTTTTGTCCGTGTTTGGTGGACGCTACGTACTATACATACATATAGAGATGACTAGCTAGACACGCTAGCTAGCTAGTAAGCAAACAAAGGAAACAGAAGATCGTCATGAACATATATGCATACGAGAGGAAGTGATATCGACCACCTCTCCTTCTCCAGAGATTGGTGAACAACAAGTTCTCGTATATCTATCCGACACTACCGGCTACATATATACAATAATTATCTTTTACAAAATAATCTCTAACATACTGGACGCGTGGTCCACATAGTATTCTCCGTCTTCAGCGATCACGTGGTCAAGAAAGAATGCATAATTCCTCTTGAATTGCTGCATGCGATCTGGTGCTAGTAGTTCATCCTGCATCTGAAACATCTAATTTTAAGAAGGGGGTCAATACATATATATATGAATGAATGAAGCTCAACACAAATGATGGTAATAAAATAGAATTGTGAATATTTTTATTTACGCACTTCATATTGTTTGTCGAGTAGCCCGCTCACATGTCGTGTACGGATGGACTCATAAATGTAGTATCCACGAAATAATTCCTTGTTCCTGCCACAACCACTTTACAAGAAATAGAGGTCAATCAAACTGATAATTAGCAAGCATGTTAAATGGTATTGATGAAACTAGCGCTTGAATCACTAGAAGATCGTGGAATATGCTACTATAGTACTCACTTTGGTGTCTAAATTGCAGCTTCTTGGCAGTCCGGAGCTTTTTGGTGAATTTTCTCCAAACCCTTCCATACAAAGAAAACAATTACTTGATATCGAAATGAACAAAGTTGCTGATATGGTGGATAATGATCGATTTAACTTACTTCTCGAGCATTTCAGTCATGTCCGCATACTCCTTGGGATCTTTTAGTCTCGAGTCTAAAGCAGTTACTACTCCTGCTCAATCTTAATCTCTAGGAGAATATAGTGGTACCTGCATGCGCATGCATAACTCATCAATATTACATTACTATAACTTGGACTAATAAGGAAACCGAATATGCCACAAGGCAGTAACACTCACTTGAAGTTGTAAGGAAAGAGTATTATATCCTTGTGTTCATTTATTACCAACGATTGTAGCAAGTTGGCCTCGGTATTTTCGGCATGAAATTCAACCTCAGTTGCATCTATGAGATATGTGTTAATGAACCCAATGGATCCCACTTGTCTTTTCTTCAATTGGCGATCTTCAATCTGCATAATATAGTGAGGATAATTATAAATACATGCAATGAAAGAGCTGAGTTATATAGAGACTTAATGACGAAGTAGTACTACTTACAGACGATAGCAGGTGACCGTTGCTTTATCACGGGCCAATTGATTGAAAAACTGATAGAACTCCTCAAATGGAATAGGCAGCAGTTCAATTCCAACGAGGTCATGCTCCTTTTTAACTCTCACATACAAAGTACTCCTCCCCTCAGACTCTCTACAGGTTTTCATGTACCAATCATGCAATCTTCGCATCATCGTTGATAGAGAGCTTTCATCTTTGACGAGAGGCTTCCCATACTTTTATCTTTGTATCTGCACCTCCAAGAAATCATAATGTACATCGTCAGGCGGGTAATCTTGAGGATTGCCATAACCGGGCACCATCCTCGGATCGGCGATGTCGCTAGCGAGCACCTTGGCGGGGGCACGATTGCTTAAGCTTGTTCGCCGAGCTGGGCAATTTGTTTCCCAGCTCGTCGTTCTTTCATTCTTTGATCACTTTTAGTACTTCCCGACCTCTCCGCTTGGCAAATGCCTTTCAAATAATCGCTCATAGTTGCCTTTCGGCGGAGACTTGGGTGGTTTTGTTAGGGCAGCAGTGCGCTTCGCTTTCACGGATCTACCTTCTACTCGGTGGATGTCTCTTTGCTTTCAACCCTTCAAACCAGTCATGCACTTGGTCTCGCGATCTTAGCGTTTTCCTCGTCGGTCCTCTCGTCGGTGACTTCTCTGGAATCTTGAGAGAAGGACCGAATATATATCTCCTCCGCCTTTGGCTGTACCGCTAGGCGCCCGGCAAGCGAGCGGAGCAGATGTCTTCTTTCCTTCCTTACGAGGCGGAGGAGAAGGACTACAGCAGCCGGAGCAGCTGGGCGGCGGCGGGTCTCTTCCGCCCTTGGCGGCAGCGGAGAAGGAGGAGGCTGGCTGCTCGAACACGCCCGGTGCGAGCGGAGAAGGAGGCGGAGTGCCGCCCAGCGCCGGAGAAAGAGTCGGCCGAGTGCCTGATCGTCACTCGCCCGAGGCGGAGGCGGTGGAGGCGGAGTGCCTGACTTCGCCCGGAGGAGGAGGAGGCGGAGGCGTCGATTCGGAAGGTTGATGAGATCCTTCCGCCATAGGCATGGAGTCTTGAGCGAGAACCGAGCTGATACTCCCTTCACGGTAGGATGGTCAAGCGGAGGTCCTCAAATCCCTCCGTTATTTCATCCACCATCACCTTAGCATATCATACGGAATCAGCCCGGCGGTGAAAAGTTGAGTCGGGTTTAGTAGGATAAGCAGAGCCAACAGCGCCTTGACCTTCAAATTGCTCCATTGCGCCGTAAGGTGGCAATTTTGAAACTCCGTGATAGCATCCACGGGATAGCTGGCAGGAGCCGTCAAGGCATGCTCCGGCTGAAGCAGCTCGGTGGAAGCCACTGCTGCTTCTCCGCTGAGATGGCGGGGTAACCGGGGAAGCTTGGCGGTCGTTTGCTGCGATCTGCTGCTTCTCGTTCCTCTTCTCGTTGCTCTAGCCTCATTACCCTTTCGTGCAGCGCTGCATTTGGCTCTGCTCAATTTCTTCCTCCTCTCATGGGTTTTGTAACCCCTGCGTCCAAATCCAGCCTTCCATGAAAGGGAGCTGGCGTGCCTCGTGTCCGTCCGGGGTGCTCGGGATTCGAGGGCCATTGTGAGCTCGTCCTTCTCCTGTGCAGGAGCGAACTTCCCTTGTTGCGCTGCTTTGATATATTGCTTTAGCCTCTTGGTGGTATGTCAATTGCTCGTCGTCCAAATGCACTTCCACGTCTGGGGTCAAGGTTCCGCCAGCCCGAAGAACCAAGTCCGACAGCGTTACGGCTAGTTCATTTCTCTGGTTCGATCCTTTATCAAGCGAGATCATTCCCAGCCTTGGCCCACTTAGGCGGGCTATGAGGTAACCACGACCCGTGCGATGGTGAAGCTTCTTCTTAGCATCATTTTGCTTGTTTATCGCCGACATCTTTTTACTCTTTTCCGATGTCACATGGGCCACAAATGCGGGCGATCATCTCGATCTTCTCAGATTTGCCCTTGAATTCTGGTGTCTCTTTTTATCGACAAACTTATTCAGGTCTTTCTTCCAATGCTGAATAGCTCTGCCATCTTCTTAAGAGCAAAAGAGTTGATTAATAGCTCTATAACTGGCTTCTCCGGATCATCCTCTGGCGGTAGGGTGAAATTTGACTTCAGCTCGAGGCGAAAGATCATTTTCTGCAGATCATTGACATAAGACACCTCGGGCTCTTCGTTCTTGAAACTTATACCATTGCTGGATGCTGATCGGGATCTTGTCCCTAACGAGAACCCATGACGAGCAACAAATTCCTTCTTTGTCGGGATGGGTTCAATCGGTTGGCCGTCATGCGATTTCTATGATCTCAAACCTTTCATCCGAGATCAACTTTTCTTGGGCCTCGTCTCTTTACGAAGTTGTGCTCGATCCGGAGGGCTAGAAAAGGAAGAAAGGCGAGAGTTAATTAATATGTGTACCTACGAAAACAATGAATGCATCAATTAGCTAGTCGGCATAAACAACTAATAAATATACCTGGTGGGACTCGGTTCGGTGATCACGGAGCAGTCCTCACGGTCTACTTCTTCACCCTCTCCTTCTTCCACCGGCATTGGGTCATTGGAGCCATCATAAGCATAGCCAGCTGCTTCTTCACCCTCTCCTTCCAGACCATCGGTGTCGTTGAGAAACATCATGGAGTTGATGGCATCACTTCCTTCTGCGATTATGTGCCTCAACAACGCTTCTTGTGCTTCGTCTCGGGGCGGGGTGTCCATAGTTTCTACAAATATTTACAACATGGCAATTATTATTCAAACATGACATATATGGATATATTAGTGGCAAACGTAGAACTAGCTAGCTAATCACAATAAGGAATCATATTAATTAGTGGCCTCGGCTTGCTTCTCTAGGGTTTGGGTGGCCTCGATAGCGGTTCAAGGGTTAGGGGTGGCCTCGACAACGCTTCAAGGAGGGTAATATCGACCCCCGTGTTGAAGCTATCGGGAGGGGTATATCGACAACAACAACAGCGACACTACATCTATGTCCCACAAGTGACATGGGCATCGGCCTTGCGTCACTTGTGGGGCGTGGATGTAGTGTCAACACCGACGACCACATGTATCTCATACCGACGATAATTGCTATTTAATTAGGGTTTCCTCTACCGCCCGGCGACCCTCGACGACCCTCTCGTTCCCGATAAAAAAAAGAGGAAGAAGAAGAAAAAAAAAGAGGAGAAGAAAGAATAGAGGAGAAGAACTCCTCTATTCTTTCTTCTCCTCTTTTTTTCTCCTCTATTCTTTCTTCTCCTCTTTTTTTCCTTCTTCCTCTTATTTTTTTTATCAAGGGTCGAGGATCGCCAAGGGTCGAGGTCAAGAGTCGAGATCGCCCGGCGATCGAGGTCAGGGGTCGAGGATCGCCCGGCGGTCGGGATGTTGCCTAGTGTCAAAGGATTCAACAAGACCATGTCTTCATCATTAGGCGAAAATGCAGGTGCATGCTGGTGCGAAGCTCTCCAAAGATTATTTTGGAGCGGAGTCCCAGATAGGATAATTCTCTTTCTGGTACAAAGTTCAGCAAGAACCTTCCGAATATCGTTATTTGGAAGGCCTTTGCTGAAATTAGTACAAAAGGCAAATTATCCTATCCGGGACTCCATTCGAGCTCTTTGGAGAACTTCATGCCATCATGCCTGATTACTCGACTAATGATGAAACCATGATTTCTTCAATACTTTGACACTGAAACCTCTCGACCCCTCGAACCCTTGACGACCCTGGAACCCTCGACCCCTAGACGACCCTGGAACCCTCGAACCCTCGACCCTAAAACCCTCGACCCTTGACCCCTTAACGACCCTCGACCCTCTACCCTAGTTCCCGACCCTTGACCCCTCGGCGATCCTCGACACCCTCGTTCCCGATAAAAATTAAGAAGAAGAAGAAGAAGAAGAAAAAAGAGGAGAAGAAGAAAGGAATAGCTAGAGGAGAAGATCGAAGAAAAAAAGAAGAAAAAAAAGAGGAGAAGAAGAAAGGAATAGTGGAGAAGAAGAGAAAATAGAATATAGTGGAGAAGAAGAGAAAATAGAATATTCTATTTTCTCTTCCTCTGCACTATTCCTTTCTTCTTCTCCTCTCTTTTTCTTCTTCTTTTTCTTCTTCTTACTTATTTCTCCTCTTCTTTTCCTCTCCTCTTCTTCTTTCTTTCCTCTTCTTATTTTCTTATTTCCTATCCTTCTTTTCTAAAATTGTAACTTTTGCATATATAAAACTTTTCTAAAATTGTAACTTTCTATGTATGAACAAAAACTTTCTATGAACCAAAAACATTTTGAGCATATATATTTAGCAAATTCTAGCCACATACATCACATACACATGTACATTATAGCCACATACACATATACATCACATATGAACAAAAAAATAAACTAATAAAAAACATATTGCAACATATGAACAAAAACATATAGCCACATACATACACATAAATTATATATATATATATATGAAAAAAAATTAAATTAAAAAAAGCAGGGCAGGCGGGGCGGCGGCGCCCGTGAGGCAGGGCAAGGCAGGGCGCGATCATGGCGAGGCAGGTGCTCACTGGGCAGGCGAGGCGTCGTCGGCGGCGTGAGGCGGCGCCAGTGTCCCGGGTAGATGGCGTCGAGGCGGCGACGGCCGGGCGAGGCGGAGCAGTGTCGGGCGTGCGCGCCTTGGTGGCGGCAGCGTGGGCTCGAGGCGGCCAGACGGCGTCGGCGTGGGCTCGAGGCACGTCACGATGGAGGCAGCGGCGGGGCAGCCAGGCGGCGTCGAGGAGGTCAGCGGCGTCGTCGGGCGGCAATGGCGATGAAATCTGAAAAAAAGCCAAGTCTTGGCTTATATAGGAAAACTTTAGTCGGTTCGTGGCGAAACCGGGACTAATGCTAACTTTAGTCGGTTGGTGCCACCAACGGGACCAAACCTCTTTTAGCAGCCAAAAGGCGGGAAGCGGCGGCCTTTGGTCGGTTGGTCGCACCAACCGGGACTAAAGAGACATTAGTCGAACATGCACCAACCAGGTCTAATGCACCCCTTTAGCCCCGGTTGGTAACACCAACCAGGACCAAAGGCATGTGCTGCCCGAACCCAAATATTTAGTCCTACCTCGCTAGTTGAGAGGGGCGCACTGTTATAAGGTGCGTGCGCCTTCCTCTCGAGCTCCTCTCTTAAGCAGGCTTTCGGGCTAACACTGCAATATGTGCTGTGGGCCTCTTGGGCCTCTGCGGGCTGAATCTGGCCCATGGTGCGGTTTCTAGTCGTATTCAGGGCCGTGGGGGCCCGATGGGTGGCACTTTTTTTGTTTTTTGTTTTATTTGTTGCTTTATTTAGTTTATTTTGTTTCTATTTACAACAAAATACTTATTGTTGCTATATTTATTTTTTCAGTTTTTTGTTTTGTTTTCTGCATTATTTATTTTCTTTTGTTTTTTGCTTTATTTTTTAATTCTTTTTGCTTTTAGTTTTAGAAAAATTATAAACTTTCTGTCGGTGCCATTAGTTTTCAAATTTGAAAACACTTTTTTTTTCTTTGTTGCTTTATTCATTTTATTTTGTTTCTACTTACAACAAAATACTTATTGTTGCTATTTTTATTTTTTCCAGTTTTTTGTTTTGTTTTCTGCATTATTTATTTTCTTTTGTTTTTTGCTTTATTTTTTAATTCTTTTTGCTTTTAGTTTTAGAAAAATTATAAACTTTCTATTAGTGCCATTAGTTTTCAAATTTGAAAAGACTTTTTTTTTTTCTTTGTTGCTTTATTCATTTTATTTTGTTTCTACTTACGATAAAATAATTATTGTTGCTATTTTTATTTTTTCCAGTTTTTTGTTTTGTTTTCTGCATTAATTATTTTCTTTTGGTTTTTGCTTTATTTTTTAATTCTTTTTGCTTTTAGGTCAGCAAAATTATAAACTTTCTGTTAGTGCCATTAGTTTTAGACTTTACTGTTTGTGCCATTAGTTTTCAAATTTGAATAGTTAAAAATTTAAATTCTTTGAAATTCATAGTTTTCAAATGAACTCGAAAAAGTTGGCATAGCATGTGCATGTACAAAGCGGACAATGGTATCATACTAAATCTGTTACAAAGTTTGGCATGGTATCATCATAATAGTTGCGGGAGAAAGTCTTCATTTTTCTTCGCTTGTGTCATTTGCTTATTGCGCCCGTAACCATGGATAATCTTCATCGTTTATCCACGATGCTTGGGTCAGCCTTGACTTTGAAGGAGGAATTTCATGAAACTTTTCATACTCTTGAGACATGTACATCTTGCCCTCCACTCCCAAGATGTCCCTTTTCACTGAAAGAACTATGTGGCACTTTGGCTCATCGTATGATGTATTAAGCTTCCTTATCTTTTCTTTTCCTCGATCTGGTAGACATGCCCTTCACATAGATAACATGTGCCACATCATTGGCTAGGACGAGCGGTTCGTCGGTGTACCCAAGATTTTTCAGATCCATTGTTGTCATTCCGTCTTGTGGGTCTACATGCACCCGCCTCTGACAGATTGACCCACTTGCACTTAAACAAAGGGACCTTAAAATCTACTCCGTAGTCAAGTTCCCATATGTCTACTATGTAACCATAATATGTGTCCTTTCCCATGTCGGTTGCTGCATCAAAGCGGACACCGCTGTTTTGGTTGGTGCTCTTTCGATCTTGGTCAATCGTGTAAAATGTATTCCCATTTATCTCGTATCCTTTCCAAATCATTATAGTCAAAGATGGCCCCCTGGACAACAAGTACAACTCATCACAAACAGTGCTTGCACCTCTGAGACGTGTTTCCAACCAACTGCTGAAAGTCCTGATGTGTTCACATGTAATCCAATCGTCGCCTTTGCTCACGGGTGTTTGGGCCTTGACTGTTCTTGTGTTCATCGACATACAGGGTCACCAAGGTAGAGTTACAGTAGAAGCTGTGTAGTGTGCTTGAGACCAAGAATATCCGTCCCTGCATATTATTGAGTCCCTTCCAAGCGTGCCTTTTCGGTCGAGTCTCCCCTCATACCGCGATTTAGGAAGACCTATCTTCTTAAGGCCAGGAATGAAGTAAACACAAAACCGATGACATCCTCATTTTGATGGCCCATGGAGATGCTTCCTTCGGCCTAGTGCGATTCTGAACATATTTCTTTAGGACTCCATGAACCTCTCAAAGGGTACATATTGTGTAGAAATCGGGCCCCAGAATGACAATCTCGTCGACTAGATGAACTAGGGCGTGCGTCATGATATGGAAGAAGGATGGTGGGAACACCAGCTCGAAACTAACAAGACATTCGCCACATCACTCTTTAGCGTTGAGTACGATTTCTGGATCGATCACCTTCGAGATATTGCATTGAGGAATGCACATAGCTTCACAATGGCTAATCGGACGTTATCGGTAAAGCCCCTCAATGCAACGGAAGCGGTTGCGTCATAATCACGTGGCAGTCATGAGACTTTAGGTTACGGATCTTTTCTCGGCATATTTATTATTCCCTTTATATTCGACGAAAGCGGTCGGGACCTTCATCTTGAACAGGCATTCAAAAAGATTTATTCCTCTTCTTTAAGTAGGCGTGGTGGCGGGACCTTCATCTTTGCCGGAGGCATGTCCTATTTTTTCGTGCAAGCGTTGCAGGTCCTCCCGTGCCTCAGGTGTATCTTTTGTCTTCCCATACACGACCAGGAAGCCCAGCAGGTTCATGCAAAGGTTCTTGATCACGTGCATCACATCGATCGAAGAGCGGACCTCTAGGTCTTTCCAGTAGGGTAGGTCCCAAAATATAGATTTCTTCTTCCACATGGGTGCGTGATTGTCAGCGTCATTCGTAACAGCTAGTCCGCCGGGACCCTTTCCAAAGATTACGTGGAAATCATTGACCATAGCAAGTACGTGATCACCGGTACGCATGGTGGGCTTCTTCCGGTGATCTGCCTCGACTTTGAAATGCTTGCCTTTCTTTCGGCATTGATGGTTGGTCGGAAGAAATCGATGATGGCCCAGGTACACATTCTTCCCGCAGCTTCCAAGGCATATACTATCGGTGTCAAGTAAACAGTGTGTGCATGCGTGGTATCCCTTGTTTGTCTGTCCTGAAAGGTTACTGAGAGCGAGCCAATCGTTGATCGTCACGAACAGCAACGCCTTTAGGTGAAATTCCTCCTTTTTGTGCTCATCCCACATACGTACACCATTTCCATTCCACAGCTGTAAAAGTTCTTCAACTAATGGCCTTAGGTACACATCAATGTCGTTGCCGGGTTGCTTAGGGCCTTGGATGAGAACTGCATCATAATGAACTTCCGCTTCATGCACATCAAGGAGGAAGGTTATACATACATAGAGTCACGGGCGGTGCTGTGATTGCTGCTCTGCTCCCGAAAGGACTAATGCCATCGGCGCTTAAAGCAAACCATACATTCCTTGGGTCCTTTGCAAACTCATCCCGATACTTTCTCTCAATTTTTCTCCACTGCGACCCGTCGTGGTGCTCTCAACTTCTCGTCTTTCTTACGGTCCTCACTGTGCCATCGCATCAACTTGGCATGCTCTCCGTTTACGAGCAGACGTTTCAACCGTGGTATTATAGGAGCATACCACATCACCTTCGCAGAACCCTCTTCTGGTAGGCTCGCCGTCAACATCACCAGGGTCATCTCGTCTGATCTTATACCGCAATGCACCGCATACCGGGCATGCGTTCAGATCCTTGTATGCGTTCAGATCCTTGTATGCAATCATTAGGGCATGCATGTATCTTCTCCACCTCCAATCCTAGAGGGCATACGACCTTCTTTGCTGCGCATGTACTGTCGAGCAATTCGTTATCCTTTGGAAGCTTCTTCTTCATTATTTTGATAGCTTCTCAAATCCTTTATCGAGCACTGACATTCTCGCCTTCCACTTGCAGCAATTCGATGCGGTGCGAGCTTTGTGTTGCCATCTTCGCAATTGGGGTACAACCCTTTTTGTGATCCTCTAACATGCGATCGAACTTTAGCTTCTCCTTTTGACTTTCGCATTGCGTCCTTGCATCGACAATGACCGGCGGAGATCATCATCATCGGGCACATCGTCGGTTCCTCTTGATCTTCAGCAGCTTACCCGTTGCAGCACCATCGTGCACATCGTCTGTTTCCTCTTGATGTTCAAGTAGCATCACCGTATTCAGGGGCACATAGTTGTCATCGTACTCTTCTTCTTCGTCGTCTTCCATCATAACCCCTATTTCTCCGTGCCTCGTCCAAACATTATAGTGTGGCATGAAACCCTTGTAAAGTAGGTGGGTGTGAAGGATTTTCCGGTCAGAGTAAGACTTCGTATTCCCACATATAGGGCATGGACAACACATAAAACCATTCTGCTTGTTTGCCTCAGCCACTTAGTGTACTCGGAGGTGTGTCTGTCACCGCACATCCATTGCCGGTTCATCTGCGTGCATTATATATAATTAAGTGTGTCAAAAATCATTACAGAACATCATGAGTAGATAATTAAGTGACCAAATTAATAGAAGTTCTTCATCACATAAAAACCAAAGTACATACATAGTTCTCATCTAACAACATAAAGCTCCGCAGAGCATATAAATTAATTAAACCATACATTGAAACTATGTAAAACATTTCAATGCGAAAACAAATGCGATCATAATCGCAACCAAGGTAACAACTGATCCAACGGCATAATGATACCAAGCCTCAGTATGAATGGCATATTTTGTAATATTTCTAATCTTCAAGCGCATTGCATCCATCTTGATCTTGTGAACATCGACAACATCCGCAAAATGCAACTCCAATATCATCTTCTCCTCCTCAAGTTTTTTTATTTTTTCCTTCAAGAAATTGTTTTCTTCTTCAACTAAATTTAACCTCTCGACAATAGGGTCGGTTGGAATTTCTGGTTCAATAACCTCCTAGATAAATAAAATCTATGTCACGTTGGTCGGCATAATTTTCATAAACAATAAATGAACCAATAGTTATGAAAAGATAATATATACCACATCCGAATCATAGACAGGACGAGGACCGACGGGGGCGGATACCAAAACCATCGCACTATATAAGATGCAATAATAAAAGTAAGAAAATAATACAAGTATCTATCTAAACATACAAGTAAGAATATTTTTCCATTCAGAAAGAAGATAAGAACAAGAGGCTCACCACGGTGGTGCCGACGATGAGATCGGCGCGGGTGATCGATGGCGATGAAGACGGGGACGGGACATGACGGACCGCTAAACCTAGATAAATATTGAGGAAAATGGAGCTTGGCGGTCGAGCTTGGAGAGGAGAAACCTTAAGTAGAGTGGCTCAGGCATTCCGTCGAACACCTTGTGTGCATAGGAAGTGAGCTAGAGCACCACCAAGCCAGAAAAAACAGAGCAGTGTGCTCTGCTCTTGCGCGAGGGGCTATATATAGGCAGCACCATTAGCCCCAGTTGGTGGCATGAACCGGGACTAAAGGGAAGCCTTTGGTCCCGTTCATCTCCCAACTTGACCAATAGTGGTGGGCCAGGGCCAGGCCCATTGGTCCCGGTTCGTCCCACCAACCGGGACCAAAAGGTCCGGACGAACCGGGACCAATGGCCCACGTGGCCCGGCCGGCCCCCTGGGCTCACGAACCGGGGCAAATAGCTCCATTGGTCCCGGTTCTAGATTGAACCGGTACTAATGGGCTGAACTGGCCTGGGCCATTGCCCCCTTTTCTACTAGTGTAGGCAAAGCATATTTGCTCCCTGGTAATCGAGACCACATCAAGAACACCACAACTGGATCATATGCTTTTACCTTCACCGCAAGGGGCCGAACTAGTATAAAATCCCTGTGTCCTTTGTCCGGTTTAACCCCTCTAAGCAAACCCGGTCGCGATGGCTCCACGACTAAGTCCTTTCACTAGGACATCTGACGTGATAATTCCACGACAGTTGGCGCCCACCGTGGGGCTATCGCACAATGGTTTCAAGTTCTTAGAGGGCAAGTTCGAAGGGCTCAAGGGATATGCAGTGGGCCGGATGGCTAAGAGTCGTCGCGGCAAGCTCTACATCGACGACGCAGGCTGGGGCCCCGACGCCGGCTCAATCGAGTACGGGTACCGGGTCCCCTTCGGAGGAATTCACGTCTTCATCGGTAAGATCGGCGAACCGGGCCCTGAGCCGGACATCTGCACTAACCTCGTCGAGACGGTTCAGCGTGCGAGTCCTGCCCGGATTCAGCCCGCCATGAAGCGTGCGTTCGTAGGATATATCCATGCGATCGAATCTGAACCGGTGTCCAAGGGTGAGACGGCCGTTTATTCCGATGGCGAGTCATCCACCGGCGAGACCGAATCTTTGTATCAAGTTCGAGATGGCTTGTTCGAAGGGTATTCCGATGGCAGCAGTATTCCAGAATTTCTTGAACCAACAAATCGGGTCGCAATCTTCATGGCCGGTAACCCAGCCAACATTGCAAAACTCAACTGCAGCGGCAATAAATTCCGGATCAGCAGCCGGGGCAGGAGGCCCCGCGCGTCGGCCGGCTCAAGTTCTTTCCAGTTTGTTGGACGCCTGGACAACGTTGTTGACCATGGCGGCTACCCCGTAGACTCAAGATCGGCATCACACGGAGGTCACAAAGCTGCGGGATCAGATAACTAAGGCCAAGGAGGATTTAGTGGTAGAGGAAACAAGGATGGCTGAGGAACGGGCCGCTTTAGATGCCTAGTCACAGAGGATTCAGGCTGAAAATTATCGACTCTTGTTGGATCAGAACACTTTGAATGACGTATTGAGGAGAAGACATCAGTTTCGCTTGCCGGCAGATACAATGCAATGAATCTCTTCAGTACGCCAGGAGCAGGAACCAGCAACCCGGCAGTGGTAAACCGGACTGTTGTGCCAAGGACCGGAGCGCCGGATCAACCACAAGTGATGGGCCACCTTGACAAACGGATAACCCGCCACAGTACACGACACCCCCGCCGGGTCACTTCTCCAGCCCTTTGGACTACATGATCGCGGCAGCATCCTGATTGGCAGCTATTCCGATGGAGGGTGAGTCGCTAGCGGCGGTTGAGACGCGGCGGGCCAGGGATCTTCTTCAGACTACTATGGTGCAGCAGCAGGCTTATTCATACAGCCAAGACAGGATTCACTCGACCCCTCGCCCGAGCAGGAGCTACAGCAGGCACATAGATGAGCCGGCTGTGTCAAGCAGTGCGCGGAACCGTGACGCCCCTCGAGGGCCCAATCCGGCGCGCGGTGGTGCAAATGCTCAGGACGTGGTAGATAATGGCAGAGCATGAAGGGAGGCCGCATTAGCGGCACAGCACGCGAGTCATCATCAACCCGCCTTGGTTCAGCTAGCAGCGTCAGTAGAACAAGGTACAGGGCTTGCTTGCAACTCATGGGGAGTGCCATGTCTCACTCCGGCTCTGTGCAATGTACGGTTACCCAAGGATTTCAAGGGCCCACGGAAGGTGCCTAATTACACCGCCGATTTACCCCCCGAGTCATGGGTTGAGAGCTACGAGATGGCTATGGAGATGCTGGAAGTGGATGAAGCGGCATGTGCAAAATACTTCACCATGATGTTGAAAAGAACAGCTCGTACTTGGTTGAAGAACCTGCCTGCTAACTCCATCGGGTCATGGGATCAATGGAAGGCCCGATTTATAGTGAACTTCAAGGATACATGCAAACAACCCATGTCCATTGTGGATCTGGCTGCTTGTGTTCAAGGAGAGAATGAATCAACAACGCATTGGGTGCGTCGGGTTTTAGAAATCATGCATTCATCTGACCGCATCAATGCCGATACAGCAATTGTAACATTGGAGGTGAATTGCCGGTTTAAGTCGCTGAAGATGAAGTTGGGACGGCTCAAGTGCCACTGCAATGATATGGGCACACTCATGGCAGCTCTGGTTAAATGTGCTGATTCGGATAATACCAAAGATCCCGATTCTGACGAAGAGAAGCAGGAGAAGGGAAAGAAGAATGCCGGTTCAAAAGGACAGAATAACCAGACGAACCACGGGAACAATGCTAAGCGTAAAGCGGATAATTCGGATTTTGTGGCTAACACTAATGTGCAGGGCAATGCGCACCTTCATAAGGGTAAACCGCCCCAGCGCGGTGGAGGCATGAATCTGGAGTGCATGTTAAACCAGCCCTGCCCAAAGCACGGGAGAAAGGAGGTTCCGGAAACGCACCTCTGGAAGGATTGTTTCATTATGAAGGAGTTCAAAAACTCTGATCACTTCCGATATGATCAGGGTCCGTCTGGCGGTTCAGGTCTAGGTTTTCACGGGACGGGTTACGGTGGCGGCGGTTCAAACTCTGGATTTCAGAATAATCCGGGCAACCAGAACAACCAAGGTGGTCACAACCAACAGAATAATCTGGGGATTCAGCAGCAATCAGGGTTTCAGAGTCACCCAAAGCAGTTGAATGGCGGGCAGTATCATGTTTTCACTACTAGCTTGTGTAAGCGCGATCAGAAGCTTCACAAGAGGGCAGTTAATGCTGTTGAACCGGTAGTACCCCTTTACTTGTGTTGGTCCGAGCAGCCCATTGTGTGGAGCAGAGAGGATCATCCGCCCCGAGTTGATAATCCGGGTCATATGGCTTTAGTGGTGGCACCTCAGGTGGGAGGTTATAAGTTCACCAAGGTACTCATGGATGGAGGGAGAAGAATCAACATCCTTTATTATGAAACCTTCCATCGCATGGGGTTGACGGATAAGAATCTTAAACCGTCGAACACTGTTTTTCACGGTGTGGTACCAAGTAAATCGGCATATCCAGTTGGCAAGATAGCGTTGGAGGTTGTATTTGGTGATGAGCATGATTCCAGGTCAGAAACTTTGACCATTGAAGTGGTAAAAATCCAGAGCCCATATCACGCCCTGTTTGGCCGGCTGGCTTACGCAAAGTTCATGGCAAGGCCCTGTTATATTTATTTGCAGCTCAAAATGCCGGGTCATAAGGGGACCATCACGGTGCATGGGAGTCGTAAGACCGCTTTGGACTGTGAAGAAGGTGATGTGGCTTATGCTAAGTCGGTTTGTGCAACATAAGAGTTGAAGTTCTACAAAGACAATGTTGATCCGGCAGATATGACCCCTCTGAAGAAGCCCACCACTGAGCATGACCCGACCCTGAAGTTCAAACCGGCTGATGAGACTAATCTTGTTGATTTTGATCCTGGCGATTCATCCAAACAGTTTAGTATCAGCACTAATCTGGATCTGAAATAGGAAAGCACGCTCATCGAGTTCATCCGTGAGAACCGGGACATCTTTGCATGGAAGCCTTCTGACATGCCAGGTGTACCGATGGAACTCGCTGAGCACACTCTCAATATTGATCCCAAGTTTAAACCGGTCAAATAGTTTCTTCACCGCTTCAATGAAGAAAGGCGCAAGGCCATAGGAGAAGAGGTAGCCCGGCTGTTCGCTGCTGGGTTTATCGTCGAAGTTTTTCATCCGGAGTGACTGGCCAATCCGGTGCTAGTGCTTAAGAAGAATGGCACTTGGCGCATGTGTCTGGATTACAGAGACTTGAACAAAGCTTGTCCGGCAGATCCTTTTGCTCTCCCGCGTATTGATCAGATCATTGATGCTATGATGGGTTGTGAGCCTTTAAGTTTCTTGGATGCTTATTCTGGTTATCATCAGATCAAGATGGCAGTTAAGGACCAGGAGAGAATAGCCTTCATCACTCCCTTTGGAGCCTTCTGCTATGTTTCTATGCCCTTTGGGCATAAGAGTGCCCAGGTGATTTATCAGCGATGCGTGCAGAATTGTCTTCATACTCAGATTGGGCGCAATGTTCATGCTTATGTGGACGACATTGTGGTGAAATCAAGGAAGAAGGAGACATTGATAGATGACCTCAAGGAGACCTTTGACAATCTTCGGGTTTATAAGATGATGCACAATCCGGACAAGTGTGTTTTCGGTGTTCCGGCAGGCAAGCTCTTAGGCTTTCTGGTGTCTAACATGGGCATTGAGGCTAATCCGGGAAAGATCAAAGTGATTACATCTTTGGCTAAACCGGCGTGTATCAATGATGTTCAGCGTCTGGCGGGTCGAATTGCAGCCTTAAGCCGGTTTATCGGCCGCTTGGGAGAGAAGGCGATCCCTCTGTATCAGATGTTGAAGAAAACAGACACTTTTGTCTGGAGTGACGCAACTGATGCGGCATTTGAGGACTTGAAGAGACAGTTGGCTGAACCGCCGGTCCTTGCTGCTCCGGTTGACAATGAGCCCCTATTATTGTATGTGGCTGCTAAAGCTCGGGCTGTCAGTGTGGCAATTGTGGTTGAGCGCAAGGAGGCTGGGAAGGAATATCCAGTTCAAAGACCGGTTTACTATATCAGTGAAGTACTCATCGAGTCAAAGCTGTCGGCGTTCTGGGAACGGGGGTCCCCAGACTTGCCTGCCTGCGGCCTGCTGCGTGGCTCAAAGGAGGCCCAGGACGGCCCACCTTCATCAACACAAGCTCAAGACCCTCACGAGGGGCCAAGCCTCGTGGGGCGGACGACCAAGAGCTTCCTCAGGCACGGCCTCGTCAGGCTGGCTCACGAGGAGGCAGAGAGTTCAAGGCAGGGTACCTCGCGAGGCGCCCGTGACGTAAGCCATGACGATCAAGGGCGTCGGTCGGGCGCCAGCCCGCGCAGCGTCCTCTTTTCCTCTTTGGTGCAAAGGGGGCAAGCGCGGGCAAGGGCATCAGGCAGAGGCATCCGTTTCGGTGCAACAAGACCAAGACCAGCCCCAACGGCTGGAATGCAGTCATCGTGGAGCCCAAGCAGGCGTCATCACCAGAGCCTTTTGCAGGCGAGGACCAACTTTAGTCAGGATAAGTGTACCCGTTGTTCCCCTTCAAAATGGCCAATTGTTGGCGCCCTTCCCGCTCAATATTTGGGAAGAGGCCCAGGGCCTTCGCCTATAAATAGGGGTAGCCACACTCAGGGATGAGGGGATCGAGCAGTCGGAATCCAGAGAGAGAGAGAAACCCGTTCCTCAAGCTAGAGCGACGGGGCACCACTTAGCAGTTCATCACACCCACCAAGAACAGACCCTCGCGAGGCTGTTCTTCCGTGTACTATTCTTCGTCGGCCCCAGAGGCAATCCACACACCACAAACTAGAGTAGGGTATTACACCACAACGGTGGCCCGAACTAGTATAAATCTTGCGTCTCTAGTGTTTTTCTTGTTAGTAGTTTAGATCCCTGCGATTCAGCGAGGTACGATACCGTTGAGGGTTGGATCTCCGCGCGCACCCCAGAGTTCGAACCTTAAGGGTATGCCGGAACCCGTGATCCGACATTTGGCGCGCCAGGTAGGGGTGCGCCGGAATCTGCCTTTCATTGCCTTGTTCTTCCCCGGCCACCGCAACCATGTCCGACACTCGTCGGGCCCGCATCGAGCGCCGAGCCGCCCTCACCTCCCACGTCGCTCGGGCGCTCCCGTCAGCGGGCGCCCTCGTCGTTCCCCGTCACCCGCCGTCAACCCCGCCATCGGCCCGGTGGGGGGCGGGCAGCAAGCACCGCCCCTGCGCTCCCCGGCGACCTCATGGGGGAGGCCGCGCGGCTCCCAGGTCGCCCGCCCCCTCGCACCGGCTTCTCCACTCGTCGCGGCCCTCCTCGGCGGCTCGCAAGCGCCGCCCTCCAGCCGCCATGTCAAGACATTCGTCCGCTGGGTCAGCGCCGCCTCCACGTGGCAGGGGGCTCCCCCGGGCCGGACGGGGTCGTCGGTCGGGCTGACCTTCGACTCTCAAGACCACCCCGCCAACTCGGCTGGCTCGGGCGCGCTCCCGCTGCTCTGCACACCTACCATCTGCCAGGTCGCCGTCACCAAGACCCTCATCGACGGCGGCGCCGGCCTCAATGTACTCTCGGTCGAGGCCTTCAACCTCCTCTGCATACCCAGGGAGCGGATGCTGCCCAGCCGGCCTTTTTCGGGCAGAGGAGGAGGGTCGTCCGGCTTCCGGTGACCTTCGGCACCTACGACAACTTCCGCACGGAATCGGTCGACTTGTACATCGCCCCCATCGGCCTCCCCTACAACGCCATCCTCGGCTATCCGGCATTGGCAAAATTCATGGCCGCAACCTACCCGGGGTACAACCTCATGAAGATGCCGGGGAGCAGTGGCGTCCTCACCGTGCCCTGGGAGACCGAGGGTGCGCTCGCGCCAGCTCACCCTCGGGGCGGCGGACGCGCAGCACAGCCCGCCGATGCGGAAGCCCCCAAGACAAGGCGGAGACCAAGCAGATACCCGTCGATGAGGACGGGTCCACAAACGCCGCCTTCACCATAGGCGCCAGCCTCGAGCCCGAGCAGGAGGAAGCCCTTGTCAAGTTCCTGCGTGCGAACAAGAAGGTGTTCGCCTGGGAGCCTGATCAGCTGGCTGGGATTCCATGGGGCATGATCGAGCACCACCTCAACGTGTGTCCCAACGTGCGTCCAGTGAAGCTGAAAGCGAGGAGGCAGTCCACCGAAAAGCAGGCCTTCATTGTCCAAGAGACACGCAAGCTAGAGACCGCGGGGGTTATCCGCGAGGTCCGTTACCCAGATTGGTTGGCCAACCCCGTGGTGGTGCCGAAGAAGGGAGGAAAGGAGCGCATGTGTGTCGACTTCACCAACCTCAACAAAGCATGCCCACAGGATCCGTTTCCACTCCCTTGCATCGACGAGATCATCGATTCCACTGCCGAGTGTGACCTGTTGTGCTTCTTGGACGCCTTTTTGGGGTATCACCAAATCAAGATGGCGGTGGAAGACGTGGAGAAGACGGCCTTCCTGACCCCGTGTGGAGTATACTGCTATACCTGCATGCCATTCGGGTTGCAACGCAGGGCAACCTTCCGTGGCTCATGCACATCACCTTGGGCCCGCAGCTCGGGAAGAATGTGGAGGCATCGTCGGCGACATCGTGGTGAAGTCTCATGAGGCCAAGACCTTGATACAAGACCTGGAAGAAACCTTCGCGAGCCTCAACGCAGTGAGTCTGCGACTCAACCCAGAGAAGTGTGTGTTTGGAGTTCCCTCAGGCAAGCTCCTTGGTTTTCTCGTGTCCCACCGAGGCATCGAGGCCAACCCAGAAAAGGTCAAAGCAGTGGAAGACATGAGTCCACCGAAGACCCTTAGGTTGATGCAGAAGCTCACAGGGCGCGTAACGGCGTTGGGCCGTTTCATCTCCCGATTGGGAGAGCGGGCGCTGCCTTTCTTCCAGCTGATGAAGAAAAAGGGGCCCTTCAAGTGGACTGAAGAGGCCGACCAAGCGTTTCAAGACCTCAAGAGGTACCTGACCAGCCCTCCAGTGATGGTGGCCCCGCGCCCTCAGGAGCCCTTGATACTCTACCTCGCTGCCACTCCTTACTCCGCTAGCGCTGCTCTTGTGGCGGTTAGGGAGGAGCGGCAGGACCAGACCACGGCGGCCACCCGAGCTAAGGCAGGACCTAATCAGAAGGAACTAGTAGAAGTCAGCACCGCAATGGAGGAAGATCAGCCGTCACAGCAGAGCGCACCTGGGGCGGGGGGGACCTCCCGTCCAAGCACCCAGCTTCCGGAGGCGCCGACGCCTCAAGAGGCACCACCGCTTCCAGAGGACGCCACCAGTACCAACGCCCCTAACCTCGTCGAGCACCCGTGTGCCGTTGATTAAGACTGCGGCGACGGATGCGAGGGCACGGTACCCCATGCCACAGAAGCTCCTCCTGGCACTCCTAGTGGCTTCGCGCAAGCTGCGGCACTACTTCCAGGGTTATCCAATCAAGGTTGTCTCAGCATACCCCCTGGAGAGGGTGCTCAGGAGCCCCAACTTGGCTGGAAGGGTCGCCGAGTGGAACATTGAGCTGCAAGCATTCCAGCTCGAGTTCAAGACGACCAGAGTCATCAAGGGGCCTCATACTGGCAGATTTCGTGGCGAATGGATGAAGCGCCGGCCCTCGGGGCGGCGAGGATCGGTCCCTCTCCCCAGGGAGCGAAGCGCCAGAAGGTTGGGTCATGTACTTCGACGGAGCATTCTCCAGACAGGGCGCTGGGGCTGGGGCAGTACTCATATCCCCCTCTCAGGACAAGCTCTACTATGCCGTGCAGCTCTGTTTCCAGCATGGCGAGAAGGTCTCCAACAATATAGCAGAATACGAGGGGCTGATAGCAGGTCTGAAGGCTGCCGCTGCCCTGGGGGTGAAGCGCCTTACCATCAAGGGCGATTCGCAGCTCCTCGTCAATTTCTCCAACAAGGTGTACGAGCCAAGGGATGAACACATGGAGGCCTACCTTGCGGAGGTCCGCAGGATGGAGAAACAGTTATGGGGGTTGGAGCTGCAGCACGTGCCCCGCGGCACCAATCAAGAGGCCGACGACATCGCCAAACGAGCCTCCAGGAGGTTGCCCCAGGAGCCGGGTGTCTTTGAGGAACGGCTCTTCAGGCCCTCAGCCCTGCCGCCGTTATCAAGCACGGCACAGCCTCGGGAGGAGCTCCCGCAGCCTCCAGCCTCGGGAACCCCAGCCTGTGGCCCGGCCTCGGGATCATGCCTGCTGCTAACAATGGAACCTCAAGAGGAGTGCTGGATCACGGAGCTCAAGAGTTACTTAACGCGCGGGGCTTTGCCAGAGAAGGAGGAGGAGGCAGAGCGTGTGGCGTGGCAAGCCACGGCATACAGCATCATGGATGGAGAGCTTTACCAGAGACGACCAAACGACGTATCCCTATGGTGCATCACCAGGGAACAGGGGAAGGAATTATTGGCAGATATACATGGCGGAGATTGTGGGCGCCATTCATCGCCGCGGACCCTTGTCGGGAAGGCGTTTCACAGTGGTTTCTATTGGCCCACCGCGCTCAATGACGCCATCGACCTCGTGAAGGCTTGCGAAGCTTGCCAATTCCATGCCAAGCAGATCCACCAGCCAGCAGGAGGCCTGCAAACCATTCCCCTCACTTGGCCATTCGCGGTCTGGGGCCTGGACATTCTGGGCCCTTTCCCTCGGGCGCCAGGGGGCTATCGCTACCTCTACGTCGCCATGGACAAATTCACCAAGTGGACCAAAGCCGAGGCCGTCCGCGCCATCCCCGCTGGTTCTGCGGTCAAGTTCATCAAGGGCATCGTGAGCCGGTTCAGAGTGCCGAACCGCATCATCACCGACAACGGTTCGCAGTTCACCAGTAACCTTTTTAAAACGTACTGCGCTAACCTTGGAACGCAGATATGCTACGCTTCGGTGGCGCACCCCCGCAGCAATGGACAGGCCGAGCGGGCCAATGCAGAGATCCTGAGAGGCCTCAAGACCAGGACGTTCAAGAAGAAGCTGGAAGCCTGCGGCAGAGGCTGGTACGACGAGCTCCCCTCCGTGATGTGGTCCATCCGCACAACTGCGACCAAGCCAACTAGAGAGACCCCCTTCTTCCTGGTCTATGGAGCCGAAGCGGTCCTCCCTCACGAGGTCAAGCGTCAATCCGCGCGGGTCCTGGCTATCGATGAAACGCAGCAGGGCGCCATGCGGGGGACGGCTCTTGTGCTGGGGGAGGAGCACCGTCGGGAAGCTGCTCTGCCAACGGCAAGGTACCAGCAGGCACTCCGGCGATACCACTGCCGCAACATCTGCCCCAGAACTCTCGAGGTAGGAGACCTCGTGCTCCGACGGGTCCTCTCCATGGAGGGACTGCATAAGCTCTCTCCCATGTGGGAGGGCGCATTCAAGGTTGTTCATGTTTCCAGGCCTGGCTCCGTGCGCTTGGAGACGCAAGAGGGCGTACCTGTACAAAACGCGTGGAACATCCAGCACCTCCGGAGGTTCTACCCCTGAAAGGCCTGGAGCCTGTGAAGAAGGTGAATGCCTGTGAAGCGCGTCTTTTTGGAAAAGGCCCAGAGCCTGTGAAGTTCATCCTCTTGGGAAAGGCCTAGAGCCTGTGAAGAAGGCGAATGCCTGTGAAGTTCATCCTTTTGGAAAAGGCCCAGAGCCTGTGGAGAAGGCGAATGCCTGTGAAGTTCATCCTTTTGGAAAAGGCCCGGAGCCTATGAAGAAGGAGAATGCCTGTGAAGCTCGCCTCTTGGGA
The DNA here is from genome assembly GCA_021605205.1 of Aegilops longissima. NCBI lineage: Eukaryota > Viridiplantae > Streptophyta > Magnoliopsida > Poales > Poaceae > Aegilops > Aegilops longissima. Next base: position 428,333,050 of record CM038680.1, read on the forward strand.
AAGGCCCAGAGCCTATGAAGAAGGCGAATGCCTGTGAAGTTCATCCTTTTGGAAAAGGCCCGGAGCCTGTGAAGAGGGCGAATGCCTGTGAAGTTCATCCTTTTGGAAAAGGCCCGGAGCCTGTGAAGAAGGCGAATGCCTGTGAAGCTCACCTCTTGGGAAAGGCCCAGAGCCTGTGAAGAGGGCGAACGCCTGTGAAGCTTGCTTACCAGAAGAAAGGCCCGGAGCCTGTGAAGAAGGCCCAGTGCCTGTGAAGCTCGCCGCCCGTGACACTCTCACGTAACAATGAGTGGGCCTGTACACGCCCCGGAGTCTCAAGGGTGCCGGCCTCAGGCCCTGGGGCTCCCTCCTACGCCCAGTAGCAGCACTTAGCTCCGCGGTGGTGAGAAGACGTCCAAGACTAGACTAGGTGCCGGACGCGGCTTTTCCATTTGCTTTCTGCAGTTGACTGGTTATTCCCATTTGAAGTTTTTATCGAAACTATCGCCCCATTTTGGTCTGTGGTCCTTCGATCTTTTTCGCCCTCCTGCCTCGGTTTCTCTTACGCGGGGGCTCGCGAGGCAGAAGCCTCGGGAGCCCCCGCGGGTGTTCCTACCCTTATATCTCAAGTTTCACGGCCCTGGTCCACGGCTGGAGCACCCCTCCTGACCATGCCTCACGGGCAGCACAACGCGAACACGGGGCCAGGGTCGGCCGCCCACGCGGCCACGATCGGGGTTCGCTTGCGAATGAGCGCACGACAGAAGGGAACAGTAACAGGATAACAAAAGCAGTACATTAATTAACGGCGTTGCCCTAAACACGGCCCCACGGGGCCGAACATTGTTCTCATTTTTGCACAGGAGAAAAGGAAAGAAAGGACAAAAGCAGGTGAAGCACGCCCCGTGCCGGCTCTCTTGGGAGGCCCGAGCCGCCTCCGGAGCTCAGTCGGACTCCACCTCGCGCTTCACCGGGGCGTGGTGACGAGCAGACCCGCTGCCACCCCCCAAGCAGGCATGGCGGCGTGGGGGCTGGCCGCGGCCGCTGCTGGAAGAATCGCCACCCGAAGAAGAGCTGGTGAAGCGTGGGGAGTCGCGGCATCGCCCGGCCGCCAGCTGCCCCTCCGCCCGCGGGGCTGAGTCCCGACCATGATCGTCGTCCTCGGGCAGCACCCCTTGCGGCGGCCGTCTTCCCCAAACACCCTCACGTAGAGGGTGGCGTCGCCATCATACTTGAAGTGCAGGGAGCACCGGCGGCGGAAGCCACGCGCACGCGCGAACGTCTACCAGCCGCGGGCCAGGAACAAATTCCCTGCGGCAGAGACCTCCAGAGAAGCCCACGAAGCCCGGCTGCAACAGCCGTCTGCCTGGAGCCAGAGGCCACTCAGGGTGCCATCTGGGAGCTCACCCAAGAGGAAGCACGGGAGCTGAAGCCGGACGCTGAACGGCTCCTCTACCCTCACCAAGAACTCCGGCAGGGCTTCAGCAGTGTCGAGGCGTGGCCTCGGGGGACGAGCGGCCGGGGCACGCCCTCCAACCATGGCCAGCCGCTCGTCGCCACGTTGAGAGCCTCCCTCACGACCGCGGGAGACCGCCGTGGAGGCCACGGGGTGATTGCGAGGGCGACCTCGACCACGCTTAGGCGGAGGAGAGGAAGATTCGACCTGGCGGCCCTTCCCCTTCTCTGCAGCCGAGAACTTCCATGGTGGAGCCATTTAGAAGAAGGAGAAACAAGAAAGGATAGACTGGAAGGGCGCGCGCTGTTCCATACTTATAGCCGGCGGAGGCCAACCGTCAGCCTCCACGATCACCAGTCATCAAGCCCAACTCTGCATGCAAGGACCTGTCGAATCCGGGCAGTTACCAGGGCGTCGCGGGGGATGCGGTTCGCCCACATCCAATGAACCGCCACGCGGCGCCCAAGGCCGCAGGCTGTTAGGGCCCACGATGCTTCGCACTTGCCCTTTCGCCTCTCTGCACGGTCAAGTCCAGGCGCGTCGTGTGTCACGCCCAATATGCCACCCTATCCAAAAGGAACTCGACGGTCCCACCAAGGATAGACCCGCATATTGAAACGCTTTTGCAAGGTGGATATCATTACATCAACATTACATAATAGATGGGAATACATACATAAGGCACAAATGCCACAAGAATACACCAACATCATATATAAGATCAACATCCGACTACGGATGAAACATAAACAGAAACTCAAACAACATCCACCCTGCTAGCCCAGGCTGCCGACCTGGAACCTATCCCCTGATCGAAGAAGAAGCAGAAGAAGAACTCCAACACAAATAAACATCGCTCTCGCGTCATGATCATCACAAACCTGTACCTGCAACTGGTGGTGTAGTAATCTGTGAGCCACGAGGACTCAGCAATCCCATTACCATGGGTATCAAGACTAACAAAGCTTAAAGGGTAAGGAAGGGGTAAAAGTGGTGAGGTTGCAGCAGCGACTAAGCATGATATGGTGGCTAACATACGCAAATAAGAGCGAGAAGAGAAACAAAGGAACGGTCGTCAACCAGTAATGATCAAGAAGTGATCCTGAACTCCTACTTACGTCCGACATAACCCAGAAACCGAGTTCTCCTCTCGATCAACCCCGAAAAGAGACACTCACGGTTACGCACACGGTTGGTGTATTTTAGAAGAGTTTGCTTCAAGTTTACTACAACCGTACATTAACAAATTCCCATCTGCCACATAACCGCGGGCACGGCTCTCGAAAGTTCATACCCTGCAGGGGTGTCCCAACTTAGCCCATGATAAGCTCTCGCGATCAACGAAGGATATTCCTTCTCCCCGGGAAGACCCGATCAGTCTCGGAATCCCAGCTACAAGACATTTCGACAGCAATAAAACAAGACCAGCAAAGCCGCCCGATGTGCCGACAAATCCCGATAGGAGTCGCACGTACCTCGTTCTCAGGGCACACCGGATAAGTCAGCCTACGAGTAAAACCAGCTCTCGAGTTGCCCCGTGGTGGCCTCGAAGGAGCACTGGCCCGGGGGGGCTAAAATAAAGATGACCCTTGGGCTCCGGAAACCCAAGGGAAAAGGGCATAGGTGAGGCAAATGGTAAAACCAATGTTGGGCCTTGCTGGAGGAGTCTTATTCAAAGCGAACTGTCAAGGGGGTCCCATAAATCACCCGACCGCGTTAGGAACGCAAAATCCGGGAACATAATACCGATATGACGGAAACTAGGGCGGCAAGAGTGGAAAAAAACACCAGGCATAAGGCCGTGCCTTCCACCCTTTACCAAGTATATAGATGCATTAATTAAATAAGATATAGTGTGATATCCCAACAAGTAAACATGTTCCAACAAGGAACAGCAACTCCATGTTCCAACAAGGAACAAACTTCATCTTCACCGCAACTAACAACGCTATAAGAGGGCTGAGCAAAGCGGTAACATAGCCAAACAACGGTTTGCTAGGAAGGGTGCAAAAAGGTTAGAGGCTGACATGGCAATTTGGGATGGCTTGATAAACAGGTAATAGGTAGCGCAACATAGCGATAGAACGAAGCAACTAGCATAGCAATGATAGTAGTGAGATCCAGGGTAGCCGTCATCTTGCCTGAAATCCCGCAAGGAAGAAGAACGAGTCCATGAAGAAGATGAACGGATGAAGCCGAACCAAGCGTAGACGAACGAATCCTCACGATCGCAATGAAACAGGAACTAACAAGAAGAAGCACACAACATAGTAAACACACCACACATAGACAAGACATGATACACAACCAAGCATGATGCATGACAAATCTAGATGAGGCTACTCATGGCAAGAGATGATGCAAACAAGAGCAACACATCAAGGCAAGTTTAAATGAGGCCGGGAACAACATATAACAATTCCGGTAAGTCCTCATATGCAAATTTCAAAGTTGGTACAGATCTGAATAAACCTTATGTTCAAGTTGTTAAACAGCAAGTTAAGATGCACCACGATGATCTACACGAAATTCTAGTCAAGTTACATATAAAGTTCATTAGATTCGGAGCTACGGTCTAGAAGATATGAGCCAAACAAGTTAAACATGGCATTGATGCAAAATGCATACAAACATCAAGCAAACACCTCAAATCAAGGATGAAACATGATAATATGAAACTACATGCAAAATCAAGCAAGTTTCATATAGAGCACACTCAAAACGGAGCAACGGTTCAACACATACACCCTATACAAGACATAACAACAATCTGTCCAAAACAGCAAGTAGGCATATTGCAAACATCAAAACAACATGCTACAGGACCTCAACATAATAACAAAAGGCATGGGCATGATGTACAGGTAAAGCATTACAAAACATGAACACTGAGCTATCTCCAGAAATCACTAGAACATGCTCAAAATGACATGGCAAGATTACAAATAATAACAGTTTCAGGCTTTAGCAGAATTAACATCAGGTTGTAATGTTTAGAGCTATGAAACAACATGTTACAGGAACTTATCATTGAAAACAAAGGCATGGAATGAATCTACTAATTTCATAGAACAAAAGTCCTTTACTGACCATAAGCCAAAAAGGATCAGAAAATATGATGGCACCCATGTAAACATGGCAAGTTATATTACAGATTTAAACATGGCAGGAACAACAATAAGTAGGCATGTTGGTGAGCTTGAACCACTCACCACAGAGCAATACATGGCATGGCAAGGCAACCAACAGTAAGAATACATGGCATAGAAGCTATACATGGCAAGAATAACATCATCGCATACACGGATCAACTACAACAACCGTGGCAAAATTGAATAACATGTAAACAATCTGCCAGGAAACATTTTGTAGCAGAAGTAGAGCTTGATAGACTCAAGCTATGGCACTCCATAATTGCAAACAAGGGCATGGATGGATAGATCATAACCATATGTTCAAAACATCCTTACTGAAGTATCTCAAAATAAGCATGGATCTCTCGGTAACATCAAGTTAACATGGCATAAAAATATCAGCAAAACAGGGCTGAAATCAGCAACATCAGGAAGCCTAGTTTGCATGCTTGTGCTAGTCACCACATAGATTACAAAAATACATGGCATACACCCCTGGAAAGATGGCATGGCATATTACAAAACACATGTAGGACTCAAGATCATAGGATGCACACATCAATCATGGCAAAAATGACAAAAGTGCATGTTCTGTTAAGAAACAGAAACTAACATCACATAGCACTCTTATAACAGCATTTCGGGCATCAAGATGAGCTCAAATGTAAATGATGCAATGAGGTGAAATGATCTACTCATCGAGACGAACAATTTGACATATCACACGCATGAAACGGAGCTATATGCAGAGAGTTATGGCATGTCAAAATATGCACCAGAATGCAACAATTTCGGAGACTTAGTGGAATTTGGACCTCGGGGAAAAAGTCAACGGCGAGGTGGGTCCGGGTCAGGGCGTACTCCGGTGAGGTCGGCGCCGGAGAGGAACGCGGATCCGGCGCCGGAGATGGCCGGGACGACGGCCGGGAGGGTCGGGGGCTCGGATCCGGCGGATCCCGCGGATCCGGCACCGGAGGCGGGCGCGCGTCGGGCGGCGGTGAGGGCGCTGCCCGCGAGTCCGGCGGTGGCGGGTGGCGCGCAGGCGGCGGCGAGGCGAGGGGCGGCCCGGGCGGCGAGGTCGAGGAGGCGGCGCGATCCGAGGCGGCGGGCGCGCCGGCGCGGCGGCGGGAGCCGCGGCGGCGGAAGCGGCGGGCTCGGCGCGCGCGGCGGGCGGGCGGCGGATCAGGCCGGGCGGGCCCTTTGGCCGGGCGGCCGCAGCTGCGGGATGGCGGCGGCGCCCACGTGGCGCGTGGGGAGTGGAGGAGGGGGCGGCGCTGAGGTGTCGGCGTCCCATTGGACGGGGTGAGGTGGCTGAGGGCGGCGGACACGTCCGGTTGCGGCTGGACGTGTCCGGCGGGAGAGAGAGAGGCTAGGCTTGGGTGTGCACCGCGAATTTGGAAGGGGGAGGCATATATATATAGGTAGAGGGACCTAGGAGACTCCAAATGAGGTGCGGTTTTGGGCCACGCGATCGTGATCGAACGACCGAGAGCATGGAGGGGAGTTTGCTGGGTTTTGGGCCACTTTGGAAGGGGTGTTGGGTTGCAAACGAAAGAGGCTTTTGCGGTTACCCGGTTAACCGTTGGAGTACCAAACGACCTCCAAATGATCCGAAACTTGACAGGCGGGCTACCGGTGGTATACCAAGGCCGCTTGACAAACCTCGGTCCATTCCGAGACCGTTTAACACCCGCACACGAAAAAAGGTAAAAGGGGGCGCTGGGAGACATAGGATTGCCGGATTGCAAAACGGACAACGGGGAAAATGCTCGGATGCATGAGACGAACATGTATGCAAATGCGGTGCACATGATGACATGATATGAAATGAAGATGATGACATGGCAAAATGCAACACGCAAGCAAATGACATGGCAAAGACGGCGAATAACTGGAAGACACCTGGCGCATCGAATCCGGGGCGTTACATCGTGGCCCCGGGGGCTACTGTCGGCGTTCTGGGAACGGGGGTCCCCAGACTTGCCTGCCTGTGGCCTGCTGCGTGGCTCAAAGGAGGCCCAGGACGGCCCACCTTCGTCAACACAAGCTCAAGACCCTTGCGAGGGGCCAAGCCTCGCGGGACGGACGACCAAGAGCTTCCTCAGGCACGGCCTCATCAGGCTAGCTCACGAGGAGGCGGAGAGTTCAAGGCAGGGTACCTCGCGAGGCACCCGTGACGTAAGCCATGATGATCAAGGGCGCTGGTCGGGCGCCAGCCCGCGCAGCGTCCTCTTTTCCTCTTTGGTGCAAAGGGGGCAAGCGCGGGCAAGGGCATCAGGCAAAGGCATCTGTTTCAGTGCAACAAGACCAAGACCAGCCCCAACGGCTGGAATGCAGTCATCGTGGAGCCCAAGCAGGCGTCATCACCAGAGCCTTTTGCAGGCGAGGACCAACTTTAGTCAGGATAAGTGTACCCGTTGTTCCCCTTCAAAATGGCCAATTGTTGGCGCCCTTCCCGCTCAATATTTGGGAAGAGGCCCAGGGCCTTCGCCTATAAATAGGGGTAGCCACACTCAGGGACGAGGGGATCGAGCAGTCGGAATCCAGAGAGATAGATAAACCCGTTCCTCAAGCTAGAGCGACGGGGCACCACTTAGCAGTTCATCACACCCACCAAGAACAGACCCACGCGAGGATGTTCTTCCCTGTACTGTTCTTTGTCGGCCCCAGAGGCAATCCACACACTACAAACTAGAGTAGGGTATTACACCACAACGGTGGCCCGAACTAGTATAAATCCTGCGTCTCTAGTGTTGTTCTTGTTAGTAGTTTAGATCCCTGCGATTCGGCGAGGTACGAGACGGTGGAGGGTTGGATCTCCGCGCGCACCCCAGAGTTCGAACCTTAAGGGTCTGCCGGAACCCGTGATCTGACACAAACCCTTAAGTCCAGGAGATTGGACCCTTTGGAATATTTTTGGTCCGTGCAATACTTTCAAGTAATACTTTCAAGGCCAAAGAAAAGATATCCGCATTGGCAGAAGCTGGTGTATGGGGTTTTTATGGCGAGTCGGAAGCTTAAGCAATACTTTCAAGGCCATCCCATCACAGTGGTCAGTTCTGCTCGTTTGGGGGATATAATTCAGAACAAGGAGGCAACTGGCCGGATTGCAAAGTGGGCTATTGAGCTTGGTCCACATGGGTTGAAGTATATGCCTCAGACAGCCATCAAGTCTCAGGAACTTGTTGACTTCATCAATGATTGGACGGAGTTGCAGGCACTGGAAGACAAACCGGATACCACATACTGGACTATCCACTTCGACGGGTCCAGACAATTGGAGGGCTCGAGGGCTGGAGTTGTCCTTACTTCCCCTCGAGATGATAAAATTTGTTATGTTCTCCGCTTAATGTTTTCCTATACTAACAATGCAGCTGAGTACGAGGCCTTACTCCACGGTCTCCGTGTGGCTAAGGAAATGAACTTAAGCCGAGTACGATGCTTCGGAGACTCTGATCTGGTGGCTCAGCAAGTTTCTGGTACTTGGGACTCTAAGGATCCACTCATGGCGGCTTACAGACGAGAGGTGGATATTGTGGCGGGTCACTTCAAGGGTTATCAGGTTGAGCACATTGATCGGTGCAAAAATGAAGCGGCAGATGCTTTAAGTCGGCTCGGGTCTCAACGTAAACCGGTACCACCCAATACCTTACTAGATATTCTGCATAACCCGTCTGTTAAATTGCCTACAGAGGAGGATTTAGCTATTCCTGACCCGGAGGCACAGTTGGTGGCCGCTTTACATATAATTCCGGATTGGACGGTTCCATATTTGGTGTATATAAACCGCGGTGAGTTACCAGATGATGAAGTTCTAGCCAGACAGATAGTCCGGCGATCAAAGTCCATGGTTATTCACAATGGCGAGTTACACCACTGCAGTGTCTCAGGCGTGTTCCAGCATTGTGTTTCTCCTGAGGAGGGCCAAGAGATTTTGCATGAGATCCATGAAGGAGATTGTGGTCACCACACCGGTTCAAAAGCCCTGGTTGCTAAAGCTTTTCATCATGGTTTCTACTGGTTGACAGCTCATGCTGATGCTGAGGACCCGGTAAAGCGGTGTGACGCTTGTCAGAAGTTTTCATGCCGAGCTCATGTTCCGGCTCAAGAGCTACGGATGATTCCTATCACTTGGGCGTTTGCTACTTGGGGGCTTGATATGGTGGGTCCTTTTAAGCGGTCCAAAGATAAGAAGACCCACCTGTTGGTGGCGGTTGACAAGTTCACTAAATGGGTTGAAGCGGAGCCCGTAAGCAAGTGTGACGCAGCCGTAGTGGTTCAATTCATCAAGAAGGTGATCTTCCGCTTTGGCTTTCCACAAAGCATCATCACGGATAATGGCACGAACCTTTCTAAAGGTGAGATGGAGGACTTCTATCAAAGAGAGCATATCCGGCTTGATGTGTCATTAGTGGCACACCTCCAGTCCAACGGATAAGCTGAGAGAGCAAATTAGGAAATCTGAAAGGGCATCAAGCCCCGGCTTATGGTTCCTTTGAAGAGGACGCCGGGTTGTTGGGTGGAAGAATTACCTTCTGTGTTATGGAGCATCAACACCACCCCCAATCGATCAGCGGGTTACACCCCTTTCTTCATGGTTTACGGGGCAGAGGCGGTACTCCCAAGTGATATTCGTCATGACTCGCCCTAGGTTGCCAATTATGTTGAAGCGGACAACGAGCAAGCACGCCAGGAAGCACTGGACCTGTTAGATGAAAAACGGGACATGGATTTGGCTCGTTCGGCGGTTTATCATCAACACCTGCGGCGTTATCAGAGCCGCCGAGTCAAGACAAGAACCTTTCAAGGAGGCGACTTGGTGCTTCGGCTCATCCAGGATCAGAAGGATATGCACAAGTTATCCCCACCTTGGGAAGGACCCTTTGTGGTCAGCAAGAATCTGCACAATAGATCATACTACCTCATTGATGTTCGAGAGCACAGAGACTCACGCAAATCTGAGGAGGAGACCCGGCGGCCATGGAGCATAGCTCTCCTTCGGCCTTACTACACCTGAGCCATAGGCTCCTCTTATGTACATATTCTGACAATGTATATATTATGATCAATATAATAAACCGGCATCCTTGCTATAAGCAGGGCCTCTGTCGTTTTCTTCAAATATCTTTTGATTACATGGGGCTTCAGCTGACAAAGCGGAGTTCTGCCTGTTAAACCGGCTATCACGCCACAATACAGCTTGGGAGCTTCACACCCAAGGGGCCAAAGAGAGTCTGGATCCTATGCACAACTCAAACATAGGCACCCATTGAGCACAGCTCACAAAGTTACTTGGGGGCTCTTTTTGAAATGCAACAAAGAGTTTGAAAGGACCCTTGTAATATGCTATCAAGCACGGCTTGGAAGCCTGGTGTATTCACCTAAAACCCCGGGTTAACCTGCCTTTATCAAGTAAGCCACTCCTATCCTGGTAATCCTGGCATGACCCGCCGAACGTTTGACAAGTCAATCTTATACCGACCCTGAACTTGTCAAAGTTAAAACGACGATTGGTTAGTTGGAGGCCCATCTTGAAAGGCCTTGCAAAATGGATAACTCAGCGGCCTTGGAGCCCATGAAAAGCCTCGAATTTGGGCCTGGCAGCCCTTGAAAAGCCTCGACTACACGGATTTTATTTGCCTTTGTCAAAGAGTTTTTCTTTTGATGAGATTTTATGTTGAACCGGCATCTATTGACCCGGCATGGCTATTAGTCATCATAATAACCTGGTGTTTGTTAAACCGGCTTGGCTTCAGCTACAAGTTGTCAGACCATACTCATTATTAAACCGGTGTTTTGTAACCCGGTCTGGCTTTGACTACATGTCACCAGAATGATCATCCGGTGTTCATCACAACCCGGTATGACTTATTATATACACCAGCACTACATGGTGGGAGTTATCAATACTCAAGATTTGGGTCCTCACCCTTACTACAATCAAGTTGGTAAGCCAACAATATGATTTAATATCACAGGTATGATCTATTTCCTATTTTGATATTTTTCAGCCTTGGTTATCAACCATGCTTTGTATTGGGCATTACGACCCGTCTAGCGGTAAACCGCCAGGACAACTTTGCTCATGAAGACATAAGGATTGAATGAAATTATCAAGGTATATATGCAAGCATAGAAATAATCATGGCGGATCAAACAAACGTCATGTAGCACTGCACGATGGCAGCAAATCAAAGTATTTCAACTAGCCTATTACAAGGCGCTTTGAGGCCCAAAATAATGATTGTTTATGCCACAGAACACAATCTGTGAAAATCAAGCCGGTTTCCGGATTAAGGCTCGTCACCAGGTTGACGTGAAGTTGATGGATCTGCTTGCGTCAGTTCAACCTCATCCTCCCCACCCAGTGGCTGGAAGTCCATGGTGGCCCAGTCAATCCGGGTTAAAGCTTGGAAGACAGCTTCTTCACTTATAAGATTGGACGGTTCAACATCAGAGGCATAGGTGTGCTTACGGATTGGCGGGATAAGATTTTGCACTTCTAACAGCGGCATCAACCCGATTGTTGTCTGCATCATAGAAGGACCGATGAATAGACAAATTAACCTCTTCAGCCAATTGGCTTGCCAGCGGGCGCATCTCCTTTGTCAGGGCTTTGAGGGCTTCATTATCAAACGCAGACCCGTCTTCTTGTTCACCAGGATAGCCCTTTGCGATATCTACCGGATCAAGATCAGCTATCCAAGCTTTTCCCGAGTCAGTGCTGATAAAGCGCCAGCCCTGGTAGCAGATCGCTTTACCTCCTCTATCTGGGCAGGTGTCATCGATAACTTGGCCAATGTATCCTTGATCAAAGTTGGTGCCGGTTTATTGTACGAGGCCGCACAGATGACTCGTTGTGCACTACTGTACAGTTGCTCTATCAACGTATATGCTGCCTTCAACTTCATCCGCATATCCGAGCCCAGATGAGCTACACGACTTCCTGCAATGGTTTAAGAATTTAAGGTTAAACCGGCAATTTCACAGATTTTTAAGAGAGGTTCTTACAAAGTACTTACCAAATATTGCAGAAGTCATAGCATTCACTTGATGCTTTAGCCCAGATAGCTCTTTCGCCACCAGTTTAAGAGCTGCTTCGGCATCTTCAGCCCGCTTTAATAGAGCAGCCATCTCGGTGTCCCAGCTCGTCCATTCATTCTTGAAGCCATCTTTCAATTGCTCCATGGCTGTCAAAGCGCCTTTCAGTTCCTCCTTGGTCTTGGAGGTTTCTGCTAGCTGGGATTTAATATTTTCTTGAAGATCGACAATTTGGGAATCTTTATTGCTCAAGTCAGCCTGCAACAGACAGATGATAAGTTGTTCATATCTTCTTCAAAGTCCCAAGCACATAACAAGTTATACACTTGGCACTTGGGGGCTAATGTGGATTGCTTCTTAACTGATATTTTAAAGTCCCAAGGCTCAATACAAGTATTAAACTTGGCACTTGGGGGCTAATGCCTAATTGATCAGACAAATCAAAGGTGAAGGAAGTCAACAAGGACAAATTTTGAACCGAAAGTCCCGGTTCATCTTGAAGAGGTAAACCGGCCCTTGGGGGCTACACAGTTGAAGTCTGTTTTTCCAAAGTTCCGGTTCATCTGGAAGAGATAAACTGACCCTTGGGCGCTACAGTGGAGTTGATATACAATATAAAGAAAAACTATAAAGGGTTTTGAATGGAAGTTACCTCATATCGCTCCTTCATCAAGTTGACTAAACCGGCGTCATAGTCATGGCTTGTATATAGGCGGTTTAGGTATCTAGAGTGAAGATCTTGAGCGTTGAGATGAGCACAGCTTGACAGATCAGTCTTCCATTTGCCTTTCTCCAGAGCAGTAAATTCATCTTTGGCACTGTGTTTTGACAAAGCGACAGGGTTTCCAGGCGAAGTATGGCCAAACCTGGTAATCACAACATCGTCAGTTGCTTTACTTGGGCTAGTCGGTTTATCTGAGGCTTTGGTTGGGCTTGCCGGATCGGCGGCAGGACTTGGAGGATTAACTATTGGGCTTGGCGGATCAGCATGAGGACTGGCCGGGTTAACTTCTGGCGGATCAACATAAGTGTCCTGACCTTGAGGTACAGGATCATCCATAGCAATATCAGCATCTCCACCAGTACCTTCTGGGGTCCTCTCCGGTTCAAATTCCTGAGTGGGAGCATTCGTTTTTGCCTTTTTGCTGAGTCAGGCTTTGGCGCAGTAAATGGCAAACAGAGGTTAATATGGTAAACTGGTGCAAGAAAGCAAAGCTAAAAATATCACTCACCCAGGGACGGTCTTGAGAGGAGGCATTAGTGTGGTTGTTGAGTCGCCAGAAGATGAGTTGGAAGTTACCTGATAATTCGAATCAGACGGATTAAGTGGGTATCAGAAGCAATCCGCCAAAGGAAAAGATTGATTAGAAGAACAAGAGACCTCTAGACGACGCTTCTGGGTTGAGGTGTCTGGTAAACCGGAGGAAGTGACCTGTTGGCCACTGTGCCAGGTTGTGCGACAACTTTCATGTTGTTGTGTCTTCAAAGAAAATTGTGGATCCAAATGAGCAAGAGGACGTGAGCACGGCGAAGTCTTTGTATTGGTACATGATCTGAATCAGAGGAAAGGGAGATTACCTCTACATGGTCAGCACAGCTGGCTTCCGCATCATCCTGAGAATGATCATTGTCAATAAGATGCATAAAAAATGAACCAAGGGAATCAAGTTCTACCTCTGGTTCTGAATCTTCAATATCTTCGGGCGGATCAGAGGACTCGGCGGTTTTCTTATTTGCCGACCTCTTTGCTCTTGGCACGAAGAGCTCTCACCGGTTTTCCTTGTGGTTTTGACGGTTTGTCTTGAGGTTTCGTTTTCCAGAATGGGTCTTTGGACTGTAAAGAATAAACAAAAGGCTATCAGAAAAATGTTAAAGTGGAGATGGATTAAAAAGCAGAAAGATAAATTCTTACAGTCGGCGGTTTGTTGGAGGCATAAAAGGGGCGCAACCCAGTCTTGCTGCACTCAGCTATTAGTTCATCTAGCATCTTTTTGACAGACTCGGTAACCTCTTCGTCAGTCATCGCTATGTCAGTATGCCGTTGAGGATCATTGACATTGCCGGTTTATTCATGCATTAATCTGGTGCGGCGGCTTAAGGGCAGGATACCCCATGAAACCCAGCAATAGAAGAGATCAATACGAGTTAAACCGTTTGCTAGAAGAGCCCGGAGCTTAGCAAGTTGTGGCGCATAACTTTGTCGTTCTTGGGAAGTAAGCCGCTGAGGCAGTGGATGTCCATTGCTGAGTCGATGAGGACGGTAACCCGGCAGTTGGTTTTCATCAGCAGGAGCGGTGTTCTGGCAATAGAACCGTGTTTGATTCCAATCTTTGGGGTGACTGTGATGTTGGCATGAGGAAAATCTACTTCCTTCCTATTTTGAATCGACACTCCGCCAAGTTCAGTATTGGGGCCATCACAAAATTTTGTATGGCGGTTCAAGTGGAAGAAGTCTCTGAAAAGTTCAACGGATGGTTCCTCTTGCAGATAAACTTCACTAAACACTTGAAAGTTGCAAATATTGGACACAGAGTTTGGTCCAGTATCTTGAGGGTGGAGCTGGAAACTAGCAAGCACATCATGGAATTTTTTTGATCCGGGAGGGCTGAATCCTCGGTCCAGATGCTGCATAAACATGACAACTTCTCCTTGAGGTTCAGGAAGATTCTTAGGTCCAGGGACACGCCAATGAATGATTTCCTTCTTGGCTTAAGCGCCAGTCAGTACATATCCAGTAAGTTGTTCTTCTTTAATCTGGGAGGGGACCCAATTACAAGAAGAGAATTGTTTGGCCATTTTTTGCTGACAAACTGTAAAGGAAGTTCAAATGATGGTTCACAGTTCAAGATTGATATGTATAAACCGGTGTCAAACCGGGGGATTTTGTCGAAGCATATGAACATGTTAAACCAGATATTTATGTTCAGGTAAAGTTGGTGGTTTAAGTGAGGGCTAATGGTACTTGGCGGATTATCATTTTCTAAAGGTTAAACCGCCTACAGTAGAAGAAAAATTGCTAAGTGCTACACAAACAGGTTTCGCAAGCTAAGATTATTATTATGGATCTACCACAGTTCAGTAAAGTAAATTTTCTGAGCCCTAAAAATGGCGACGACAGAACACCAAATGTCTAGATGGATCTATCAAGGAAGGAAAAACTACTATGGCAAGGTAAACTAAAGCTACAACTTCGGCCGCAAAAGGAAGATGACAAGATCAGCTAGATTCAAGGAGATAGTAAGGAAAAGCAGAAGAGCACCAATGAACGCTGATGAACACCGAAGAACTACGAAGCCCTAATGCAGATCTGATAGTCGGGAAGAGGAGTACTTACCAGGGTTGCACGGCGGCGGAAGAGCATCGTAGGGTTCCGGTGAACAACAGGTTGATGCAGTGGCCTGGTTGGTGCAGAAGCTTGAAGGTCGAGGGCGGCAGCGGAGCTAGAGCTCTTCGGAGTCACGAGGAGGAAGAAGATGCGAAGAGGCAAGGGGGAAAATGGAAAGGACTCCCGGTCTTATTTATAAGGAAATGGATAAGTAAGCCGACGCGGAAATCGAGGAGCCTAAAAAGGGGGATTAGGGCATATCTGACGCCTCGATCTTCGAAGGTCAATTAAATAAAAGAAATCTTTCTGAGTTTTTTATGCAGATGACGTCATGGCGGTTTAAGGTGATTCTAGAAGATGATGTAACGGCGGTTTACAAGGACAACATGAAGATGTTCAAATCCGTATTTCTCTAAGTTGAAGATTGACATGAAAAAGTTCAAATCAACCTGGGGCTTAATGTTGGTGAAAGTGCGTTATATCAACTAGAGGGGGGTGAATAGGCGATTTTTATGAATTCTTCACTGAGGAATTTGCGGGTGAGGAAATTCCTTTGCGAAGAACTACTAGCAGCGGAATAAGTACTCAGAAGTAAACATAACAGAACACAAGCATAGTCATCATGATGAAATGAAGACAAGCACAGAGTACAAAAAGCTTGAACACAGGATAACACAAGATGAAGACAAACAGACTGAAGAAATTGAACTAAGGAAATTGAGAAAGTCTTCAGTCAAAGTCTTCAAAACAGATATGAACAAGCACACAACAACAGAGATGAGGAAATGAAAGAGTTGAGGAAATAGAACCAGTTAGCTCGGTGAATACAATGATTTGGTATACCAGTTCCAACTGCTGTCTCAGTTGTACATTTGGTTAGAGCAGCTGAGTATTTAAACTCGATGACACCCAGTCCCGGACACACAGTCCTCACCGTATTCTCCTTGAGCTAAGGTCACACAAACCTCGCCCAATCACTCGTGGTAAGTCTTCAGGTGACTTCCGAACCTTCACAAACTCGGTCACTCGGCGATCCACAATTCCTCTTGGATGCTCTAGACCTTGACACCTAACCGTCTGGAAGAAGAACAGTCTTCAAAGGAAACAAGCGTCGGATCCACGCAGGATCAATCTCTTCAGTGATGCTCAATCACTTTGGTGTTTGGTAGGTTTGGGTTTGGGATTTCCTCATTTGATGATTTTCACTCAAAGTCCTCGGAGGATGGGTTACTCTCAAATGACAAGTGTCAGTTTTTCTTGGAGCAGCCAACCAACTAGTGGTTGTAGGGGGCGGCTATTTACAGCCTAGGGAGCAGCCCGACATGATAAGACATAAATACCCTTCAATGATATGACCGTTAGGTGGGTAGATATTTTGGGACAGCTGGCGCGTAGCACAACAACGGTCGGAATATTTGACTCTCAAATACCTCAGGGCTATCATGTTCCTCACTTTGTAGGCAATTCGCACTGGCGAATTCCTAACTCCTCAGTCAGAACAAATTCCTCAGACACCAGAAGAACTTCGTCTCTGTCAATGAAGAATATGACTGAACTGTGTGAGATTTCCAATGGCTTCAATCGAAGGGATTGGTAGGTGTAGGATTTTGAGTTGAGCATCACTTGGAAATTTTTACTTTGTATTTCCACGACCCCCTTTTAACAATACGGTGTTTCCTATGACTCAATGAAGAGAAAATGAAACTATGAAATACAGAGTCTTCACGCTTCATGTTCCTCGAATGATTGCCAAGTCTTCAAGGTCGCACCAATTTCTACACTTTCAAAGTCTTCAGAAAGTCTTCAGATATCCAAAGTCTTCAGTTGAAGAACTTCATTTTTAGGGGTCGACTTTCTCTGTATATATCAAACTCCTCATAGACTTATAGACATGTGTACACTTACAAACGCATCAGTCCCTTAACCTATAAGTCTTCAATACACCAAAATCACTAAGGGGCACTAGATGCACTTACAATCTCCCCCTTTTTGGTGATTGATGACAATATAGGTTAAGTTTTCAACGGGGATAATCATATGAAGTGTAAATACTGATATTGAGGAATTTGATTGTAATATATAGAAGAACTCCCCCTGAAGATGTGCATAGTGAAGATTTTGCTTTTGAAGCAATGCACACTTGAAGAGTATAATCATGGAGATCTCCCCCTATATCTTGTAATTCATACACGCATTTGACATATAACATGAAGATTTGAAATGCATGATGAAATATGGTGACTGATGTAATTCAGCATGCGTGCATTAACATTAATGATGAATAAGCATGCAGAGGAACACAGCAAAAAGTATCAGACCACCATAGGCTTTAAGATTACAACTCGATCCAGCAAAGTCATCAAAAGAACGAGAGTTCTATCTTAGCAAAAAAAACGCCCATATAGAGTAGACCCGCTTGAAGACTAACTCAAAATTCTCCCCCTTTGTCATCGAATGACCAAAAGGGTTGAAAATGAGGACTAACGCTCCTGAGGAATATCATGAAGATGGAGGAGCGCCAGCGTTGTTGGGGTCTTGAGTCGATGAAGGGCCTGCAGCAGTGTCATCCAAGTCTTCAAACTCGTCCATTTCGTGGGATGAGGAATATGAACCTGCGACCAATGGAGGAACCTTGACCTTCTTGAGCTTCTTCGGCGGAGGAGCAGAACAGTCAAAGTCTTCTTTGAAGCCCGTTTGCTTCAGATCTTCTTCACCATACAGATGTGACAGAATAGCCCAGGTGCGATCAAACACTTCATGGAGGTAGTAATGGTTTTTCTCACTTCATTATGTGTAGAGGTCATGTTGTGAAGAATAGAGCCAAACTGACGCTTAACCCATTTGTGGTTCCGATCGACCTTCTGGTGAAGACTTAGAAGCATCTCACGGTCAGTCATCACACGAGGAGCACTAGCTTGAGGACTTGACTTTGGAGCATTTGCAGCAGAATCATGTGTGGCAGAGTCATCATTGGTGGAGTAAGATGCAGCTTTGCGAAACTGACCATCCAATGGATGAGTGCCTTCATCAATAATAGCAGGTGCCTTGCTCTTTCCTACAGGTGAGGATATGTCCGTTTGAGGACTTCAATCGGGGGCAAGAAGCTGCTATGGTTAAGATTGTCAGCCTTGTAGTTGAGTGAAGTCCTTGATCTGAGGAATCTCATGATCCATGGAGCATAAGGCTTCAGCTCAAACGGTGAAAGTGCAACATTCGCTAGATTCCTCATGAAGAAATCATGGTAATTGTTAGGGATGCCATGCATGATGTTGAGGAGCATATTCTTCATCATCCCCATAATTTCTTCATCAGAGGAGTCATGACCTTTGATTGGACTGATAGTCTTCGTCAGAATGCGATAAATGGTCCTTGGCACAGATAGCAAATCCTTCACGAGGAAATTGGTCCTTTGGGCTTGTCTAGGCTTCAGCAGCTTCATGAGCACTTGCATATTGTGGCCAGCGAGTTCACGCTCATCATACAAACAACAAGCACCTTCTGGTGGAGGACTGATTGGCAAGGCATGAAGCAATTCAGAGGCTGGTGCCTTGTAATGAGTGTTTTCGGTCATCCAGTCCAACACCCAGGAGTTGATGTCATGTGCTTCACCAATGATATGCAACATCGCATAGAACTGAAGAATTAGCTCTTCATTCCAGTCAACTATGTCAGTGCAGAAATTAAGCAGACCTGCATCGTGAAGCAAACTGAGGACCGACGTGAATCAAGGCATGGATTCCATGTCCACGTGAGGAATGTGCTCGTGGTCGAAGACTTTGTCCTTGTCGAAGAGAACTGAGGAATAGAAGTTGGCCTGGCTGGCAGTCCAGAAGCGCTTCCGTCTAAGAAGAGCATTGTCATACGGGTTGAATTCAGTGAAGAATACCCGCTCGCCGAAGAAATCATTAGCCTTGAATTTTGGCTTCTTTGAGAAGGGATCCTTTGGCTTGGGTTGAGGAGTGTCAGTGATCTGCTGTACCACCTCAGGAATCGCAATCTCAGGTTCCTCATGCTGAGGAATTTCAGGCTCTTCTGTAGATGCAGCCTGGGTCATCAATCCTTCATTCACATTTTCTTCAGCACTAGTGGCCGGAATTTCTTCATGGACGGACGGGGTTGCACGAGGTTCATCAGATCCCATATGCACTTCAGTAGCGGCTGGGGACTGAGGAACAGCTTGGAGAGGAGTGAACAACGGAGAATTGGGGTGCTGACTTTCCAAAAAGTCATCATTCAGTACGGGCAGTACGGGTGTGGTACAGCCGATGTCCACATCCTCATCTTCCATTTCTTCAACACATGCCTCTTTAGCAGTGAACTGAGGCATAGGTGAGGAGACAACTGGCATTGAAGGGATTCTATCCACTTCAATTTCTTCATCCAACTGCTCTATGGAAGCAGAAGAAGGAGTTCCTTCATCGGATTCCTCGGGAATCTCATAATCTTCACGAAACGGAACTAGGTCCTTTGATGGCATGAAGGAGACAGGAACGACATCAATAGGATTTTTAGCCGAACTTGTCAAAGGCTTCATTTTCTTCGGAGCTGAAGAATATGATGAAGCCGATGCCTTCCTCTTTTTCATTGTTGCACGCTCTACAGCCTTGGTCTTCTTCACATCTAATGCAGATGGAAGGATCGGAGCTGGTGTTGGCGCAGGAGGTCCAGAGGACTTTGGTTCATTTTCTTCAGGCGCAACTGTTTCAGTTGCCCTGACTTCTTCAATTCTTAAAGGCGCAACACTAGAGGATGCCCTAGCAATTTCTTCAGCGGCTGGAATGGAGTCATCAGCCCTGTTACTCTCATTTTCTTTAGCAGCCTGACTGTCATCATCGGTGCTGGCATGTTCTTCGGTAGGCTAAGCAGAGGCTTTAGCCTGAGGAATTTCAACTTGCACCAGAGCAGTGACAGTTGAAGAGAAAGTCTTCGTCAAATTGACGAACCGAACCTTTTCTCCCTTCCAATCAGCATAGTACCAATTGAAATCATCACTGAGTTGCTTGATTTCAGCTTGTAAAGCAATGAGTTGTTCAGGGGTAAGAGTGAGGACATTGTCCTTGAGGTAGTGCTGTTTCTTGTACTGCACTTTCTTCAGTTGTCTGCCTTGTTGATATTTCCACTTCTCTTCCTCAATGAAGTGAGTCAAAACATGACTTTGACCAGGAGTGAGGTTCATCTCCGGCAGAGGCGTGTTAGGGTCCTTGTGCCATAAGTCAATGAAATCGAGGATCAACTTAGGATCCAGAAGTAGTGGCACATTGCTGCCTTTGGCTCTAGCGGCCCTGGCTTGCCTATCTCTGATGATTTCGGCAAGTTCTTCATCATCAGAGGGGATTTGGAAGGCAACCTGCTTCTTGTGAGGACTTGGTCGAAGGCCTCGTCCAGCAGTGGCCTTTTTCTTCAGCAGAGATGGACCGGCTGAGGACCTTTGGGCAGCAGTGAAGCTAGCAGATGCTCCTGAGGCAATAGAGATGCCAGTTGTCCTTTGGCACGTGGCGAGATGCACAGGTGCCTAAGATTTGGTCGGAGTAGCTGAAGACTTTGTCGAAGGAACTGAGGACTTTGGAGGAGGAGGAGCAGACTGAGGAATTTGCCGTGACGGCTTTGAAGATACTGGCCTTAGGGCATTGCTGAGGAGCTTGGCTCTGAGGGCATTGAAGGAGAAGCACTTGACTTGTGGGCAGGCTTCTTAGGCATCGTCTTCCTGGGCTTACAAGCAGAGGCCTCAGCAGCGGTAGCAGCAGCAGCAGAATCTTCATTGAATTTCCTCACTGCTTCCTTTGCTTGTTTAGTCAGTTTGGCCTGGCGCCTTGCCCACTTATCAGCATAGTCCTCATCGTGCTTATGGCTGGTGGGATCCGCCAGTTGGCCAGGTGCCAATGGAGGTCTTGAGCATGGAGGGTTTAGCGCGACTTTCTTCATGTACTTGGGAGTAACATACCTGTACTCCCTCCATTCTCGTGCCCATCTCATCTCAATTTGTTGTATGCGCACTTTGCACTGATTCTTGTCCTCCTTGCCAAACTTGGCCTCATCTGGAGTGCATTATCCAACATAAATGTCCTCAGGGATTTCAAACGCTGTATTGACCTCAGGCCTCTTTCCTCCCTTCTGGGGCTTCTTACCATCACCCATTTTCTTCAGCTGAGGAATATGAGCAACAGAAGCTTCTGAAGAGGGATGCAACTTTTCTTCGAGGAACGCTGCAAATGAGTTAAGTTGATGAGAACCTAGTGATTCAGCTGCGGACATGTGTACCTGTGAACAGTGTATAGTTGTGAGGAATTTGGAGAGGTCATATGCGTTCTCAGAAGATTTTCAAAAAGAATAGGTTTGAGGAATATGACCAGATGAGTCTTGAAGAATCTCGCTAAGTGTTCTTTATCTTAGGTTCCAGAGTTGTACAGATTTGAAAATCCACACAACTGAGGAATCTTGAAGAAAATCATTGCTTAGAGAAACGAATCAAGAACGAATAACATGTGAGGTGTTTTAGTATGTGAAGATTTGAAGAATAAACACCTTTTAAGATTTTCAAGAAAAATGATGAATCAAAGCGGGCAATAAAAGTGACTTTTAATTACGCGAAGTGAAGAACTTGACGAACTGGGATGTGTTGAGGTGAAGTTCGTCCGTTTAGATCTTCCGCGCCCTAACTCGGCAGAGGAAGACAGCTACAACGGCGGCGGAGTGAAGAAATCCGCAACCGGCGCGAGTACGATGGCGATGAGGTCGAGGCAGTGAAGCTCTTCCTCACCGGCGACGATGAAGTAGCGGCGGCGCTAGGGTTTGGGAAGCTCGAGCGGGAGTGAGATCGAGCGGAGTAAAAGTGAAGTGAGGAAGAGGCAGGGGTATTTATAGCGGCAGTGAAAAACTGTGCACCCGAAGATTTCGGACGAACGTGCCCCTGGCCCTTCTCATTCACGTGACATGTGTCACCCACGTACTGTGAGGTGGCGATCTTGTAGGATCGTGGGTGAATAGATAAGTATATTATCGTGGAATGCGGAACAGTTTGAGCGGCAAAGCCGAAAATTTAGATAAGATTATTTTAAATTTCCGTTCGCAATTTCTTCAGCTGTCAAGGACACAGTGAAGATTTTGAACGAGTTTCAAATTAGAACGCACATGAAGAATTTGTGAATAGATTATATTGAGTTTAGCATAGAGGGGTAAGGGTCTGATCACATTCACTTAGCGGAAAAAGTCAACCTGAAGAATTAGCAATAAGTGAATGTCAGAGGACATAAAACTCATATATATATATATATATATATATATATATATATATATATATATATATATATATATGTACATATATATATATATATATATTCAACTAAACACAAACGATGGAAAGAGTGAAGACATTGCAAGTTGAAGAATTTGAAAAACTGAGGAATTTCAAAAACTGAGGAAAAACTCAAATTTTAAGATCTTCGACCTTTTGTGGTGGCGTAACCCATCGTATAAGAAAGTTGACTTCCGACACCGCGTACAATTGTCGTAGGGTTCTGAGAGTCAATTTCTTCGTTAATTTCTTCACACTTAGAGGGTTGGTCTTCATTGATTGAAGAAAAACGTTACTTCGTGTGTTGCGCCTCTAAGTCATCAAGTCAGCATAAGTGTTAGGATGAGTGTCCATTTTAGAGAACATTCGAAGATTCTAGGATATTTAGCTCACACCGCAACTTGCTAAATCTCTTCTCATCCAAGGGCTTAGTGAAGATATCAGCCAGCTGATCTTCAGTGTTTGCATAATCGATGGAGATATCGCCCTTCAACACATGGTCACGAAGAAAATGATGACAAATCTGGATGTGCTTTGTCTTTGGGTGCTGAACTGGGTTATGAGCAATCTTGATAGCGCTCTCATTGTCGCTGTAGAGAGGCACATTCTTCATGTTGATGCCATAGTCCTTGAGTGTTTGCTTCATCCATAGTAATTGAGCACATCACGATCCAGCAGCAATGTACTCAGCTTCTGCAGCGGAGAGTGATATGCAGTTCTGTTTCTTCGAGGACCAACAGACCAAAGATCGTAAGAGGAAATAGCATGTGCCTGACATGGACTTGCGGTCCACACGAGCGCCAGCATAGTCAGAGTCTGAATATCCAATGAGATCAAATGAAGAGCCCTTGGGATACCATAATCCAAGTGTTGGTGTGTGAGATAGATATCGAAGAATATGCTTCACAGCCTTATGGTGTGATTCCTTCAGTGTAGCTTGAAATCGGGCACACATGCAAACACTAAGCATAATATCTGGCCTAGATGCACATAGATACAATAAAGAGCCAATCATGGAGCGGTATACCTTTTGATCGAAGTCTTGGCCATTTTCATCAGTGCATATATGGCCATTTGTGGGCATTGGAATTTTGACTCCTTTGCAGTCTTGCGTGCCGAATTTCCTCAATACCTCTTTGAGGTATTTCTCCTGAGATATGAATATGCTATTTCGCTGTTGACGAATTTGAAGACCTAAAAAGAATTTCAATTCTCCCATCATAGACATTTGATATTCTTCACTCATCATATAGGCAAATTCATCACTATAACATTGGTCAGTACAGCCAAAGATAATATCATCAACATATATTTGGCACACAAACAATTCATCATCATAAGATTTTGTGAAAAGAGTTGGGTCGAGTGAACCGGTTTTGAAGCCTTTTGTCATGAGGAATTCCTTCAAAGTATCATACAACGTTGGAGGGGCTTGCTTGAGGCCGTACAAGGCCTTGTTGAGTCTGAAGACTTTGTCGGGATTCTTTGCATCTTCAAAACCTGGGGGTTGAGCAACATATACTTCTTCCTCAAGCTTACCATTGAGGAATGCAATTTTCACATCCATTTGTTGTAAGATAATATCATGATGGTTAGCATAAGCAAGTAATATGCGAATAGCCTCAAGTCTAGCAACCGGTGTAAAAGTTTCATCAAAATCAATTCCCTCAACCTGTGTGTAGCCTTGAGCTACAAGCCATGCCTTATTCCTCACAACAAGGCCATTTTCATCTTGCTTGTTGCGGTAGATCCATTTTGTGCCAATGATGTTGTGCTTGCGTGGATCTAGACGTTTAACCAGTTCCGAGACATTGTTGAGCTCAAACTGATGTAATGCTTCTTGCATAGCCTGAATCCACTCAGGCTCCAGAAATGTTTCATCTACCTTAGTGGGCTCTGAGATAGAGAACAAAGCAAAGTGCCCACAAAAGTTAGATAAATGTGAGATTTTGAGCGTGCGAGAGGACCTGGTGCTTCAATGTCATCAATGATCTTCTCAATTTGCACTTCGTTGGCAATGCAAGGATGAGTTGGTTTTCTTCGAGGAATTTGATCAGCATTCCCTTCAGGAGCATTTTCTTCAGCACCATTGTCGGTGTCAAAACCGGCGGATCTCGGGTAGGGGGTCCCGATCTGTGCGTCTTAGGCTGATGGTAACAGGAAGCAAGGGACACAATGTTTACCCAGGTTCGGGCCTTCTTGATGGAGGTAAAACCCTAATTCCTGCTTGATTAGTATTGAAGATATGAGTAGTACGAGAGTAGATCTACCACTAGATCATAGAGGCTAAACCCTAAGAGATAGCCTATGATGGTATGATTTTAATTGTGATCGGCCTTCTAAGGACCATGCTCTCCGATTTATATAGACACCGGAGAGCTAGGGTTTACATGGAGTCGGTTACAAGGAAGGAAATATAATATCCGGATCGCCAAGCTTGTCTTCCACGCAAAGGAGAGTCACATCCGGACACGGGCCGGAGTCTTGATTCTTGATGCTTCTATAGTCTAGACGATGTATACAGTCCTGCTGTCCGGATACCCCCTTATCCAGGACTCCTGAACCAGGCTTCAATGACGATGAGTCCGACGCGCAGTCTTGTCTTCGGCATATCAAGGCGGGTTCCTTCTCCGAATACTCCAAGGTTATTATCGAACACGTAGACCGTGTCGGGATCTGCAAGATGATTTTCACACACCATTGTAGGGAACATAGCATAAACCCGTTCTGCTGGCAATCTTCGTACATCGTGACCTTGCATCATGGCCTGGTCCAACACGAACCGGCATTTCCTGCTCCACCTCGACTCGCGTTGCGAGGCGGTTTTATTGGCACGTCCTGCCAAAGCAGAGATCGTGTTCCTCTTAATACGGGATCTTTCATCAATATGGGCATATGTGACCCCATGGCGACCGTTGGTATGATTCCATGTATTTTAGATAAGTCTCAAGCGGTCATGCTGAGGACTCTTGGTATTCATCCCTTTTATAAAGGGGTCAAGGCCTACACCTCTTTTCCACCTCTCCTGCTCCTTCTCGCACCTCGAGCTCCAACACTGAAAACCTAAACTCCAACACCCCAGATCCTCCAGTATGTCCGGATCCGATGCAACAGGCCGATGGGTGGCCTCCTTGATTCAAGAGGAGGACATTGCGAAGCTTAGGGAGGCCGGATACCTGACCGCCGATATCCAGCACAGGTTCCTGCTCCGGGGCAAGTTATCCTCACGCAGGAGCCCAACGAGAGCGTCGTGTTTGTCCCTCACTTCCTCCGAGGACTAGGCCTCACCCTCGACCCCTTTGTGAGGGGGCTCATGTTCTACTATGGCTTGGATTTCCATGATCTGGCTCCAGACCCATCCTCCATATCTCGTCGTTCATTATTGTGTGCGAGGCTTTTCTCCATGTCAACCCACACTTCGGCTTATGGCTCAAGACCTTCAATGTGAAGTCTAAGATGATCGAGGGGCGACATGCGGAGTGCGGAAGTGCCATGATAAGCAAGAACACCGATGCCCCATGGCCAGAGGGTTCTTTTCCGGAAGTATCCGATGTGTGGCAACGGAGGTGGTTTTATGTCATAGCTCCCAGAGGCACAAAGTGGGTAGCTGCCCCTGAGTTCCGCTCGGGCCCTCCGTAATAGTTAGCGTCTTCGACCAACATAGGACGAAATTATGGGCCCGCTGGCGATGTGCTAGAACTGCAGAATCGTATCCGGGAGCTTATTGAGAGGGACATAAATCTTGTCAGCATAATGCAAGCGATGCTAGTCCGGCGGATGTTGTTGTGCAAACGTCGACCTCTCCGGATGTGGGATTTCAATCCGGAGGGTCCACGGACTATTAAGCACTTCTTCAGCGTGAAGATCGAAGGAATGTGTAAATTATTCTTCGGACCACAAGTAAAGTGTCCGGACACTACCGAGGATGCGGGCCTAAGCTGCAATCGCCTAGATGCCCAAGTAAGTAACCTTAAAGCCAGACACTTCATTTATATTTATCATAACTATTATTCTAACAATCCCTCCGCGGCCAGGAATGGCTCGATAAAGGAAATAGAATCAGGTGTCCGACGCCACTTCCTGAAGGCTCGCCTGGTCCAACCATTGCAAAGATGCTGGACCGAGCGCTCAGCAAAATCCCTTCAGGGAAAGGCGAAGGAAAGGGCAGTGAAGCCGAACTTCACGCGCTGCGCATCCAGACCGGGGAAGACGCTACCCCTCCTATGGAGGATAGCCGGGAAGGGGAGGTCAAAGACTCCTCCCCACGCAGGAAGAAGAGGACCGCCTCCGAAGATTTGGAGGTGGAGACGCCCAAGCAAGGGAAGAAAACATCACCAAGGGGCTCTGTCGCGACGGGCACCCTCACCATGTCGTGCCCACCAACGGGCCAGCCCTCCACCGAGCCGTAAGTTTATTCATTAATTCGAAGGTATGGTGTTACTCCGAGATCCATAAGTGGGACTTCGTCTTTTGCAGTTCGGCGAGCAACTCTTCTCAACAGAGTTCATCTTTGGGGGACCTTCTTCCGGAGATGATGGAGAGTGAGACTCCACCCCCCTCTCTGCCTCATGAGGCGGGTGACACCGAGGTGTCATCACGGAGGAGTCCGGACCTGCCGAAGTCGAAGGCTAACACGTCAGCCGCCCTGAGCCCGGAGCGTTCGGCTCCCACGGGGGGCGATGAGAAGGGTCTAGCACAGTTCAATGTCCGGCCGGACGTATTGACGGGCCTTCTGGAGCGAGCCGCACTCTCGGAGGAGCACCGCTCTTTAATGAGCACAGTGCTCATGAAGATTGCATCCGCTACTAGCAGTTTGAATGAGGCATTTACAAGCCTTCTCAAAGGCTTTGAGGTATGTAGTGAAAAATGCACAAATTTTTGGTTATGAAGCGCGCGCTAGGTGTGCTCCCTATAGATATTAGCCCCTAAGACTCTGGTTGCCCGCCATAGGCGGCAAACGGGGGATCATATACTAATGGTTGCGCCGTATATGTGCGCAGGTATACAAGGATCCGGCAGCCGACCAGTCTGTTGAAGTTGCCGAACTAAGGAGGCAGATCGGATCCATTGATGCCGATATCACGCTGGTGAATAAACGGGCTGGAGGAGTCACAGGGTATGTGCTCGGTTTCCCTTATTATGATGTATAAGAGGGGCATAATATTAATGCAATGTGTTTGCACTGCAGATGGTGCTGCTGCCATGGAGGCCCTGAGGGCGGAACTTGCTCAAGCCAAGGAACAAGCCTGGGCTAGCAATGCGGCTGTCCTAAAGGCGGCCGAAGAATTGAGAGCCGAACAAGTTGCTCATCGCCAAAGTGAGGAAAAGATAGCCGAAATGGCTGGGGAGTTAAAAAAATGTCACCGACCGGTACGCACTCCTCGAAAAGGAGAATAAGGCTAGTTCGGCCGAGCTAGACAAGGCACTTAATGCCGCCAAGGAGATGCGGACCGAGATCCGGAGTATGCGGGAGGAGCTCCAACAGCTCGACAAAATCGTGGCTGGGGGCTCATACTTACTGCATACGAAGTTCTTAGATCCGAAGTATGCTCCCCTGGCTAGTCGCATGAGTCCTGCAGACGCATATGCGGACTTGGCGAATAGTACAGCTGACGCTGTCAAGTTCTTCGAGGGTCAAGGCGATGAAGAAGTGGAGAAGCTTTTCTGGTCGCAGTTCAATGCTCCCACTCGCCCGCTGCCACTGAATGAGAAGGTGGCTGCTATGGCGGAGCTCCATAGGCTGTCCGGGCTTGCAATGTGGTCTGTAATAGACCATCTTTGGCCGAAGGGGCCTAAGCCGGACAACTATTTTGGTTTGGTGCAGCAATTCCTTGGAGTCGTGTCTAAGATTGACGCCATGAGGAGGTCGGCGTGCATAGAGGGTGCGCAGATGGCTCTAGCCCGCGTTAAAGCCTATTGGACGGATATGGAGGCCACTGTAATAGCGACCCAGGATCCGGAAGGAGGCCAATATCCGGCCGAGCACTACTTGGTGCAAGTCACAGAAGGTGCCAGCCTAATAGAGGCGCAGTGCTCGAAGAATGTCTTATTTGAGTGATAAGCCGAATCATTGTAAAAAACAATGTTTACTTTGAATACAAGGCTATATTTATACTTTTTCCCTGAAAATATGATTGTGTCCCCTATACGACCGTTTTTATATGTATAGGTAGTCTGAAAGATAGCAGTCGTTGGCTTCAGCCCCCACGCATACAATGCGGGGGTGTTCGCGAAAAATATGCGTAATCACACTTGATCCAACGTCTTGGTCCGTTAAGGAGGTGATCGCACGCCGAACTAGGCAACCAGACTATATAGCTGTAACACTTTCGCTTAGCCATGGGACTCTAATGGTGGGGCTACTATGTAGCCCCTGGTACATCCGCGTGCATCTGAATATGGGTGCATGTGTACATGGCCGGGAAACGGCCCTTCGTTAATGCGGAGGAATCTTTAGAGATTCCGGTGAGTCTTCGAGTGGTTGAACAGTCTCTCGTTGTATCATGACAGTCAGTTTTCGGCTTTCTCTACTACGGCCCTCATCCGGAATAACCAGGGCACAATCGCAGTAGTTCTCCTTTGGCCTGCCTTAGCCGGTGATAACGGAACGTAAGGCGGCAAACCCAGGAGCCGGGCAAACCCAACATTTGACCAAAGACATGATTCAGAGCTGATGCATATACAGACAAACTCGTGACGCCGAACACTCCCGAGGGTATTCGGTCTTTGTAAAAGAAAATAGGTTGACGATAGCCTATTACAAGCCCTTAATTTATAGGTACGTGCAATTTAGTCTCCGTGGCCAAATGCCAATAACGGCGGTATCCTCTGTGGGTATAGAACCCATGGGATGGTTAAACAACAAGAGGCAGTAGAAAAGGTTTACACAGGGGATTAATCTAAAAAGAAACCTGTTGAACGGGGCCATGCTGCACGTCTGCGCCTTTGTCTCCGTTGTGCCGTATCCTGGAAGGGTATCGCGCGAACGTTTTCTGTGAAAAAAGGAAAACTCGTAGGAGAGTGCAACGTAAGTATGAGATTGATAATAAAAGTGTAAGATGTTGGCCTGTCAATAATGGCGAGGCAAGTGTGGGGCTGTGTTAAATATTTGCAGCCCATGGTTTCCGTTATGGCATTACATATACGGTGCCCGGTTGAATTTTATCCGGGCTACCGGACTCGTCTAACCGTGTCTGTGGTCTTCATGACCAGTCATGTTTTCTGATATTAGAGGTCGCTTATAGTCCGGCCGCCAGGGCCGTCGCGTATTCCTCTGCACGTGAAGCGCGCTCTGTGATTCCGCTAACGGTGATGACGCCACAGGGACCAGGCATCTTGAGTGTAAGGTAGCCATAGTGCGGCAATGCGTTGAAGCGGGCGAAGGTCGTTCTTCCTAGCAATGCATGAAAGCCTCTTTGGAAGGGTGCGATGGTGAAGAGCAATTCTTCGCTTCTGGAGTTGCCTGGGGAGCCGAATGTTACTTCCAGCACGACGGTGCCCCTGCTGTAGGCTTTAACGCCTGGTATCACCCCTTCAAAGGCGGTGTTGCTTTGGCTAATTCTGGATGGGTTTATCCCCATTCTGCAAACAGTGTCCTCGTATATTTAATTGAGACTACTGCTGTCGTCCATGAGGACACGGGTGAGACGGTATCTGTCGATTATTGGGTCAAGCACCAAGGCCTGTGATCCTCCGTGCCGAATACTAGTTCGGCCGTCCATGTGATCGAAAGTGATCGGATGAGACATCCAGTACTCAGATATGGGTACGGTGGGCTTTTCATCGTGCGCGTCTCTGAGCGCGCATCCTTGCCTTCTTGTGAATGTGTGAGTCGCGTGGATCATGTTTACTGTCTTAACCTCTCGCGGGAATTTTTTCTGTCCCCCAGTGTTCGGCTGGCGAGGTTCGTCCTCGTCTTCACTTCGTGTTTCCCTCCCTTTGTGTTCGGCATTTAATTTGTTGGCCTACTTGTAGACCCAGCACTCTCTATGGGTGTGGTTCACAGGTTTCTCTAGGGTGCCATGAATTTGGCATAGTTTGTCCAGAACTCTGTTCAGAACAGACAGTCCCTCTTTAGTGCCTTTTAATGGCTTCTTTTACTGATCAGGTCGAGAGTCCCTGACTCCGGCGTTGACCGTCGTGTTATCCGGGCTCTCTTAATTGTTTTGGCGTTTGTTTTTATTACGCCGTGGCTTCCCGTTGCCATCCCTTATTTCGGATGTGCTGGGGTCGCTAGTGACTTTACGGGCCAGCCAGCTATCTTCACCCGTGCAAAAGCGGGTCATAAGCCTTGTTAAGGCTGCCATTGTCCTTGGCTTTTCTTGGCCGAGGTGTCGGGCGAGCCATTCGTCACGGATGTTGTGTTTGAATGCCGCCAAGGCTTCGGCATCCGGACAATCAACAATTTGATTCTTCTTAGTGAGGAATCTTTTCCTAAGCTTGCGGGCAGACTCTCCGGGCTGTTGGATTATGTGACTTAGGTTGTCTACATCTGGAGGCCGGACATAAGTTCCTTGAAAATTGGCCCTGAAAGCATCTTCGAGTTCCTCCCAACTCCCAATTGAGTTTTCGGGGAGGCTTTTCAACCAGTGTCTAGCTAGTCCCTTCAATTTTAAGGGATGGTATTTGATGGCGTGGAGGTCATCTCCACGAGCCATGTGAATATGCAGGATAAAATCCTCAATCCAGACCCCTGGGTCTGTCATGCCGTCGTATGCTTCTATGTTCACTGGTTTGAAGCCTTGTGGGAATTCATGGTCCAGTACTTCTTCGGTGAAGCACAGGGGTTGAGCAGCCCCTATGTATCTGGACGTGCTGTGGCATGCAGTCGACTGTTGCTGTGTCCAAAGTTTATTGCAAACTGGTATTTGGCTTGTATGAGCGTTTGGGTGACCATAGTCCCTCGCCGGGGTGTGTCTTTTAGATCTATAGAGGGACTTGGCTGCACCGGCTTTCTTATCCGGGTGCTTACGTAGATCGTGCGAGGCGTTTGTGGTTGTTCTGTTGCGGTTGTGAAGCGGTACGTCTGGTCTCCCGGTCTTATTACTCTTTGGTGGAACGGCCTCGTCGTCGAATTCTGGCACTAGCTTGCACTTTAGATAGCTTTTCATATGGCGATCGTCGCCCTATCTTTCTTCAGTGTCTAGCACTTTATTCCATCTGCGACTTAGCTTTTCCTGTGCGGCCTTGAGCAGTTGCTTCTGCTTTTTCAGACTTCTTGCGGTGTCCATAAGCTTTCTGTGGAGGTTGTCTCGTTCCACTTGTTCGTCCGGGATGATGAATGCATCATCGTCCAGACTGTCTTCCTCTTCGGTTTCATGAGCTCGTCCCTCCGGATCATTGTGATCGGATATTTGCTCCGAACTTGGTTTGGCGTGACCTGGCTCATCCTGCTCCATCGCTGGGTCCATGTGGTCCTGGTTGCTTTCGGAGTTTACGGGTATATCGACCCTTCTTGCGCTCTTGTCGCTATTTTTGCAATTGCTGGACTTTGAGCGGCGTCTGCGCCGCCTTTTTGGCTTTTGCCCGGGTGTTTTATCTTTCGGATTATCGTTGTCATCCTTATTGGGTGTATCTACCATGTATACATCATGTGACAAGGTAGTAGTCCCGCGCCCCAGGGATTCTGGAGCTTCTTCTGCGTCGTCGTCCATATCGTCGATGTCTTCGTAGTCGAAGTCAAGCACGTCGGTTAAATATTCGATCATGGCGATGAAGTGGGTGGTGGGTGGGCCACGAATTCCTTCGTCGCCTGCTTCCCGCTCGGGCCGGACATAATTCGGCCCAGAGCCTCCTGACGAAGAAAGAGACTTTAATGAGTTCAGCATGTCGCCAAAGGGAGAGTGCTGAAAGATGTCCGCAGCGGTAAACTCCATTACCGGGGCCCAACCTGGCTCGGCTCGCTCAAGAGTGAGCGGACCGGGACCAACGACCGGATACGAGTCCGGGGGCCCGGGGTTACAGGCGTCCACAGAGGTGAGACCTGTGTTCGGCTCCACCGCCGATGTGTACGCGGCCTGCGGGGCAGGGTCTAGCCCTACGTCCTTGGGCAACACAACCTGTTCCGGATTTAGATCCGCGGTTATTGCAGGGATGATGTTCCGAGCACTGTCCGACAGTAGGTCTAGGTTGTGCTCGTCGTGACCGTCAGGCGCTCCTGGCACAGTGCCGAATCCTTCGGAGATCAAGTCTCCGCGAATATCCGCCGTGTAGTTCAAGTTTCCGAACCTGATCTGGTGGCCAGGGGCATCGCTGTCGATCTGCTCCAGATGGCCAAGGGAATTGGCCCGCAGTGCGAAGCCGCCGAACAAAAAGATCTGTCCGAGGAGAAAAGTCTCACCCTGGACCGTGTTGTTGACGATTGAAGGCGCCATCAAGCCTTGAAGCGATGACACAGAGGAACTCTCAATGAAAGTGTCACATCCCTAGCTTCTGGCATTGTACTAGGCTACTTCATGTGTGCATCATGTTTAAACTTTGAAAGAAACTCGAAATGGGGATTGCCTAAAGCCTAGCATTAAAGGAATTCACTAGGTTCAACCAAAATATTTCCAGTAAATCCAAATGGCTTTAAAAAATGTTCATCATTCTTGGAAATGCTGGATACAGCAACCAGAGGTGATGCACATTTTTCCATGACATATTTGGGCTCTAGACTAAATCATACTCTATTTGCATTTGGACATTTAAATGCTATTAAATATTTTAAATGCTCAAATAATCATAAACTAAAATGTTTACTGTAGGATATATTCCCAACAATGATCATGAGTAGTTTCATGATTTTTGGAAGAGTCTAAGTATTTTTAATAAAGCCCTAAAGATTACAGAAAAATAGAAAACAGAGAGAGAGAGAGAGAGAGAGAGAGAGTCCACAGAGAGAGAGAGACACTCAAGGCCCACTGCAGATTCAATGGCGACCCAGCCCACTGGCCTGAAGTGGTCGTCTTCAACCTCTGCCAGTAGGCAGAGGCGTGTCGCCCGCGCGCGCGCTCACCCTTGGCCACCTCCTGCTTCCTCCCCGGGCCTTCTAGCGACGCCACGGTGATGCCATGTGGCCCCTCACTCTCTGCTCTCTCCCTCGCCCTCTGCACCCTCTCCCGACCACACCCGAGCGGAGCTCGTCATCGCCGACGCAATTTACCGCGGCCACCGTCCATCCCGTGCCTCCCCGATGGGTCCAAAGGAACCGCCATCGCCAACTGCTTCTTCTACACCAACCCATTTGACCCGGGGAGCCCTGTAGCGTCTTCCCCAAGCTCATCCCCAACCTCCGGCCGCCGGCGAACTCTTCGGGGGTTCTCGAGCTCCAGTCTCCCCTGGCCTCGCCGTTGCCTCTACCGGATTCGCAGTGAGCCCTTGCCTCTTTCCCCTCTCTTCCCATGCTCGTCCGCGCCTTCTAGCCACCATGGCCATCGGAGCCCATTGCTCCTAGCCGCCGGCCATGTCGCCACATAGGCTCTGGCCGTGCAAGCAGCAGTCCCGAGCTTACCACTGAGCTCACCACACCCCCACGAGTCCAACGCGCCTAACCGCGGCTCCTGCATGCCCTGCACCCTCGATTTTTTCGACGCCCGAACGCCGGCCGCCGCACTTGCCATCACCGCCGTCGTTTTGGGCCATCTCCGGCGAAGCTGAGAGCACCACTGGACACGCGCAAGCGCCAGCAACCCGTAGCCACAAACTGCTCGTTGAACGGTGGCCGTAGAGCAAACCCGACGCGGGCACTGCCGCGGTCTGTCGTCGCCGGCGGTTAAACAACGGTGGCTGACGTGGCACCATTAGTTTAGGTGCTAATCATGTTTAGTTATTACCTGTGTCAATGACATGTGGGTCCCCGAGCATAATTAGGTTAGTCTAATTTTCTGTTAAGATTAGTACTAATCTGTGTGGACCCCACAAGTCAGCTTTGACTTTGGTCAAGTCAACGTTGACCAGTCCCACCTGTCATACACCCAAACTAGCCTGAGATACTGACGTATGGGTCCCATAGGTCAGGTTTGACCTGGCTGACCCAGTTGACCTGCTGACGTCACACCTATGTCATCTTGTGTGATGAACTTATTTTCAGGATTTATTCTTATATAGGAAATTCCAGAAAATATTGCAAACTTCAAAAATTCATAGAAAATCAACCGTAGCTCCAAATCAAATAAGTTATATATGACAAATGATCAGAAAAATTCAATCTACCTATCTGTACCATTTGCATGCATGTTAGAACACTTTAACCTTGCTGTTTAGGTGAAACAAGTTGATGCACTAATATGACCTCTTAAAATGGGTTTGCATTTGAATCTTTGGTTCAGATGGACTCATGTCAATCTGTTCTAGCTTGCATTAGCCCAAAACCCATTCATATTGCCATGTCATAGTATGCATCATATTGTGCATTGCTTTGATCGTGTTTTCTCTCTGTATGCCGGTGTTGTTCTCCCTCGGTAGACGTTGTACCGACGTTGTGATCGTTGACACTGATGAAGACTCAATGCTATCTTCAGAAGTGCCAGGCAAGCAAAACCCCCTTGTTCATTCTGATACAATCCCACTCTCTCGCTCTTGCTCTCTTTTACTGCATTAGGACAACAACGATTCATTTGTTATTTGCTGCGATAGTTGAACCCCTTATCCTCTGCAGGACCTGTCATTGCCACAGTAAATAGATGAAACCCACTAGCATGAGTAGGAGTTGTTTGAGCCCTGATGTGCCTACTCATTCATGCTTGTTTGTCATGCCTGCTAATGCTTAGAGTTGTGTCTGGTCTGATTCATTGGGGATGAATCGGAGGTGTGTGAACATGTCCTACTGTTGAGAGCTAAGTGTGTGAACACGATTTGGTAAAGGTAGCGGTGAGAGGCCATGTAGGAGTACATGGCGGGTTGTCTCATTGAAACCGTCCTCAGGAACTGAGTTCTGTGTTTGTGATCCATGAACAGCTACTACCACGCATTGGGCCCGAAACCAATGGACCCTCTCGACTTATTAACTACCCTCGCCCTCTGTCCAGGAGTTGCAATTAGTTTCTGGTGTTTGTAGGATATGTGTTGGAGGCCGTGCGTAGCGCTGACCCTAGGGGTGGGCTATGATGTGGTAGATACACCGTGGCACGATGTACCAGGCACCCGTTTGGTGTCTCGGGAACCCTGCATACATCGTTTGGGGCTGTGAGCAAAACTCCGGCCGGATCTCCTCGCGGATGGAACCCGAATAGGCGATAAACCTGGAATAGAGACTTGTGTGGTTAGTCAGGTCGTGGCCGACTCCCTCGCCAGGCTTCCGCTTGAAGGTTGCCGAGATACACGACGTGTACATGGTGGTAAGTGGCGAGAGTGTGTGTGAAGAAGTACACCCCTGCAGGGTTGTAAATGATCTATTCGAATAGCCGTGTCCACGGTAAAGGACTTCTGGGTTGCCTGTACAGTTCATAGACAAGTGAAAGTGGATACTCTAAAATGCGCAAGATAAGCGTGAGTGCTATGGATGGCCTTCTCGTAGGGAGACGGGAGCGGATCCATAGTGGTGTATTGAATGGTGAATATGTGGACTCGTGTGCGCCACCTCAAAAGTGTTACTTGCAGTCGTAGTTCAGGATAGCCACCGAGTCAAAGCTGGCTTGCTGCAGTTAAACTCCACCACCCCCTTTGTTGATAATGATGCATATGTAGCTAGTTCTGATGTAAGTCTTGCTGGATACATTTGTACTCACGTTTGCCTGTTTTATGTTTTGCAGAGAGATGTCAGTCTCGCTAGTAGTTCCTTGTGGACTTCGAAGTTTAGCTTGATACCTCAGCTACGATCTTGTGCCCTCGGCAGGATCTGGTAGATAGTCAGGCATCTAAGCCTTTTTCATTTGTAGATGTCTGTAATCAGGCATGTTAAGCTTCTGCATGTGTTTTGATTCGTATGCTCTGAATGTTGGGTCATGAGACCCATGTTTGTAATATCCCGCTCCTCGGAGCCTAATAAATAAATACTTGAGTCATAGAGTTATGTTGTGATGCCATGTTGTATTTACACATATCGAGCATATTGTGTGTATGTTTTAAATGCTTGGTATGTGTGGGATCTGACAATCTACTTGTTTATCCTTGGCAGCCTCTCTTATGGGGAAATGTAGTCTAGTGCTTCCTTGAGCCATAGTAGTCCGCTACAGCCCGGTTCACCGGAGTCCTGCTAGCCCAGCACTACTGCTCAGGATGCTTGCCTGGCCGGTATGTGATTCACTTCGTTCCTGTGTCTGTCCCTTTGGGGAAATTTCACGCGGTGATATCCGGAGTCCTGCCTAGCCTGCTACAGCCGGGTTCTCGAGTCTGTTAGCCCGTGCTACAGCCAGGATTCACATGTTGTTGATCGACATGCTCAAGTTGATTCATGTATGCTGTCCCCATGGGTTAGTGCCGCTTTGGGTTCATGACTAGCCATGTCGGCCCGGGTTCTCTGTCATATGGATGCTAGCGACACTATCATAAACATGAGCCAAAAGGCATAAACGGTCCCGGCCATGGTAAGGCGACACCGTAGAATACCGTGCGTGAGGCCGCAAAGTGATATGAGGTGTTACCGGCTAGATGATGTGACTTGGAATCGGGGTCCTGACAGCTTTGGTATCAGAGCTTGACTGCCTGTAGGATTACCAAGCCAAACTGGTCGAAGTTGTGTCTAGAAATGCTTTAGTTATGTAAGGGAATTGATTGTGGAAGGGAACGTAAGGCTCTTTTTACTCCTTATACCTCATGGCCTTCTGATCTGAGTCATCCTCTTCTCTTCTACGGGGATTAAGAACTAGGCTTCTCATCTTTCTATCAGGATCACGTGTTACTAACCCATAGACTTTTAAGATTGTTGGTTTTAAGCCCCAGTTCAGTCTCTACTACTTTCGTATGTTCATAGCTGGTCTCAGAACCTTGATATTGTGATGTTGAGTGGTCATGCCACAATTTTGCAGGATGTCTCAAATCATTTTGAGCATTTACAGCCGTTATGCTGTCCGAGTCATCCCAGATTTCTAAATAGTCTGATGCATTTGCAAATCCCTTCTCTCCGTTTCTAATGTTCATTTGGGCCAGATTAATCACACAAATTAGTGTGTTGAGGTACTCCGCTGCCTCGGTATATATGTTGGAGCTACTATTATGACCCTAGGTGTCTTAGAGAACCACCTAGTAATCTAGCCATGTTTTGTGTCCTGGTGTGATAATTCTGGCCACAATTCTCGAAAGCATTCTGTGATGCCATTTAGATAGTAGGTATTCTACTACTGGGTTTTGAACCCGAGATTCACCCCGCTTACCTCATGTTGATAGTGCTTGCTAGTTCCTTTAGGAAATTAGTAACCTTTGCATTAGTCCTCGAGGTCCGTGGTATTTCCTTTTTCCAAATACTATGAACCACTTACAACAAATGTTTGTTGGATCAAAAGATCACAACAGGAGTGCTCTCGATGGGCTCTCCATTCTATATTGCAACTCTGCCAGTTCTACTTTTCTGCATGGGTTATCCGGAAGAAATGTTGAGCTTCGCTCGACATACTAATCTATGCATCCACAACTCAGAAAATTATATGTTCCTTTGAGTTGTTCTCTTTAGTTGTATTCTGACCCTCGTCTATCAATTGATAGTCAGGAGTAGTCGTGCATTCGTGTTCATCAATGTCTTTTACTTCTGTGGTCCGTCAAGCCATTCTATTCAGAATGACTAGGAGAAACAAACTCCAGTACCTCATCCATATCTAGAATTTGGTCAAAGCGGTTGTATTCCATGAGATCAAAATGCCAATCCAGCTTTTGATTCTGTTCTACCTCGAGTATTACCCCTTTATGTCGGGATTGTCATGAGAATTGCACCATTTCTCATGAATTCTTGACGTAGTGATACTTCTCGCTATCATTATTCATTCCTCGGTCCCGTGTTGTTGTAACCGGAATGCCGACAAGTGAATTGT
Organism: Aegilops longissima; assembly: GCA_021605205.1. Taxonomy (NCBI): domain Eukaryota; kingdom Viridiplantae; phylum Streptophyta; class Magnoliopsida; order Poales; family Poaceae; genus Aegilops; species Aegilops longissima. The sequence continues at coordinate 428,371,217 of CM038680.1, forward strand.
GATGTGTGAAATCGATACTCCTAGCAACCTCGTTGCTTGGTAGTTAATGGACAATATTCTCATCCTTAGCGTGTTGGTTATTAAATCATCAAACTAAGATTGATCGTGCTACCTAGTCCTTATTCTGGTGCACTCTTTGATCAATGAGTTAGGTTTATATCAGTCCCTTGCTCTTTGATCATATCGTCTTGCCCTGAAAAGAAAGATTGTTCTCGAGCTTAGTAATATATCGGTGGTTCGTGATATTCTGAATATCTTCTCGGAAGTATCACCAGGTTGTCACCGACCGCTATGTTGAGTTAAATGATCAAGTTGGTTTTCTTGTAAACCACCCTTTCTCCAAGAATCATGTGTGGATACCCTGAGCTAGTTGGTTAAGCTAAACAACAACTTGGAGAGTTGGAAGATAAAAGCTTGTCTAACTTAGTTCATTTCCAAAGGGATATCTTGTGTTGTGTGTTTGTTGTAGAAATATGATTTCTTCATCGATTGGTCCTCGTGATCAGTTAATGGACCTACCATCTTAACCAAACTTTGACTTGAGTATGGGCTATCGTCAAGTCAAATCAGAACCAACGATTTTCGTAATGTTGTCTCACTCGCGGTTGAACCCTCGAGCATACACCATTACTTCTTTTGGTCTGACCAATGCTATCATCGTGTTCACATGATGGTGGAAGTCCAGTGATATGGAAATTCCGATGAGTTGCTGTTGAGTCCATCAGCAGCATTTTGTCTCCCCCATGATTCGTGTTAAACATTAAGCTAGTGTTGGAAACTTTGTAAGAAATGCCGTCATGTTCCGTTCATGAAGCTTATGCTTGGATGGAAGAAGTGACTTCCTCGAATTCATGTGCATTGGTGCAAGTTGTTGCCGTGAGTTCGAGAAAGGTTTGTTTTGTTTCCCTTGGAATCATCCCAAATCAGTCATGCATACGTGTGAAGTATTCTATGGTTTGGTAGATTAATTACCTCCACTCCATATGTGTTCCTAGCACACCAAGCCACTGATTGATTTGTTCAAGGAGAAGAAGTTCCTTCTTAGGATCCGGACTTATGCAAGGGCTTCGATATCCTCGATGGTGATTCCCAACCAGAACTCGGTAGTATTTTCATTATAAGACTACTATGTGGTCATTCTTGTCTTGGACAACGTGCTCACATGTATGTAGCAGAACCAGCTCATGTTTGGAGCTTGCTATCGTAGCTCATCTCCTGAGAGTCTCGCAACGTTATCTCGTCGGTTTGTGTTGCAAACTTTCTTCTCCAGACATGTTGTCTGAAATATTCCGTTACCAACCAGTTCTGAATCTCAGGCAGATATGATGGTAGGGTCATTCCCAGTATTTGCATTTTGTTCCCAGCTTGCACCCGTCATGGTGTCAGTCTGCCATGGGTCCCTTTCATTTCCGATGATAAGAAAAAATCATTCATTGCGTTGTCTTCAACAAGGTAGTCCACATCATCCATTCTAGTATGAGTATGACATTTCTTCAAGCTCCTTCACACGGTCGTTTGTGATTTTCCTTGGGCTGGTTTAGAGAGTTTCAATGATTTCTATATCAAAAGTAATTCTTTTTGCCACTCAAGGGATAATTCCACGAGCCACCCCCTCTAAGATGTCTCGTTATGGTATCATGGCAAATAGACTCCTCGCTAAGTTGACAACCGATCACCACCTCCTTAAGTGTGAAATTGTTGTCTACCTAGTGAACCTTCGTCATCCGCTTCACTCCATCCCTTTGGATGTATGTTCCATGTCTCAGCTCGATAGATGTTTCTACGTCTCATTCCGTGAGTTGATCTTGTGATCATTAGGATGATCCATCCATGTAGACATGTCTCACTCTTTTGTCCTCGTGTTGGATGAAGATCTCGAAAGCAAAGACGTCAAGATCGACTTCAGTTATCAAATCCACATCCTCGAGAAAGACATCTGGATCGTGAAGAATGTGTTAGCTTGTGTCCCTCTGTCTTCTCAACTCACGACTTGAATCTCCGGACGAGATTCTTGTTTAGTGGGGGTGAGTTGTCACATCCCTAGCTTCTGGCATTGCACTAGGCTACTTCATGTGTGCATCATGTTTAAACTTTGAATCAAACTTGAAATGGGTATTGCCTAAACCCTAGCATTAAAGGAATTCACTAGGTTCAACCAAAATATTTCGATGAAATCCAAATGGCTTTAAAAATGTTCATCATTCTTGGAAATCTTTGGATCTGATAACGGAGGTGATGCACATTTTCCATGACATATTTGGGCTCTGGATTAAATCATACTCTATTTGCATTTGGACATTTAAATGATATTAAATATTTTAAATGCTCAAATAATCATAAACTAAAATGTTTACTGTAGGATATATTCCCAACAGTGATCATGAGTAGTTTCATGATTTTTGGAAGAGTCTAAGTATTTTTAATAAAGCCCTAAAGATTACAGAAAAATAGAAAACAGAAAGAGAGAGAGAGAGAGAGAGAGAGAGACAGAGTCCACACAGCAGCCCACAGGCGATTCAGGTGGCGACCACCCAGCCCACCGGCACAAGCGGTCGTCTTCAACCTCTGCCGATGGCGGGCGTGTCGCCGTCTTGCGCGCTCACCCTTGGCCACCTCCTGCTTCCTCCCCGGGCCTTCTAGCGATGCCACGGTGACGCCCCGTGGCCCCTCGCTCCTCTCCCTCAGTCTCTGCTCTCTCACTCGCCCTCTGCTCCCTCTCCCGAGCACACCCGAGCGGAGCTCGTCGTTGCCGACGCAATTTACCGCGGCCACCGACCATCCCGTGCCTCCCCGATGTGTCCAGAGGAACCGCCATCGCCTTCTGCTTCTTCTAAACCAACCCATTCGACCGCGGGAGCCCTGTAGCGTCTTCCCCGAGCTCATCCCCAACCTCCGGCTGCCGGCGAACTCTTCGGGGATTTGCGAGCTCGAGTCCCTCCCCGGCCTCGCCGTTGCCTCTACCGGATTCACAGTGAGCCCCTGCTTCTTTCCCCTCTCTTCCCATGCTCGTCCACGCCTTCTAGCCACCATGGCCATCGGAGCCCATTGCTCCTAGCCGCCGGCCATGTCACCACCGCGGCTACGGCCGTGCAAGCACGCGTCCGAGCTTACCACTGAGCTCACCACACCCCCACGAGTCCAACGCGCCTAACCGCGGCTCCTGCATGCCCTGCACCCTCGATTCGTTCGACGCCCGAACGCCGGCCGCTGCACTTGCCATCACCGCCGTCGTTCTGGGCCATCTCCGGCGAAGCTGAGAGCACCACTAGACCCGTGCAAGCACCAGCAACCCGTAGCCACAAACTGCTCGTCGAACGGTGGCCGTATAGCAAACCCGACGCGGGCACCGCCGCGGTCTGTCGTCGCCGGCGGTTAAACACCGGTAGCTGACGTGGCACCATTAGTTTAGGTGCTAATTATGTTTAGTTATTACCTGTGTCAATGACATGTGGGTCCCCGAGCATAATTAGGTTAGTCTAATTTTCTGTTAAGATTCGTACTAATCTGTGTGGACCCCACGTGTCAGCTTTGACTTTGGTCAAGTCAACGTTGACCAGTCCCACCTGTCATACACCCAAACTAGCCTGAGACACTAACGTATGGGTCCCACAGGTCAGGTTTGACCTGGCTGACCCAGTTGACCTGCTGACGTCACACCTTTGTCATGCTGAGGCAATAACTTATTTTCTGGGTTTATTCTTATATAGGAAATTCCAGAAAATGTTGCCCATTTCAAAAATTCATAGAAAATCAACCGTAGCTCCAAATCAAATAAGTTATATATGAAAAATGATCAGAAAAATGCAATCTATCCATCTATACCATTTTCATGCATTTTAGAACAGTTTAACCTTGCTGTTTAGGTGAAACAAGTTAATGCACTAATATGACCTCTTAAAATGGGTTTGCATTTGAATCTTTGGTTCAGATGGACTCATGTCAATCTGTTCTAGCTTGCATTAGCCCAAAACCCATTCATATTGCCATGTCATAGGATGCATCATATTGTGCATTGCATTGATCGTGTTTCCTCTCTATTTGCCCGTGTTGTTCTCCCTCGGTAGACGTTGTACCGGCGTTGTGATCGTTGACAGCGATGAAGACTCAATGCTATCTTGAAGTGCGGGCAAACAAAACCCCTTGTTCATTCGATACAATTCCACTCTCTCGCTCCTGCTCTCTTTTCTTGCATTAGGACAACAACGATTCATCATTATTTGCTCGGTAGGTGAACCCTTATCCTCTGCATGACTGTCATTGCCACGAGAAATAGATGAAACCCACTAGCATGAGTAGGAGTTGTTTGAGCCTGATGTGCCTACTCATTCATGCTTGTTTGTCATGCCTGCTAATGCTTAGAGTTGTGTCAGGTCTGATTCATCGGGGATGAATTGGAGGTGTGTGAACATGTCCTACTGTTGAGAGCTAAGTGTGTGAACACGATTTGGTAAAGGTAGCGGTGAGAGGCCATGTAGGAGTACATGGTGGGTTGTCTCATTGAAACCCTCCTCAGGAACTGAGTTCTGTGTTTGTGATCCATGAACAGCTACTACCACGCATTGGGACCGAAACCAATGGACCCTCTCGACTTATTAACTGCCCTCGCCCTCTGTCCAGGAGTTGCAACTAGTTTCTGGTGTTTGTAGGATATGTGTTGGAGGTCGTGCGTAGCGCTGACCCTAGGGGTTGGCTACGATGTGGTAGATACACCGTGGCACGGTGTACCGGGCGCCCGTTTGGTGTCTCGGGAACCCTGCACACATCGTTTGGGGCTGTGGCGAAACTCGGCGGATCTCCTCGCGGATGGAACCGAATAGCGATAAACCTGGACTAGAGACTTGTGTGGTTAGTCAGGTCATGGCCGACTCCTCGCCAAAGCTTCCGCTTGAAGGTTGCGAGATACACAATGTGTACATGGTGGTAAGTGGCGAGAGCATGTGTGAAGAAGTACACCCCTGCATGGTTATAAATGATCTATTCGAATAGCCGTGTCCGCGGTAAAGGACTTCTGGGTTGCATGTATAGTTCATAGACAAGTGAAAGTGGATACTCTAAAATGTGCAAGATAAGCATGAGTGCTATGGATGGCCTTCTCGTAGGGAGACGGGAGCGGATCCATAGTGGTGTATTGAATGGTGAAAATGTGGACTCGTGTGCACCACCTCAAAAGTGTTACTTGCAGTCGTAGTTCAGGATAACCACCGAGTCAAAGCTGGCTTGCTGCAGTTAAACTCCACCATCCCCTTTGTTGATAATGATGCATACGTAGCTAGTTCTGATGTAAGTCTTGCTTGGTACATTTGCACTCACGTTCGCCTATTTTATGTTTTGCAAAGAGATGTCAGTCTCGCTAGTAGTTCTGTGTGGACTTCGATGTTTAGCTTGATACCTCAGCTACGATCTTGTGCCCTCGACAAGATCTGGTAGATAGTCAGGCTTCTAAGCCTTTTTCATTTGTAGATGTCTGTACTCAGACATGTTAAGCTTCTGCATGTGTTTTGATTTGTATGCTCTGAATGTTGGGTCATTAGACCCATGTTTGTAATATCTCGCTCCTCGGAGCCTAATGAGTAAATACTTGAGTCGTAGAGTTATGTTGTGATGCCATGTTGTATTTACACATATTGAGCATATTGTGTGTATGTTTGAAATGCTTGGTATGTGTGGGATCCGACAATCTAGTTGTTTATCCTTGGCAGCCTCTCTTATGGGGAAATGTAGTCTAGTGCTTCCTTGAGCCATAGTAGTCTGCTACTGCACAGTTCACTGAGTCCTGCTAGCCCAAAGACTACTGCTTAGGGGCGCTTGGTAGCGGCATGTGATTCACTTATTTCTGTGTGTCCCTTGGGAAATGTCACGCGGTGACATCCGGAGTCCTGCCTAGCTCTGCTACAGCCGGGTTCCCGAGTCCTGTTAGCCCAGTGCTACAGCTTCGGATTCACAGCTGGCGGCGAAACGTGCTTGAAGTTGATTCATGTATGCTGTCCCCATGGGTTATTGCCGCTTTGGGTTCACGACTAGCCATGTCGGCCCGGGTTCTCTGTCATATGGATGCTAGCGACACTATCATATACGTGAGCCAAAAGGCGCAAACGGTCCCGGGCCATGGTAAGGCGACACCCGTGGGAATACCGTGCGTGAGGCCACAAAGTGATATGAGGTGTTACCGGCTAGATCGATGTGACTTGGAATCGGGATCCTGACAGAAAGCACCAATGTCGGTGTCAAAACCGGCGGATCTCGGGTAGGGGGTCCCGATCTGTGCGTCTTAGGATGATGGTAACAGGAAGCAAGGGACACAATGTTTACCCAAGTTCGGGCCCTCTCGATGGAGGTAAAACCCTACTTCCTACTTGATTAATATTGAAGATATGAGTAGTACAAGAGTAGATCTACCACGAGATTGTAGAGGCTAAACCCTAAGAGCTAGCATAGGATGGTATGATTGTAATTGTGATCGGCCTTCTAAGGACCATGCTCTCCGGTTTGTATAGACACCGGAGAGCTAGGGTTTACATGGAGTCGGTTACAAGGAAGGAAATATAATATCCGGATCACCAAGCTTGTCTTACACCCAAAGGAGAGTCCCATCCGGACACGGGCCGAAGTCTTGAGTCTTGATGCTTCTATAGTCTGGACGATGTATACAGTCCGGCTGTCCGGATACCGCCTTATCCAGGACTCCCTCAACCATTTTCTTCAGGTGCGCCAGCTCGGTGATCATCATGATCTGGAATGAATTCTTCAGCAGATTCTTCGGTAGGAATGACATCCTCAGAAGCCTTGAGTTTTATAGAATCCTCAGGTGTTGGTTCATCTATCACAGATGGTAGGTGCTCTCTTTGCGAGCCATTAGTTTCATCGAACCGCACTTCTACAGTTTCAACAACTTTGTGAAGAACGTTGTTCAATACTCTATAGGTGTGCGAGTCCTTTCCATAACCAAGCATAAAACCTTCATGTGCTTTCGGTGAGAATTTGGAAGTGTGCTGAGGATCTCTAATCCAACATTTAGCACCAAAGACTTCGAAATAACTCACATTGGGCTTTTTGTCAGTGAGGAGTTCATAAGCAGTTTTCTTGAAGAATCTGTGAAGATATACTTGTCGGATTTCGGGTTCCGGCAGATCCTTGAGGTTCGAACACTGGGGTGCGCGTGGAGATCCAACCCTCCACCGTCTCGCACCTTTCCGAATCGCTGGGACCTAAACTACTAGACGGAACAGCATAAGAGACATGAGATTTATACTGGTTCAGGCCACCATTGTGGTCTAATACCCTACTCTAGTGTGTGGTGTGGTGGATTGCCTCTTGGGCTGATGAGGAACAATACAAGGAAGAACAGCCTCGCGAGGGTCTGTTCTTGGCGGGTGTGATGAACTGCTAGGTGGTGTTCAGTCGCTCTAGCTACTGGTTTCTTGATGAGGATTCCGGTCCCCTGCCCTGGGGGTGGCTACTCCTATTTTATAGGCGAAGGCCCTGGGCTCTTCCTAAATATTGAGCGGGAAGGGCGCCAACAATTAGCCATTTTGAAGCGGAACAGCGGGTACACTTATCCTGACTAAAGTTGGTCCTCGCCTGCCAAAGGCTCTGGTGATGACGCCTGCTTGGGCTCCACGAGGACTCCCTTCCAGCCGTTGGGCTGGTCTTGGTCTTGTTGCACCGAAACGGATGCCTTTGCTTGATGCTCTCGCCTGCGCTTGCTCCCTTTGCACCAAAGAGGAAAGGAGGACGATGCGTGGGCTGGCGCCCGACTTGCGCCCTTGGTCGTCATGGCTTGCGTCATGGGCACCTCGCGAGGTACCCTGCGTTGAACTCTCCGCCTCCTCATGAGCCAGCCTCACGAGGCCGTGCCTGAGGAAGCTCCTTGTCGTCCGCCCCACGAGGCTTGGCCCCTCGCGAGGGTCTTGAGCTTGCGTTGATGAATATGGGTCGTCTGGGCCTCCTTGAGCCACGCCGCAGGCCGCAGCGAGCAAGTCAGGGACCCCTGTTCCCGAACGCCGACAGAGCCCCGGCCTGGCGCGCCCGAACTTGGCCGGCAGAGGCGAAAGGGCAAGTCTGAAGCATCGCAGGCCCCTAACAGCCTGCGGCCTTGGGCGATGTGTGGCAGTTGATTGGACGCGTGCACACTGCTTCCCCATGAGGCCTCGGTAACCGCCCGGATTCGACAAGTCCCTGCATGCAGAGTCGGTCATGATTACCGGTGATCGTGGAGGCCGTTGGTTGGCCTTCGCCGGCTATAAGTACGGAACGGCGCGCACCCTTCCAGTCTATCCTTTCTTGTCTCTCCTTCTTCTCCATGGCTCCATCAAGGAAGTTCTCGGCCGCAGAGAAGGGGAAGGGCCGTCAGGTCGAGTCTTCCTCTACTCCTCCTAAGCATGGTCGAGGTCGCCCTCGCAAGCATCCCGTGGCCTCCACGGCGGTCCCCCGCGGCCGTGGGGGAGGATCTCAGCGAGGCGACGAGCGTGTGGCCATGGTCGGAGGGCGTGCCCCGGCCGCGCGTCCCCCGAGGCCGCGCCTCCATGCTGCTGAAGCGCTGCCGGAGTTCATGGTGAGGGTGGAGGAGCCGTCTGGCGTCCGGCTTCAGCTCCCTCGCTTCCTCCTGGGTGAGCTCCCAGCTGGCACACTGGGTGGCCTCTGGCTCCACGCGGATGGCTGCTGCAGCCGGGCTTCGTGGGCTTCTCTGGAGATCTCTCTGAGGAATCTGTTCTGACCAGCTGTGGCGGACGCGTTCGCTCACAGTGGTCTTCGCCGCCGGTGCTCCCTGCACTTCAAGTACGACGGCGACGCCACCCTCTACGTGAGGGTGTTCGGGGAAGACGGTCGCCGCAATGGGTGCTGCCCTGAAGACGACGACCGCGGCCGAGGACTCAGCCCCGGCGTGGATGGAGAGGGCAGCGCACGGGCGGCTGGTGAAGCCCATGACTCCTCACGCTTCACCAGCTCTTCTTGGTGGTGATTCTTCCAGCGACGCGCGCCCAGCCCCCACGCCGCGCTGCTTGGGGGTGGCAGCGGTCCGCTTGCCGCCCGCCCAGTGAAGCGAGAGGAGTCCGCTGAGCTCCGGAGACAGCTCGAGCCTTCCAAGAGGGCGCACAGGCGTGCTTCATCTGCTTTTGTCCTTTTCCTTTCTTTTCTCCTGCGCAAAAGGCAACAATGTGGCCCCGATAAGCGAAGTTTAGGTTAACGCCGTTAATTATTGTCTTGCTTTTGTTATCCTGATCTCGTTCCTTTACATTTATCGCCCATTCGCAAGTGAACTCCAGCCGTGGCATGGGGCGACCGATCCAGCCCCGTGTTAGCGTTGTCTGCCCGTGAGGCATGGTCGGAGGGGTGCTCCAGCTGTGGACCAGGCCGTGAAAACTTGAGCGATAGGGGTAGGAGCGCTCGCGAGGGCTCCCGAGGCTTCGCCTCATGAGTCCCCACGCAAGAGAAATCGAGCGCGAGAGCGAAAAAGATCGAAGAACCACGGACCAAAAGATGGCGATAGTTTCGATAAAAACTCCAAATGGGAATAACTAGTCAACTGCAAAAAGCAAATGAAAAAGACGCATCCGGCACCTAGTCTAGTCTTGACGTCTTCTCACCAGTAGCGGAGCTAAGTGCTGCCATGGGCGTGGGAGGGAGCCCGGGGCTGAGGCCGGCACTGAGACTCAGGCGTGTACAGCCCCAACTCATTATTACGTGAGAGTGTCACGGGCGGCGAGCTTCACAGGCGTTGGCCCTCTTCACGAGCTCGGGCCTTTCTTCCGAAGCGAGCTTCACGGCGTTAGCCCTCTTCACGGGCTCCGGGCCCTTTCGAGCAGCAGCCTTCACAGGCTTCTCCTTCTTCACGAGCTCTGGCCCTTTTCCAAGAGAATGAGCTTCACAGCATTCGCCTTCTTCATAAACACCGGGCCTTTTCCAAAATAATGAGCTTCACAGGCATTCGCCTTCTTCACGAACCTTTGGGCCTTTTCCAAAAGAATGAGCTTCATAGGCGGTCGCCTTCTTCACGAACCTTTGGGCCTTTTCCAAAAGAATGAGCTTCACAGGCATTCGCCTTCTTCACGAACCTTGGGCCTTTTCCAAAAGAATGAGCTTCACAAGCATTCGCCTTCTTCACGAACCTTTGGGCCTTTTCCAAAAGAATGAGCTTCACGGGCATTCGCCTTCTTCCACAGCACCTTTGGGCCTTTTCCAAAAGAATGAGCTTCACAGCATTTGCCTTCTTCACGAACCTTTGGGCCTTTTAGGGTAAAACCTCCGGAGGTGCTTTGGATGTTCCACGCGTTCTATATAGGTACTCCCTCTTGAGTCTCCAAGCGCCGCGGAGCCAGGCACAGAAACATGAAAAACCTTGAACAGGCCCTCCCACATGGGAGAGAGCTTATGCAGTCCCTCCCAGAGAGGACCGGCGGAACACGAGGTCTCCTACCTCGAGAGTTCAGGGCGGATGTTGCGGCGGTGGTATCGCGGAGTGCTGCTGGTACCTTGCCGCTCATGCGCCAGCTTCTCGACGCTCCTCCCCAAAGACGAGGGCCGTCCCCCGCATGGCGTCCTGCAAGGTTTCATCGAGCGCCAGGACCCGCGCAGATCGACGCTTGACCTCGTGAGGGAGGACCGCTTCGGCTCCGTAGACCAGGAAGAAGGGGGTCTCTCCAGTTGGCTTGGTTGCGGTCGTGCGGATGGACCACAACACGGACGGAAGCTCGTCATACCAGCCTCTACCGCAGGCCTCCAGTTTCTTCTTGAACGTCCTGGTCTTGAGGCCTCTCAGGACCTCTGCGTTGGCCCGCTCAGCCTGTCCATTGCTGCGGGGGTGCGCCACCGAAGCGTAGCATATCTACGTCCCAAGGTTAGCGCAGTACGTTTTAAAAAGGTTACTGGTGAACTGCGAACCGTTGTCGGTGATGATGCGGTTCGGCACTCCGAACCGGCTCACGATGCCCGTGATGAAGTTGACCGCAGAACCAGCGGGGATGGTGCGGACGGCCTCGACTTCGACCCACTTGGTGAATTTGTCGAGGTGGCGTAGAGTGGCGATAGCCCCTGGCGCCGAGGAAAAGGGCCGGATGTCCAGCCCCAGACCGCGAATGGCCAAGTGAGGGGGATGGTTTGCGATCCTCCTGGCGGGCTGGTGGATCTGCTTGGCATGGAATTGGCAAGCCTCGCAAGCCTTCACGAGTTCAACAGCGTCATTGGCGCGATGGGCCAATAGTAACCGCTGCGGAGCATTTTGCCGACGAGGGCCCGTGGCGGCGAATGGTGCCCACAATATCCACCATGTATATCTGCCAAGAGTTCCTTCCCTGTTCCTGGTGATGCAGTAGCGAGGATCGTCGTTGATCGTTTCGGTGAGCTCTCCATCCATGATGTTGTATGTCGTGGCTTGCCGCGCCACACGCTCTGCCTCCTCCTCTTTCTCGGCAAAGTTCCATGCGTTAAGTAACTCTTGAGCTCCGTGATCCAGCACCCTCTTAAGGTTCCATCGTTAGGAGCAAAGGCGTGCTCTCGAGGCCGGGCCACGTGTGGGGCTCCCGAGGCAGGTGGTGAGGAGCTCCACCCGAGGCTGTCTGCTGTGCTTGATAACGGCGGCGGGGCTGAGGGCTTGAAGAGCCGTTCCTCAAAGACGCCCGGCTCTGGGGTAACCTCCTGGAGGCTCGTTTGGCGATGTCGTCGGCCTCTTGATTGGTGCCAGGGCACGTCTGCAGCTCAACCCCGAATAGTTTCTCCATCCTGCGGACCTCCGCAAGGTAGGCCTCCATGTGTTCATCTCTTGGCTCGTACACCTTGTTGGAGAAATTGACAAGGAGCTGCGAATCGCCCTTCATGGTAGGCGCTTCACCCCAGGGCAGCGGCAGCCTCGCACCCGCTTATCAGCCCCTCGTATTCTGCTATATTGTTGGAGACCTTCTCGCCCTCTTTGGACCTGAGTTACCTGCACGCATAGTAGAGCTTGTCTGAGAGGGAGATATGAGCACCGCCCCAGCCCCAGCCGCCTGCGGAGAGAACTCCTTGAAGTACATGACCCAACCTTACGGCGCTTTCGCTTCACAGGGAGAGGATCGATCCTCGCCGCCCCGAGGCCCGGTGCTTCTGTCCATTCGGCCACGAAATCTGCCAGCGCGGCCCCCTTGATGACTCTGGTGGTACTGAACTCGAGCTGGAATGCTTGCAGCTCAATGTTCCACTCGGCGACCCTTCCGGCCGAGTTGGGGCTCCTGAGCACCCTCTCCAGGGGGTATGCCGAGATAACCTTGATTGGATGACCCTGGAAGTAGTGCCGCAGCTTGCTTGAAGCCACCGACAGCGCGAGGAGGAGCTTCTGCGGCATGGGGTACCGTGCCCTCGCATCCCGTAACACTGTGCTGACGAAGTACACCGGGTGCTCGATGAGGCTAGGGGCGTCGGTGCTGGTGGCGTCTTCCCGAAGCTGTGGTGCCTCCCGAGGCGACGGCGCCTCCGGAAGCTGGGTGCTTGGATGGGGGGCCTCTCCCGCCCTTGGTGTGCTCTGCTGCGACGGCTGATCTTCTTCCATTGCGGTTCTGGCTTCTGCGAGTTCCTTCTGATTCGGCCTTGCCTTAGCTCGGGTGGCCGCCGTGGTCTTGGCCCGACGCTCCTCCCTAACTGCCACCAGGGCTGCGCTAGCGGAGTAGGGAGTGGCGGCGAGGTAGAGTACCAAGGGCTCCTGAGAGCGCGGGGCCACCATCACTAGAGGGCTGGTCAGGTACCTCTTGAGGTCTTGGAATGCTTTGTCGGCCTCTGCAGTCCATTCGAAGGGCCCCTTTTTCTTCATCAGCTGGAAGAAAGGCAGCGCCCGCTCCCCCAATCGGGAGATGAAACGGCCCAGCGTCGTTACGTGCCCCGTGAGCTTCTGCATTTCCCTGAGGGTCTTTGGTGGGCTCATGTCCTCAACTACCTTGACCTTTTCTGGGTTGGCCTCGATGCCTCGATGGGACACAAGGAAACCCAGGAGCTTGCCTGAGGGAACTTCAAACACAGACTTCTCCGGGTTGAGTCGCAGGCTCACTGCGTTGAGGCTCGCGAAGGTTTCTTCCAGGTCTTGTATCAAGGTCTTGGCCTCGCGAGACTTCACCACGATGTCGTCGATGTAAGCCTCCACATTCTTCCCGAGCTGTGGGCCCAAGGTGATGTGCATGAGCCGCTGGAAGGTTGCCCCCGCGTTGCGCAGCCCGAATGGCATGCATGTATAGCAGTACACTCCACACAGGGTTAAGAAGGCTTTCTTTTCCATGTCTTCCATGGCCATCTTGATCTGATGATAACCGGAAAAGGCGTCCAAGAAGCATAACAGGTCACACTCGGCGGTGGAATCGACGATCTGGTCGATGCGAGGGAGCGGGAACGTGTCCTGCGGGCATGCTTTGTTGAGGCTGGTGAAGTCGACACACATGCGCTCCTTTCCTCCCTTCTTTGGCACCACCACGGGGTTGGTGTTGGAAATATGCCCTAGAGGCAATAATAAAAGTATTATTATATTTCCTTGTTCATGATAATTGTCTTTTATTCATGCTATAATTGTATTATCCGGAAATCGTAATACACGTGTGAATACATAGACCACAATATGTCCCTAGTGAGCCTCTAGTTGACTAGCTCGTTGATCAACTGATAGACATGGTTTCCTGACTATGGACATTGGATGTCGTTGATAACGGGATCACATCATTAGGAGAATGATGTGATGGACAAGACCCAATCCTAAGCATAGCACAAGATCGTGTAGTTCGTTTTGCTAGAGCTTTTCCAATGTCAAGTATCTTTTCCTTTGACCATGAGATCATGTAACTCCCGGATACCGTGAGAGTTCCTTGGGTGTACCAAACGTCACAACGTAACTGGGTGACTATAAAGGTGCACTACAGGTATCTCCGAAAGTATCTGTTGGGTTGACACGGATCGAGACTGGGATTTGTCACTCCGTATGACGGAGAGGTATCACTGGGCCCACTCGGTAGTGCATCATCATAATGAGCTCAAAGTGACCAAGTGTTTGGTCACGGGATCATGCATTACGGTACGAGTAAAGTGACTTGTCGGCAACGAGATTGAATGAGGTATTGGGATACCGACGATCGAATCTCGGGCAAGTAAAATACCGATTGACAAAGGGAATAGTATACGGGGTTGATTGAATCCTCGACATCGTCGTTCATCCGATGATATCATCGAGGAGCATGTGGGAGCCAACATGGGTATCCAGATCCCGCTGTTGGTTATTGCCCGAGAGCCGTCTCGGTCATGTCTGCATGTCTCCCGAACCCGTAGGGTCTACACACTTAAGGTTCGGTGACGCTAAGGTTGTATGAATATGAGTATGCAGCAAACCGAATGTTGTTGAGTCCGGATGAGATCCCGGACGTCACGAGGAGTTCGGAATGGTCCGGAGGTAAAGATTTATATATGGGAAGTCTTATTTTGTCGCCGGAAAAGTTTCAGACTTTATCGGTATTGTACAGGAGTGCCGAAAGGGTCCGGGGTCCACCGGGGTCCACCTGCCCGGGGCCACATGGGCTGTGGGGGTGCGCCTTGGCCTATATGGGCCAAGGGCACCAGCCCCAAGAGGCCCATGCGCCAAGGAGACTTGGGGAGGAGAGTCCTAAAGGGGAAGGCACCTCCAAGGTGCCTTGGGAGGATGGACTCCTCCCCCCTTGGCCGCACCCTTCCTTGGAGGAAGGGCAGGCTGCACCCTCCCCTCTCTCTTGCACCTATATAAAGGGAGGGAGGGAGGGGTGGCCGCACCCAAAGCCCGGCGCCTCCTCCTCCTGCAACACCTCCTCCTCCTCCCGTGGTTGCTTAGCGAAGCCCCCGCCGGAGTTCTGCTGCATCCACCACCACGCCGTCGTGCTGCTGGATCATCATCAACCTCTCCTTCCCCCTTGCTGGATCAAGAAGGAGGAGATGTCATCCGCTCCGTACGTATGTTGAACGCGGAGGTGCTGTCCGTTCAGCACTAGGTCATCGGTGATCTGAATCACGGCGAGTACGACTCCATCATCCCCGTTCCATTGAACGCTTCCGCACACGATCTACAATTGGTATGTAGATGCAATCACTCTCCCATGACTTGTTGCTTAGATGAACTCATAGATGGATCTTGGTGAAACCGTATGAAAAAATTTAATTTTCTGCAACGTTCCCCAACAGTGGCATCATGAGCTAGGTCTATGCGTAGTTCTCTATTGCACGAGTAGAACACAATTTTGTTGTGGGCGTAGATCTTGTCAACTTGCTTGCCGCTACTAGTCTTTTCTTGCTTCAGCGGTATTGTGGGATGAAGCGGCCCGGACCGACCTTACACGTACGCTTACGTGAGACTGGTTCCACCGACTGACATGCACTAGTTGCATAAGGTGGCTAGCGGGTGTTTGTCTCTCCCACTTTAGTTGGAGCGGATTCGATTAAAAGGGTCCTTATGAAGGGTAAATAGAAGTTGACAAATCACATTGTGGCTTTCACGTAGGTAAGAAAACATTCTTGCTAGAACCCTATTGCAGCCACGTAAAACTTGCAACAACAATTAGAGGACGTCTAACTTGTTTTTGCAGCAAGTGTTTTGTGATATGATATGGCCAAAGTTGTGATGAATGATGAATGATATATGTGATGTATGAGATCATGTTCATGTAATAGGAATCACGACTTGCATGTCGATGAGTATGACAACCGGCAGGAGCCATAGGAGTTGTCTTTATTTTTTGTATGACCTGCGTGTCATTGAAGAACGCCATGTAAATTACTTTACTTTATTGCTAAACGCATTAGCCATAGAAGTAGAAGTAGTCGTGATGATGGAGATCATGATGATGGAGATCATGGTGTCATGCTGGTGACAGGATGATCATGGAGCCCCGAAGATGGAGATCAAAGGAGCTATGTGATATTGGCCATATCATGTCACTACTATATATAATTGCATGTGATGTTTATTATGTTTATGCATCTTGTTTACTTAGAACGACGGTAGTAAATAAGATGATCCCTCATAACAATTTCAAGAAAGTGTTCTCCCTAACTGCACCATTGCTAAAGTTAAATCGTTTGAAGCACCACGTGATGATCGGGTGTGATAGATCCTTACGTTCACATACAACGGGTGTAAGACAGTTTTACACATGCATAAACACTTAGGGTTAACTTGACGAGCCTAGCATGTACAGACATGGCCTCGGAACACAAGAGACCGAAAGGCCGAACATGAGTCATATGGAAGATACGATCAACATGGAGATGTTCACCGACGATGACTAGTCCGTCTCACGTGATGATCGGACACGGCCTAGTCGACTCGGATCATGTAACACTTAGATGACTAGAGGGATGTCAAATCTGATTGGGAGTTCATTAAATAATTTGATTAGATGAACTTAATTATCATGAACATTAGTCTAAAATCTTTTCAAAATGTCTTTTAGATCAAATGGCCAACGCTCATGTCACCATGAACTTCAACGCGTTCGAGAGAAACCAAGCTGAAAGATGATGGCAGCAACTATTGGGACTGGGTCCGAACCCGAGATCATCCTCATAGCAGCCAAGAAACAATATGTCCTAGAAGCACCGCTAGGTGATGCACCCATCGAAGAACCAAGACATTATGAATGCTTGGCAGTCTCATCTTGATGATTACTCCCTCGTTCGAAGGCGGCATGCTTTACATCTTAGAACCGGGGCTCCAAAAGCGTTTTGAGCAACACGGAGCATATGAGATGTTCGAGGAGCTGAAAATTGTTTTCCAAGCTCATGCCCGGTCGAGAGATATGAAGTCTCCGACAAGTTCTATGTTGTAAGATGGAGGAAAATGGTTACATCGGGAGCAGATACTCAAAATGTCAGGTTGCACAACCTTTGTCCCAGGTGGACATTAACCTCTCGGACGAGGCGGTCATTGACAGAATCCTTGATCGCTCCCACCAAGCTACAAGAGCTTTGTGATGAACTACAATATGCAGGGGATGGTGAAAACTATTCTGAAGTATTTTCAATCTTTGAAGTCAGCAGAGGTAGAAATCAAGAAGGAGCATCAACTGTTGATGGTCAATAAAACCACTAAGTTCAAGAAGGGCAAGGGTAAGAAGAACTTCAAGAAGCACGGCAAGATTGTTGCCGCGCCCGGTAAACCAGTTGCCGGGAAGAAGTCAAAGAATGGACCCAAGCCTAAGACTGAGTGCTTTTATTGCAAAGGGAAGGGTCACTAGAAGCGGAACTGCCCCAAATACTTAGCAGACAAGATGGCCGGCAAAACTAACGGTATATTTGATATACATGTAATTGATGTGTACCTTACCAATTACTCGTAGTAACTCCCGGTATTTGATACGGTGCCGTTGCTCATATATGTAACTCACAGCAGAGCTGCGGAATAAGCGGAGATCTGGCGAAGGGCGAGGTGACGATCTTGCGCGTCGGGAATGGTTCCAAGGTCGATGTGATCGCCGTCGGCATGCTACCTCTACATTTACCTACGGGATTAGTTTTAAACCTCAATAATTGTTATTTAGTACCAAGTTTGAGCATGAACATTGTATCAGGATCTCGTTTAATACGAGATGGCTACTCATTTAAATCCGAGAATAATGGTTGTTCTATTTATATGAGAGAAATGTTTTATGGTCATGCTCCGATGGTCGATGGTTTATTCTTAATGAATCTCGAACGTAATGTTACACATGTTCATAGTGTGAATACCAAAAGATGTAAAGTTGATAACGATAGTCCCACATACTTGTGGCACTTTGCCTTGGTCACATTGGTGTCAAGCGCATGAAGAAGCTCCATGCTGATGGACTTTTAGAGTCTCTCGATTATGAATCATTTGACACATGCAAACCATGCCTCATGGGCAAGATGACCAAGACTCCGTTCTCCGGAACAATGGAGCGAGCGACCAACTTATTGAAAATCATACATACCGATGTGTGCGGTCCAACGAGTGTTGAGGCTCGCGGAGGATATCGTTATGTTCTCACTCCCACTGATGACTTGAGTAGATATGGGTATGTCTACTTGATGAAACACAAGTCTGAGACCTTTGAAAAGTTCAAGGAATTTCAGAATGAAGTAGAGAATCAACATGACCGAAAGATAAAATTCTTGCGATCAGATAGTGGAGGAGAATATTTAAGTCATGAATTTGGTACACACTGAAGGAAATGTGGAATCGCTTCACAACTCACGCCGCCTGGAACACCTCAGCGTAACGGTGTGTCCGAACGTCGTAATCGCACTCTATTGGATATGGTGCGATCTATGATGTCTCTTCTTGATTTACCGCTATCATTTTGGGGATACGCTCTAGAGACAGCTACATTCACTTTAAATAGGGCACCATCTAAATCCGTTGAGGCGACACCGTATGAATTATGGTTTGGGAAGAAACCTAAGCTATCGTTTCTAAAAGTTTGGGGATGCGATGCTTATGTCAAGAAACTTCAACCTGAAAAGCTCGAACCCAAGTCGGAAAATGCGTCTTCATAGGATACCCTAAGGAAACCATTGGGTATACCTTCTACCTTAGATCCGAAGGCAAGATCTTTGTTGCCAAGAACGGATCCTTTCGAAAAAGAGTTTCTCTCGAAAGGACTAAGTGGGAGGAAAGTAGAACTCGATGAAGTACTACCTCTTGAACCGAAAGTAGTGCAGCTCAGAAAATGTTCTGTGGTGCCTACACCGACCGGAGAGGAAATTAATGATGATGATCAAGGTACTTCAGATCAAGTTGCTACTGAACTCAGAGGGTCCACTAGGACACGTTCCGCACTGCAGTGGTACGGCAACCCTATCACGAAATCATGTTGTTAGACAACGGTGAACCTTGAACTATGAAGAAGCGATGGCGGGCCCAGATTCCAACAAATGGCTTGAAGCCATGCAATTCGAGATAGGATCCATGTATGAAAACAAAGTATGGACTTTGACAGACTTGCCCGATGATCGGCGAGCGATTGAAAACAAATGGATCTTTAAGAAGAAGACGGACGCGGATGGTAATGTTACCATCTATAAAGCTCGACTTGTCGCTAAGGGTTATCGACAAGTTCAAGGGATTGACTACGATGAGAATTTCTCTCCCGTAGCGAAGCTTAAGTCCGTCCGAATCATGTTAGCAATTGCCGCATACTATGATTATGAGATATGGCAGATGGACATCAAAACGGCATTCCTTAACGGTTATCTTAAGGAAGAGCTGTATATGATGCAGCCGGAAGGTTTTGTCGATCCTAAGAATGCTAACAAGGTATGCAAGCTCCAGCGATCCATTTATGGTCTGGTGCAAGCATCTCGGAGTTGGACATTCGCTTTGATGAGATGATCAAAGCGTTTGGGTTTATGCAGACTTATGGAGAAGCCTGCGTTTACAAGAAAGTGAGTGGGAGCTCTGTAGCATTTCTCATATTATATGTAGATGACATACTTTTGATGGGAAATGGTATAGAACTTTTGGACAGCATTAAGGCCTACTTGAATAAGATTTTTTCAATGAAGGACCTTGGAGAAGCTGCTTACATATTAGGCATCAAAATCTATAGGGATAGATCTAGACGCCTCATAGGTCTTTCACAAAGCACATACCTTGATAAGATTTTGAAGAAGTTCAAAATGGATCAGTCCAAGAAAGGGTTCTTGCCTGTTTTACAAGGTGTGAAATTGAGCTCGGCTCAATGCCCGACCACGGCAAAAGATAAAGAAGAGATGAGTGTAATCCCTATGCCTCAGCCATAGGATCTATTATGTATGCCATGTTGTGTACCGGACTGATGTAAACCTTGCCGTAAGTTTGGTAGGAAGGTACCAAAGTAATCCCGCAAGGAACACCGGACAGCGGTCAAGAATATCCTGAAGTACCGAAAAGGACAAAGGACATGTTTCTCGTTTATGGAGGTGACGAAGAGCTCGTAAAGGGTTACGTCCACGCTAGCTTCGACACGATCTGGATGACTCAAAGTCACAAACCGGATACGTGTATATGTTGAATGGTGGAGCAAGAAGCTGGTGCAGCTGCAAGCGAGCATCGTGGCGGGATCTACATGTGAAGCGGAGTACATGGCAGCCTCGGAGGCAGCACATGAAGCAATTTGGGGAAGGAGTTCATCACCGACCTAGGAGTCATACCCAATGCGTCGGAGCCGATCAAACTCTTCTGTGACAACACCGAGCTATTGCACTTGCCAAGGAGCCCAGGTTTCACAAGAAGACCAGCACATCAAGCGTCGCTTCAACTCCATTCGTGAAAATGTTCAAGACGGGGACATAGAAATTTGCAAAGTGCATACGGATCTGAATGTCGCAGATCCGTTGACTAAACCTTTTCCGCGGGCAAAACATGATCAACACCAAAACTCTATGGGTGTTCGATTCATCACAATGTAACTAGATTATTGACTCTAGTGCAAGTGGGAGACTGTTGGAAATATGCCCTAGAGGCAATAATAAAAGTATTATTATATTTCCTTGTTCATGATAATTGTCTTTTATTCATGCTATAATTGTATTATCCGGAAATCGTAATACACGTGTGAATACATAGACCACAATATGTCCCTAGTGAGCCTCTAGTTGACTAGCTCGTTCATCAACTGATAGTCATGGTTTCTTGACTATGGACATTGGATGTCGTTGATAACGGGATCACATCATTAGGAGAATGATGTGATGGACAACACCCAATCCTAAGCATAGCACAAGATCGTGTAGTTCGTTTTGCTAGAGCTTTTCCAATGTCAAGTATCTTTTCCTTTGACCATGAGATCGTGTAACTCCCGGATACCGTAAGATTGCTTTGGGTGTACCAAACGTCACAACGTAACTGGGTGACTATAAAGGTGCACTACAGGTATCTCCGAAAGTATCTGTTGGGTTGACACGGATCGAGACTGGGATTTGTCACTCCGTATGACGGAGAGGTATCACTGGGCCCACTCGGTAGTGCATCATCATAATGTGCTCAAAGTGACCAAGTGTTTGGTCACGGGATCATGCATTACGATACGAGTAAAGTGACTTGCCGGCAACGAGATTGAATGAGGTATTGGGATACCGACGATCGAATCTCGGGCAAGTAAAATACCGCTTGACAAAGGGAATAGTATACGGAGTTGATTGAATCCTCGACATTGTGGTTCATCCGATGATATCATCGAGGAGCATGTGGGAGCCAACATGGGTATCCAGATCCCGCTGTTGGTTATTGCCCGAGAGCCGTCTCGGTCATGTCTACATGTCTCCCGAACCCGTAGGGTCTACACACTTAAGGTTCGGTGACGCTAGGGTTGTATGAATATGAGTATGCAACAAAACGAATGTTGTTAGGAGTCCCGGATGAGGTCCCGGACGTCACGAGGAGTTCCGGAATGGTCCGGAGGTAAAGATTTATATACGGGAAGTCTTATTTTTGTCGCCGAAAAAGTTTCGCACTTTATCGGTATTGTACTGGGAGTGCCGAAAGGGGTCCGGGGTCCACCGGGGTCCACCTGCCCGGGGCCACATGGGCTCTAGGGGTGCGCCTGGCATATATGGGCCAAGGGCACCAGCCCCAAGAGGCCCATGCGCCAAGGAGACTTGGGGAGGGAGAGTCCTAAAGGGAAGGCACCTCAGGTGCCTTGGGAGGATGGACTCCTCCCCTTGGCCGCACCCTTCCTTGGAGGAAGGGGCAAGGCTGCGCCCCCCCCCCTCTCTTGCACCTATGTAAAGGGAGGGAGGGAGGGTGGCCGCACCTGAAAGCCTGGCGCCTCCTCCTCCTGCAACACTTCCTCCTCCTCCCGTAGTTGCTTAGCGAAGCCTGCCGAGTTCTGCTGCATCCACCACCACGCCGTCGTGCTGCTGGATCATCATCAACCTCTCCTTCTCCCTTGCTGGATCAAGAAGGAGGAGACGTCATCCGCTCCGTACGTGTGTTGAACGCGGAGGTGCTGTCCGTTCAGCACTAGGTCATCGGTGATCTGAATCACGGCGAGTAGGACTCCATCATCCCCGTTCCATTGAACGCTTCCGCAAGCGATCTACAAGTGGTATGTAGATGCAATCACTCTCCCATGACTCGTTGCTCAGATGAACTCATAGATGGATCTTGGTGAAACCGTAGGAAAAATTTTAATTTTCTGCAACGTTCCCCAACAGTTGGCCAGCCAATCTGGGTATCGGACCTCGCGAATAACCCCCGCGGCTTCTAGCTTGCGGGTCTCTTGGACGATGAAGGCCTGCTTTTCAGTGGACTGCCTTCTCGCCTTCTGCTTCACAGGACGCACGTTGGGGCACACGTTGAGGTGGTGCTCGATTACGCCCCGTGGGATCCCCGCCAGCTGATCGGGCTCCCAGGCGAACACCTTCTTGTTCGCACGCAGGAACTTGACAAGGGCTTCATCCTGTTCGGGCTCGATGTTGGCGCCTATGGTGAAGGTGGCGTTTGTGGACCCGTCCTCGTCGACAGGTATCTGCTAGGTCTCCGCCTTGTCTTGAGTGAACAACTGCTTCTTCTTTGTCGGCGCAGCCCCCTCGGGCTTGGGGGCTTCTGCATTGGCGGGCTGCGCTGCGGCCGCCGTCTTGAGGGTGAGCCTGAGCGCTCGCAGCGCACCTTCAGTATCCCCGGGCACGGTGAGGACGCCGCTGCTCCCGGGCATCTTCATGATGTTGTACCCTGGGTGGGTTGCGGCCGTGAATTTGGCCAATGCTGGATAGCCAAGGATGGCACTGTAGGGAGGCCGATGGGGACGATGTCAAAGTCAACCAGTTCCTTGCGGAAGTTGTCGTAGGTGCCGAAGGTCACCGGAAGCCGGATTTGCCCCAAGGAGCTGGATGACCCTCCTCCTACGACCGAAAAAGGCCGGCTGGGCTGCAGTCGCTCCCTGGGTATGCAGAGGAGGTTGAAGGCCTCGACTGAGAGTATGTTGAGGCCGGCGCCGCCGTCGATGAGGGTCCTAGTGACGGCAACCTGGCAGATGGTGGGTGTGCAGAGCATGGGGAGCGCACCCAAGCCGGCCGAGTTGGTGGGGTGGTCCCGAGAGTCGAAGGTCAGCCCGGCCGACGGCTCCGTCCGGCCTGAGGGAGCCCCCTGCCGCGTGGAGGCGGCGCCGACCCGGCGGACGAATGTCTTGGCATGGCGGCTGGAAGGCGGGGCCTGTGAGCCGCCCAGGAGGGCCGCGACGACCGGAGGAACCGGCGCGACGGGGCGGGTGACGAGGAAGCCGCTCGGCTCCTCCCCAGAGGTCGCCAAGGAGCGCAGGGACGATGCTTGCTGCCCGTCCCCCGCCGGGCGGTGGCGGTGTTGACGGCGGGTGGTGAGGGACGACGAGGGCGCCCTTCGTCGGAAGCCGTCTGGGCGACATGGGAGGCGAGGGCGGCTCGGCGCTCGGCGCGAGCCCGACGAGCGTCAGACATGGTTGCAGTGGTCGGGGAAGAACGAGGCAACGGAAGGCAGATTCTGGCGCACCCCTACCTGGCGCGCCAAATGTCGGATTTCGGGTTCTGGCAGACCCTTGAGGTTCGAACACTGGGGTGCGCGCGGAGATCCAACCCTCCACCGTCTCGCACCTCGCTGAATCGCTGGGACCTAAACTACTAGACGGAACAGCACAAGAGACACGAGTTTTATACTGGTTCAGGCCACCATTGTGGTGTAATACCCTACTCCAGTGTGTGGTGTGGTGGATTGCCTCTTGGGCTGATGAGGAACAATACAAGGAAGAACAGCCTCGCGAGGGTCTGTTCTTGGCGGGTGTGATGAATTGCTAGGTGGTGTTCAGTCGCTCTAGCTACTGGTTTCTTGATGAGGATTCCCGTCCCCCTGCCCTGGGGGTGGCTACTCCTATTTATAGGCGAAGGCCCTGGACCTCTTCCCAAATATTGAGCGGGAAGGGCGCCAACAATTGGCCATTTTGAAGGGGAACAGCGGGTACACTTATCCTGACTAAAGTTGGTCCGCTTTGCCAAAGGCTCTGATGACGGCCTTTGCTTGGGCTCCACAAGGACTCCCTTCCAGCCATTGGGCTGGTCTTGGTCTTGTTGCACCGAAACAGATGCCTTTGCTTGATTCTCTCGCCTGCGCTTGCTCCCTTTGCACCAAAGAGGAAAGGAGGACGCTGCGCGGGCTGGCGCCCGACTGGCGCCCTTGGTCGCCATGGCTTGCGTCATGGGCACCTCGCGAGGTACCCTGCCTTGAACTCTCCGCCTCCTCATGAGCCAGCCTGACGAGGCCGTGCCTGAGGAAGCTCCTTGTCGTCCGCCCCGCGAGGCTTGGCCCCTCGCGAGGTCTTGAGCTTGCGTTGATGAAGATGGGCCGTGCTGGGCCTCCTTCGAACCACGCCGCAGGCCGCAGGCAGCAAGTCTGGTGACCCCTGTTCCCAGAACGCCGACAATACCCTGTTGATGATGTGGCATGCAGTGTCAATTGCCTCAATCCAGAAGCGACGAGGCGTCTTGTATTCATCAAGCATAGTGCGAGCCATTTCAGCGAGGGTTCTGTTCTTGTGCTCCACGACGCCATTCTGCTGAGGAGTGTAAGGGGCAGATAACTCATGAGTAATACAAAATTCATCAAGATAGCCATCTAGACCGGAATTCTTGAACTCGGTCCCATTGTGAGTTCTGATGTGCTTAATCTTCACACCAAAGTTGGTTGAAGCCCTCGAGGAAAATCGTTCGAAGACTTCCTGCACTTCATGTTTGTAAGTGATAATGTGCACCCATGTGTAACGAGAATAATCATCAACAATAACAAAGCCATATTGAGATGCATCATTCAGAATTGCAGAATAATGGTTAGAGCCAAAGAGATCCATGTGAAGCAATTCAAATGGTTGAGTGGTGGTCATGACAGTCTTCGCTGGATGCTTGGCCTTTGTCATCTTTCCAGCTTCACAAGCTCCGCATAAGTGATCCTTGAGGAATTTGACATTCTCGATGCCAATGACGTGCTTCTTCTTCGCAAGCGTGTGCAAATTCCTCATGCCAGCATGACCAAGTTGTCGATGCCATAGCCAGCCTTCTGAGGCTTTTGCAAGTAAGCACACGGCTGGTTGCGGTCATGTAGAGAAATCAACAATATACAAATCTCCTCTCCTAAAGCCTTCGAAGACTTTGGAATGGTCAGCTTCCATGATCACAACACAACGATATTTTCCAAAAACAACAACCATATCAAGATCACAAAGCATTGAGATAGACATAAGGTTGTATCCTAAGGACTCGACAAGCATGACTTTGTTCAAGTGTCAATCCTTTGAGATCGCAACCTTACCTAGACCCAATACCTGACTTTTGCCTTTGTCAGCGAAGACGATATGCTTCAGATGTGACGGTGATAAAGGAGCATCCGTCAATAGATTCTTGTCACCAGACATGTGATTTGTACATCCACTATCAAGGACCCACTCATTTGCTTTGGGTTGATCATCCTGCAGATGAATTAGTGCAACTTACAAACTCATATACTTCATCAGTGAAGAATATGACATCAATATCATCAGATCAATTTCATCAAGCAATAGCATGGATAAATAAGTATGAGGACGTGAGAAATGAAAAATTCATTTCTTCATGATTAGCATGTGTCCTTTCAGGCACATTCAGGTCTCCAGCAAATTCTTCAGACGTTTTGAGCACGTCTGGAGACCTGACCCTGCATAAGAGATTAGTTCTTTTTCTTCACCACACACATCTTAAGGGGTGGCAAAGAATTCATCACTCCGCGAGCACCATATGAGAAAGGTGGCCTAGAAACCAGTCTGCTTCATTTCACATAAGACGGGTTAGGGTAAGCATATGAATAAGCAGAGAAATTCTTCGAGGACTTATGAACATAATGATTTGAAGAATAACGCTCATATTCATAGCCTTTAGCTCTACCCTGCGAAACAGAGGGGTTAGCACGATGATGATCATTTGAGGATTTTGATCCTTTTGAGGAATTTGATCCATATGAAGAATTAGGTCCATATGAAGAATTAGGTCCATATGAAGAATTTGATCTGGGGTTCCTATTCTTCACAGGTGGTGTCATGAGGACATTCACCTGAAGACTTTCAAGAAAACTTTTGGGAACCCAGATTTTCTTCATAGGGGAACTGTTCCTGCAGTTAGTGCCAACATATCTAGCAAATACTTCACCATTCTGATTTTTGAACAGTTTATAGTTGGAGTCAAATCACTCATCAGAAGAATGAGGAGATTCACATGTAAAGCCAGATAAATTGGATGGATTAACTGGAGGTCCCTTTGCAGCAACTCATGAGGTTTTGGGGTACTGCTCAGGCTTCCAATATGTTCCATCAGCATTGAGTTTCCTCTCAAAGGCAATACCCTCTTTCCTAGGGTTCCTTTTGAGGATCTGCTTTTTAAGCACATCACAAAGAATCTGATGCCCTTTGAGGCTTTTGTACATGTCTGTCGTGTACAATTCCTTCAGCCCTGCATCATTAGTAGTACTAGCAATGTCCTCAAATGAGGAATTAGTGATATCAGAGACAGATGAAGAATTTGTAACATTTGAAGCATTTGAACATTCAGGTGAGGAATTAGCAGATTCACGTTCAATGCACTTAAGACATGGAGGAGCAAATTCTTCCTGAGTAGCGCTGATTTGTTGAGCAAGTAATGAATCGCACTCCTTCTGAAGATCCTCATAACTCACTCTTAGCTTCTCAAGATCTTGCGAAATTCATAGGAAAGCTTCTCGTGATTAGATAAGAGAGTGTTATGATGACCTTCAATGTCGTCAAACTTGGAATGAAGTCTCTGAAGACTATCAGCCAAAGCTTTTGACTGATCCATTTCTTAACCCAACATATCGTTGCTCTTATTTAGCATGTATTGGACTTTTTCCAATGCTCTTTGTTGTTTAGTGGCAAGGGAAGCAAGTTTGACATAGCTAGGTCCAAATTCATCGCCAGATTCATCATCACTTGACACGGATAGGTAGCATTTGGTTACCTTAGCACTGTTTGCCATAAGGCAGGGGGTAGACGATGATGATTCTAGTTCGAATGTCATCGCATTGAGAGATTCCTTGTAATCCTCAAACCAAGGATCATGACGAGTCCGATGACCTTCATAGACCTCAGAAAGACGGTCCCAGATTAGCTTCGTTTGATTGAGATGCATGATGTTCCTGAACTGATTTCGGGACAAACTGGAGCAGATGACATCCTTCGCTGTGAGGTTCAGAAGAGTGTACTTGCGAATGTCATCAGCCTCCGCCATCTTGCATAGATCGGTAAGACCGATCTCTGTGACGGTCCACAGTTCGTTGTCCATAGCCATGAGTCACTTTTTCATCATGGCCTTCCACCGAGGATACTCATGACTGTCAAAGATGGGGCAGGAAATGTTCCTCGATCCTGCAGTCGACATAACTAGAACTCCAGGTGGTTAAACCAAAATCACACAGAACAAGGGAGTACCTTGCTCTGATACCAATTGAAAGTGTGTTATATCGACTAGAGGGGGGGTGAATAGGCGATTTTTATGAATTCTTCACTGAGGAATTTGCGGGTGAGGAAATTCCTTAGCGAAGAACTACTAGCAGCGGAATAAAAACTCAAAAGTAAACATAACAGAACACAAGCATAGTCATCATGATGAAATGAAGACAAGCACAGAGTACAAAAAGCGTAAACACAGGATAACACAAGATGAAGACAAACAGACTGAAGAAATTGAACTGAGGAAATTGAGAAAGTCTTCAGTCAAAGTCTTCAAAACAGATATGAACATGCACACAACAACAGAGATGAGGAAATGAAAGAGTTGAGGAAATAGAACCAATTAGCTCGGTGAAGAAAATGATTTGGTAGACCAGTTCCAACTGTTGTCTCTGTTGTACATCTGGTTGGAGCGGCTGAGTATTTAAACTCGAGGACATCTAGTCCCAGACACACAGTCCTCACCGTATTCTCCTTGAGCTAAGGTCACACATACCTCGCCCAATCACTCGTGGTAAGTCTTCAGGTGACTTCCGAACCTTCACAAACTCGGTCACTCGGCGATCCACAATTCCTCTCGGATGCTCTAGACCTTGACGCCTAACCGTCTAGAAGAAGAACAGTCTTCAAAGGAAACAAGCATCAGATCCACGCAGGATCAATCTCTTCAGTGATGCGCAATCACTTTGGGGTTTGGTAGGTTTGGGTTTGGGACTTCCTCACTTGATGATTTTCACTCAAAGTCCTCGGAGGATGGGTTGCTCTCAAATGACAAGTGTCAGTTTCTCTCAGAGCAGCCAACCAACTAGTGGTTGTAGGGGGGCAACTATTTATAGCCTAGGGAGCAGCCTGACATGATAAGACATAAATGCCCTTCAATGATATGACCGTTAGGTCGGTAGATATTTTGGGACAGCTGGCGCGTAGCACAGCAACGGTCGGAATATTTGACTCTCAAATACCTCAGGGCTATCATGTTCCTCACTTTCTAGGAAATTCGCACTGGCGAATTCCTAACTCCTCAGTCAGAACAAATTCCTTAGAGACCAAAAGAACTTCGTCTCTGTCACTGAAGAATATGACTGAACTTTGTGAGATTTCCAATGGCTTCACTCGAAGGGATTGGTAGGTGTAGGATTTTGAGTTGAGCATCACTTGGAAATTTTTCCTTAGTATTTCCTCGACCCCCTTTAACAGTACGGTGTTTCCTATGACTCTAGAAAGAGAAAATGAAACTATGAAATACAGAGTCTTCACGCTTCATGTTCCTCGAATGATTGCCAAGTCTTCAAGGTAACGCCAATTTCTTCACTTTCAAAGTCTTCAGAAAGTCTTCAGATATCCAAAGTCTTCAGTTGAAGAACTTCATTTTTAGGGTCGACTTTCTCTATAAATATCAAACTCCTAATAGACTTATAGACATGTGTACACTTACAAACGCATCAGTCCCTTAACCTATAAGTCTTCAATACACCAAAATCACTAAGGGGCACTGGATGCACTTATAGTTGGGGATATGACTATTGAGTTAAACCGCCCAGGAGGGGCCGGGTTAACTCACAAGGAATCCTGTACAAAAGCCCATGACGATGAAGGCTAAGGCTATGGCGTTTCAACTATGAAGACTTAGAGGCCCAGAGCCCAATTGCGGATTAGGGCCCATAGTAGTGAACCACCATAGATGCATAACTTGTATTGTAAGTCAGGGAAAGGAGAAACCGAGACGGACACTTGTATGAGCCGGCCTCGGGATTACATGAGACAGACCGGCGTCAAGGCCAACTCTGTATATATAGCGACGACCCGGCGACGGTTCAGGGACAAGAAACATCAAATCGAGAACTAGGCAAAGCATATTTTCTCCCTGGTAATCGAGACCACATCAAGAACACCACAACTGGATCGTAGGCTTTTACCTTCACAGCAAGGGGCTGAACCAGTATAAACTCCATGTGTCCGTTGTCCGGTTTAACTCCTCTAAGCTAACCCAGTCGCGATGGCTCCACGACTAAGTCCTTTCACTAGGACATCTGACGTGATAATTCCACGACAACAACAAAATAAATTCCAGCCATACAACAAAAGGCTTGTTGGCATAAAGTTTACATTGCAGATAAAAGCACCATCAGATGTATAGAAGCACAAATAATTTGACCAGAGTGCTAACGTTTCAGGTTGTAGAATCTGATGGAGCAACACAATCTTCACCTTTTTCCTCCATTGCTCTTGAACAACAAAGCGAATGTCTGATAGTCTGGTTTCAAAAACATTCATATTTTGACGACATTTGTCAACCACTATTCTTGTTTCCAAAATGACATCCATTAGGTATTAGACTTCTGTCTGGAGCACAAATATATCACTCTGTCTAGCCGCAAGATTTTGTTCAGTAGGCAATGTGGACGAGGTTACCTTGACAACCAACCAAGAATTACGCAGGAAGGTGCGTTTTGCACTGTTAGTGGAGAGATACTGACGCACTGCAGCAAGAGGTGACATTGTGCATGTGGTAGGCTCGTCACCTTCAGGTGTTTGTGGCTGTTCAATCATTTGTTCCATAGCTTGCTGAAAGTTTGAACTTGTAGATTAGTGTACCAGTTAAGTGACTAATGAGACAAAAACAAATAAAGTAGGTTTCATGTTTATACATAACTTACTTTGGTGAACTACTGTAATATATTATCATGTATTGTAGTGCCTACTACATAATAAAATCACTTTCGGAACACATGTCCATGTAGCATGCCTACTGTATTGTCTATTTCCTCACATTTTTTGACATATAAGGATAAAGAGACATGGTTTAAAGTAGGATGAACATAGTATGGCATCATTCATATCATGGGCAAACAGATATAAAACAAACATGCTATTTTATCATTATGTGCGCACGTGAACATCACAACTAGATTACAGATCAAGACCAAAAGAATATCCTTCACCTCTTTTAAACCATGTAAGGTGAAATGATACGTTAAGACAAATGTGTATAAAAGTGAACAGAGTAACTGACATTGGTTGCAAACCAAGCAGTTAAATGAACACATCACAATACCAATCAGTTCAAAGGCAGGAGGACTAAGGACTTACAACAGCGGCTTGAACTGGTGTGCTCATGCCCTTCATCTTGCTGTGTCAGGACCCTGATCCTAAGTCACACCGATCTAGCATGTAACACATCATATCACTTTGCGGCCTCACGCACGGTATTCCCACGGGTGCCACCTTACCTGGCCCGGGACCGTTTGCGCCTTTTGGCTCATGTATATGATAGTGCCGCTAGCATCCATATGACAAAGAACCCAGGCTGACATGACTAGTCGTAGACCCAAAGTGGCGCTAACTTACAGGGACAGGCATACATGACCCAACAACGAACATGTCGATCAACAATGTATGAACCCAAGTCGTAGCAAGCGACATGGACTTAAAGGAACAACATGTGACATTTCCCCGAAGGGACAGACAGGGAACGAAGAAGGACACATGCCGGCCAGCCTAAGTGTTTCGGAGCAGTAGCAAGCTACCATGGCTCAGTGGAAGCACTAGGAGACATTTCCCGGTAAGAGAGGCTACCAAGGATGAACAACTAGGTTGTCAGATCCCACACATACCAAGCATTTCAAATCATACACACAATATGCTTCATATGTGCAAATACAACATGGGATCACAACATAACTCTGAGACTCAAAGTATTTATTCAATAGGCTCCGAGGAGCGAGATATTACAAACATGGGTCTCATGATCCAAAAGTCAGAGCATACATGTCAAAGCACATGGGGAAGCTTAACATGTATGAGTACAGACATCTATAAATGAAAAGGCTGTGAAGCCTGACTATCTACCAGATCCTGCCAAGGGCAGAAGATCGTAGCTGAGGTAGCAAGCTAAACGTCGAAGTCCAAGCGGAAATAACGGAAGTCTCTCTGCAAAAACATAAATTAAGCAAACGTAAGTACAAATGTACCCAGCAAGACTTACATCAGAACTAACTACATATCCATCAGTATCAACAAAGGGGTGGTGCAGTTTAACTGCAGCAAGCCAGCTTTGACTCGGTGGCTATACTGAACTACGGCTGCGAGTAACTCTTTTGAGGTGGCGCACATGAGTCCACATATTCACCTTATAAATACACCACTATGGATTCGTTCCCTCCTCCTTACGAGAATGCCATCCATAGCACTCACGCTTATCTTGTGTATTTTAGGGTATCCACTTTCACTTGTCTATGAACTGTATAGGCAACCAAGTAGTCCTTTACCGTGGACGCGGCTATTCGAATAGATGATGTTAACCCTAAAGGGGTGTACTTCTTCACACACGCTCTCACCACTTACCGTCATTTACACGACATGTACTCGCAACCTTCAAGCGGAAGCCCAACGAGGGTGTGGGCCACGGCCTACCTAAACACTCAAGCCTCTAGTTCAGGTTTATCGGCTATTCAGGTTCCATCCGCAGGGAGTCCGGCTGAGATTTCCACATACGGCCCTGAAGGATGTGTGTAGGGTTCCCGAGACACCAAACGGGCGCCCGCTACACCGTGCCACGTGCCTACCGCATCATAGCCCACCCCTCAGGTCAGCGCTATGCACGGCCTCTAGCATACTACAAACACCAGAAACTACTTGCAACTCCTGGACAAAGGACAAGGGTGGTTAAGAAGCCCAGAGGGTCCATTAGTTTAATCTTAAATCACACATAAAGATCTCAGTGCTTAAGGACGGTTCCAATAAAAGAACCCACCATGTACTCCTACATGGCCTCTCATCGATACCTTTACCAAATCGTGTTCAACACTTAGCTCACATACAGTAGGACACGTTTACAACATTCCAATTCATCCCCGATGAACTAGACGTGACTCAACTCTAAGCAGTAGTAGGCATGACAAACAAGCATGAAGGAGTAGGCACATCAGGGCTCAGACAACTCCTACTCATGCTAGCGGGTTTCATCTATTTACTGTGGCAATGACAAGTCATGCCGAGGAAAAGGGGTACAACTACCGCATCAAGTAACACATGAGTCGTTGTTGTCCTAATGCAGTAAAAGAGAGCAGGAGCGAGAGAATGGGATTGTATCGGAATGAACAAGGGGGTTTTGCTTGCCTGGCACTTCTGTAGATAGTAATAGCTCTTCATCGGTGCCATTGAACTCATCGCCGAAACCACGTCTACTGCGAGGGGGCAATTACCGACAAACAAGGAAGAACACAATCAATGCAATACATAATATGATGCATGATCATGACATGGCAATATGAGTGTGTTGGCCTAATGCAACTACAACCAGATGGGTTTGGGTCATTTTGAACCAAAGGTTCAAGCCCAAACTCAAACTATGAATTCAAATAGTGCATTATCAGAAAGGTTAAGTTGTTTCAACAAGCATGAAACCAATATAGATGTATAAATTGGATTTTTATGATCATTTTTCATATATAACTTATTTCATTTGGAGTTATTGTTGAATTTATATGAATTTTAGAAGTTTTGGACATTTTCTGGAATATCCTTAATAAGAATAAATCCAGAAAAAGATTAACTGCGTCAGCATGACGTTGGGGTGAAGTCAGCAGGTCAAAGGTGCCAGCCCAGGTCAAACCTGACGACTGGGACCCACATGTCAGTGACTAACTAAACTAACCTAGTTAATTAATACTAATCTAGGTTAATTAGCAGGGCTGGCCCCAAGCGTCAGTGACCCAGGGTGGTCAAACCCTAGTCAGACGGGGTCAAACCCCGGGTCAACTCATCGGAGTTGACCTGTGGCTCATTGGCGGAGACGCCAGAGACAGCGGAGGGTGTTGGGATTCCTCCTCCAGCGACCAAATGGTCGGCTGAGGGCATCTACGTGATGCGGGCACTCGTCTGCGTCGCGTGGTGGCAGTGGCTGGGCCTGAGATGGCCGGAGTCGTCACCGGCGTCGACCTTGGCGGTTGCCGGAGCTCAGGTGAGCTCGGGGTCGACGCTACGGTGGGCGGGGAAGCTCGTGCGGGGCACCTACGTGATCTACGCGACGCGGGGAGGGAGCTGAGCACGACGGCCGGCCGCTAGGTGGCCGGAGGCACGGCGGCGGTGATCACAGGCGACGGCGCGTGCGGGAGAGCAAGGTGCAGCGACTACAGCATGCGAGAGAGAATGGATAGGGGAGGATGATCAGTAGCTCACAGCGAACAAGAAGAGCGGATCAGCAAGCTCGGGGAGGGGCTGAGGAAGATGGGAGATCACCGGCGATCTCGGCGGCCGAACGATGAAGACGAGGTCGGGGACGGTGTTTTGAGGCATCCAACATTGTGCGAGTCGACGGGGAGGACGAGGGCGTTGAGGCGGAGGCCATGGACACATCGGTGAGGCGAGGGAGGGCCGGTGGGCATGGCTACAGCGAGGGATGGCAACGGCAGCGCTCGGGTGTGCTCGGAAGAGGAAGCAGAGGAGGGCAAAGAGGTCGAGAGAAAGCAGAGAGCGAGGGGAGAGATAGAGGGGGGTTGTGGGGCATCTCCATACGCGTCGGGGGTGCGTCGGTGGCAAGCAGGAGGTGGCCAGGGGCGGCGCGTGGGTGACAGGCAGCAGCATGCCTGCTCTGGCAAGGGAAGGAAGAATGGAGCCCCTGGTGGGTTGGGCCGGCCAGCTACAGTGCTGGGCCAGTTGGTGGCGCCAGGTAAGCTTCTGCCAGGTAAGTCCTTTCCTTTTTATTTTCTATTTTTCTATTTTTTGGAATCTTTGTGGCTTTATTTAAAATACCAAATCAATCCTAAAAATCATGAAACTGCCCATGACCACTGTTGGGAAAATATCCTATAGTAAACATTACAGTTTATGATTATTTGGGCATTTAAAATATTTTATAGCATTTAAATGCCCAAATGCAAATACTATATAATTTAATTCAGTGACCATCTATTGTCCTAGAACTGTGTGCACCATTTTTTTTAGAGGTACTAGACCAAGGCAAAGATGATGAACATTTTAGAAGGGCATTTTGGGTTCAGTGAAAATGATTTTATTTGGACACTAGTTGAATTTCATTTGCTGCTATGGTTTATCAGCCCCCATTTCAATGTTTCATAAATCTTAGACATGATGCATGGAGGCTAAAGCAAAGACATGCAAGACCTGAACTGGGGTTGTGACAACTCACCCCCACTAAACAAGAATTTTGTCCTGAGATTCAAGCGTAGGGTAAGATGAAGGGGGAACGTAAACTAACATAATCTTCACGATCCAGGTTGCACTTCATAAGGGCCTTGATTCAATCACCATCTTTGTCTCGATGTCTTGCGCTGAGAACTCCAACCAACATGACAATGAGAGGAAAAGGAAAACTCTAGAAGGATCGATCTTCTCGAAAATCGAACAACTCAGGATCAACTCACAGAGTGAGACATTGAAACATCTCTCGAGTTGAGACATGAAACATACATCCAAAGGGATGGAGTTGAACAAATGACGACGATTCACTTGGTAGACAACAATTTAACACTTAGGAGGGTGGTGTGCGGTTGCCGACGTAGCGAGGAGTTGAGTTGCCATGATACCATAACGAGTCATCTCAGAGGAGGTGACTCATAGAACTATTACCTTAAGTGGCAAAAGGAATTACTTTTGATACATAGATCATTGAAACTCTTCATACCAGCCTGAGGCAATCACAATCGATCGTTTGAAGGAGTTCGAAAGAGTGACATACTCTGACTGGAATGGAGGATGTGGACTACCTTGTTGACGACAACGTTATGGATGATCCTTGCCTATCACCGGGAATGGATGGAACCCATGATAAGTTCACTTTTGAAGATGATCCTGATTACTAAGAAGGGTAGTCCAGAGTAGGATGGCACAACGGCGGTGCAAGCTGGGAACAAAATGCAAATGCTGGGAATGATTCTAGTAACTGGGGAAAAACTCAGCAATAGAGACTGAGTCCAGTGTTTGATAAGTTATAGCATAACCGAGGGAACTGAGAGCAATCGCAGTTAGTGCCGGTGATAACACCTAGTGCTTGTGCGTGCTCTCAAGAACTTGAGCATTTCCATATTCATCAAGGTTTTACCAATATCTGTGACAAGGATCTTGGTAACACAACATACCACCGTGATGGATATTGGTGGAGGATGCAGATGCAAAGGAAGATAACACTTTCTCAGATTTCACCTTAGCGAGGACAAGGGGACAAAATCTGGATGATCGAGCGAGAGACATTTAGCACTCCGCTTCTAATGTTCTCCTTGATGTGCTAGCGCAACCCATTTAATAAAATGGTTTGGTACCTAGAACAACAAGTAAAAGGTCGGACTTCGGGAGCGCAAGAATCCATAAGGAAGAACTAGGGAGTGAAGCCTACGAAATCCTTAACGGGAGGTGGCCAATTCTCTCAGTCAAGATACTACAATAATAGGTCTTCCGATTGGGTGTGTTGGCCACAACATCCACTTTAGCGGGTTACAGAGAGACCAATGTTGTATTTCTTAGGACACGTTCCAACCATCATATCTGCCTGAGATTCAGATCTAGTTGGTGTCAGGATATTCCAGACTCATCAAGTCTAGGAAGAAAAATGAAAGTTTGCAACACAAATAGACGAGGTGACATTGCGATATTCTCGGGGAATGAACTACGATAACAAACTCCAAAACATGAGCTGCTTCTGCTACACACATGTGAACACGTTGTCCCAGACAAGCATGACCACATACTAGTCTTATAATAAAACACTACCGGGTTCAGGTTATGATCCATCATCCAGGGTAACGAAGCCTTGTGCATGACTTAGGATTAGCACAATTGTCCATTCTTCCTCCTTTAGATTTTGTTATTTTGTCAAGCATTATCCCTGATGTCTGTTTTTGCTTGCGTCGTGGTGCTAGTTCAACAACGAATATGGAAAGTGTTAGTGTACATCAAACTGTGAGAGTACATATAAAGGAGCATGCAACTGCAACTTGGGTCGGTCAGGTACCGTCTTGGAGTTGATGCTCATGAGGTTCATCTGATCTTGCCAAGTCCTGTTGTGTCAGCAGTGCTTTGGAAGTAGTGTTAGGTGTGAAGGCAGCTTGGGAACTGCCGCCTCGGAGCAAGCGAGCAGTAACTCGTTGAGATGCTGGTACAGTTGAAGCGGATGTTGCAGCTGGTGGAGCAGGTGATACTGTGTTTGTAAATTTAGCCAGTGGACTTGGACATTCTACTGCATTATTCCCTACTATATTCTCCTTTAAATTTAGCCGGTGGACCTGGACTAGTACCAGCAGAATCTCGAGGGCAGATCCTTTTCCGTTTCACCTGACGAGTAACACCATTCCCTACTATACTATTTTCCTTGCTCTTTTTTGACTTTGCCATGTCAAGCCATACCCACAACACAAAATAATAAAATCGCTATTCAGAACTCATTGATGCATGATACAGACAAGCAATACTTTGATGTAAGGCAACTGTATGAGGATGGAATATGTAAGAAAAACAGGACGGCGTGACATCTTCACAGCTACGATGTGTAAACTAAGAAGAAGGATTTTTAAGAAAATAGAAGTAATGCAAGCTAGACATGTCGGAGTAATGGGCCACGGGTAGGCAAACCCGAGGCCCTAGACCTTTGAAAACATCGGGGCAGACTGCGCCCCTCAAGACCCCAAGACGAAGAGCTGCCTTCTGAGAGTCGGCAGCAGAGCCGCCGACTGCCCCTCCCAGCCGAGTCCCAGAGACGGCCTCGAGATGAGCCAACTCCCAACTGGCTACTTCCGGAGAAGCCTGCCATGGGGAGTCGGCCCGCGACTCCAACCAATGGTTAGAATGGCCACTAATGGCGCACCTGTCATGTGGTGCGCCATTACTATATTCTAATGGCGCACCATGCCTCGGTGCGCCATTAGTATATATATACTAATGGCGCACCTTGTGTGTGTGCGCCATTAGTAGTTTTGAAAAAACATAAAAAATTGTTACTAATAGCGCACCATGTCCGCCAGGCGCCATTAGTAGTTGACATAGTAATGGCGCACCACATCCGTAAATGCGCCATTAGTAGTTTTGAAAAAAGTAAAAAAAATATTTGTTACTAATGGCGCACCATGTCTCGGTGCGCCATTACTAGTTTTAACTAGTAATGGCGCACCACCGCACGGTGCGCCATTACTAACTTGCCCCAACACCGAATGCACCCCTCCCCTGTGGATCGCCTTTTCAGTTTAAAAAAAATAAAAGAAAATGATGGAAATGTCAAAAAAAATAAAAGAAAATAAGTTTCCCATGTGATATGTGGTCTAGTTGTTCGGAAAATTTACAAATATGAATTTCGACTTTATTTGCAAAATCTCTCTGAAAATTTGTAAAATGGCCATAACTTTTGCATACGAACTCGGATGAAAAAGTTTTTTATATGAAAAGTCATCTACTCGAAAAGTTACATCCAAATTTAACTGGGGGGAACCCCGTTAAACATTTTCAAAATCCCCAAAAACCTAACAGAAAAAAGTTACGGGGCTTTCAAGATCTAGAGGCAAAAAAATTCAAAAAACTTCAAACTTACTAGTGGCGCACCGTGGATGTGGTGCGCCACTAGTAACAGAAAAAAAAATTGGTTTTGAAATTTATTTTTTGAATTTTTTTTCAAAAATTGATACGTAATATGACCGGGAAGTTTGAAATATTTTTCAAAATTTCATCATAGTCATGAACATGAACAAGGTCCTAGACATCAACAAGTGCCTTTGAAGTGAGTTGTTGCTGGTGTTGGATAGAACTCTGAAGTTAAGCGTGCTTGGGCTGGAGTAGTGTGAGGATGGGTGACCTTTCGGGAAGTTTGACCACGGAGTGCGATTTGACCTGAGATTAAGCATATTGACCCGAGATTAAGCCATAGTGAACTGAGATTAAGAAAAAAGAGAAAAATTTGAAAAAAAAATTTGAAAAAAAAATCTGAAAAAATATTGTTACTAATGGCGCACTTCATTGTGGTGCGCCATTAGTATACAGATACTAATGGCGCACCATGGGCTATTCTAATGGCGCACCAGCTGGTGCGCCATTAGTATACCAGATACTAATGGCGCACCACAGGTGCGCCGCCATTAGTAAAAAATACTAGTGGCGTGGTACTAATGGCGCACCGGTAGTGTGCCATTAGTAGGCAAAACCGGTGCGCCATTAGTACGCCTTTTTCTAGTAGTGAGAGTTGAACTAGCTTTATAGCCTAGTCGAAATAATTTTACACTAGAGTTGAACTAGCTCTATAAGCTTCTACAAATAATTTTACACTAGAGTTGAACTAGCTCTATAGCCTAGTTCAAATAATTTTACACTAGAGTTGAACTAGCTCTATAGCTAGTACAAATAATTTTCCACTAGAGTCATACTAGCACTTACACTTGAGTTCAACTAGCTCTATAAGCCTAGTTCAAATAATTTTACACTAGAGTTGAACTAGCTCTATAGCCTAGTTCAAATAATTTTACACTAGAGTCGTACTAGCTCTATAAAAATTTACACCAGAGTTGAACTAGCTCTATAAGCTAGTTCAAATAATTTTACACTAGAGTCGAACTAGCTCTATAGCCTAGTACAAATAATTTTACACTACAGTCGTACTAGCTCTTACACTAGAGTTGAACTAGCTCTATATCCTAGTACAAATAATTTTACACTAGAGTTGAACTAGCTTTATAAGCTAGTTCAAATAATTTTACACTAGACATGAACTAGCTTTATAGC
Source organism: Aegilops longissima (assembly GCA_021605205.1). Classification (NCBI taxonomy): domain Eukaryota; kingdom Viridiplantae; phylum Streptophyta; class Magnoliopsida; order Poales; family Poaceae; genus Aegilops; species Aegilops longissima. The sequence continues at coordinate 428,410,345 of CM038680.1, forward strand.
CTAGTAGAAATAATTTTACACTAGAGTTGAAGTAGCTCTATAAGCTTCTTCAAATAATTTTACACTAGAGTTGAACTAGCTCTATAGCCTAGTTCAAATAATTTTACACTAGAGTTGAACTAGCTCTATAGCTAGTACAAATAATTTTACACTAGAGTCATACTAGCACTTACACTAGAGTTCAACTAGCTCTATAAGCCTAGTTCAAATAATTTTACACTAGAGTTGAACTAGCTCTATTGCCTAGTTCAAATAATTTTACACTAGAGTCGTACTAGCTCTATAGCCTAGTTCAAATAAATTCCTCCTAGAGTTGAACTAGCTTTATAGCCTAGTTCAAATAATTTTACACCAGAGTTCAACTAGCTCTATAAGCTAGTTCAAATAATTTTACACTAGAGTCGAACTAGCTCTATAGCCTAGTACAAATAATTTTACACTACAGTCGTACTAGCTCTTACACTAGAGTTGAACTAGCTCTATAAGCTATTTAAAACAATTTCCTCCTAGAGTTGAACTAGCTCTATATCCTAGTACAAATAATTTTACACTAGAGTTGAACTAGCTTTATAAGCTAGTTCAAATAATTTTACACTAGACATGAGCTAGCTTTATAGCCTAGTAGAAATAATTTTACACTAGAGTTGAACAAGCTCTATAAGCTTCTACAAATAATTTTACACTAGAGCTGAACTAGCTCTATAGCCTAGTTCAAATAATTTTACAATAGAGTCGTACTAGTTGTATAGCCTAGTTCATACAATTTTACACTAGAGTTGAACTATCTCTATTGCCTAGTTCAAATAATTTTACACTAGAGTTGAACTTGCTCTATAGCCTAGTTCAAATAATTTTACACTAGGGTTGAACTAGCTCTATAGCCTAGTTCAAATAATTTTACATTAGAGTCGTACTAGCTCTATAGCCTAGTTCAAATAATTTACTCCTAGAGTTGAACTAGCTCTATAGCCTAGTTCAAATAATTTTACACCATAGTTGAACTAGTTCTATAAGCTAGTTCAAATAATTTTACACTAGAGTCGAACTAGCTCTATAGCCTAGTACAAATAATTTTACACTACAGTCGTACTAGCTCTTACACTAGAGTTGAACTAGCTCTATATCCTAGTACAAATAATTTTACACTAGAGTTGAACTAGCTTTATAAGCTAGTTCAAATAATTTTACACTAGACATGAACTAGCTTTATAGCCTAGTAGAAATAATTTTACACTAGAGTTGAACTAGCTCTATAAACTTCTTCAAATAATTTTACACTAGAGTTGAACTAGCTCTATAAGCTTCTACAAATAATTTTACACTAGAGTTGAACTAGCTCTATAGCCTAGTTCAAATAATTTTACACTAGAGTCGTACTAGTTGTATAGCCTAGTTCATACAATTTTACACTAGAGTTGAACTTGGTCTATTGCCTAGTTCAAATAATTTTACACTAGAGTTGAACTTGCTCTATAGCCTAGTTCAAATAATTTTACACTAGAGTTGAACTAGCTCTATAGCTAGTACAAATAATTTTTCACAAGAGTCATACTAGCACTTACACTAGAGTTCAACTAGCTCTATAAGCTAGTTCAAATAATTTTACACTAGAGTGGAACTAGCTCTATAGCCTAGTTCAAATAATTTTACACTAGAGTTGAACTAGCTCTATAAGCTAGTTCAAATAATTTTGAACTAGAGTTGGACTAGCTCTATAAGCTAGTTCAAAAAAAATTACACTAGAGTTGAACTAGCTGTATAACATAGTTCAAATAATTTTACACTAGAGTCGAACTAGCTCTACAGACTATAACAAATAATTTTACACTAGAGTTGAACTAGCTCTATAAGTTAGCTTCAATAATTTAACACTAGAGTTGAACTAGCTCTATGTCAGTGTACTATAGTAGGGGTACCCTAGTATCCCGAACTTCGTGCCGCAGACAGTTCTGACACCAGCGGCGGCTGGCACAGGTGACCATCAAGATCTTCCACGGCTCCTTTGAAGCCATTCGAGAACAAAGTAATCAAGGCCCCGGCAAGAGGAGCTTGACGGGAAGATCACACAAGGCACGAAGGAAGCAAGGCCCCGGCAAGAGGAGCTTGCCGGGAGGGCTTGGTGAGCGACAAGCTCCGCGCGACAAGAACCTTGCCGCGACAAGGTGCTCGCCATGCAAGTGACCTCTTCATCTCCGCTCCAGCTCATCCGCCAGCGATGTCGCCATGGGGCTTTCCCAAGCAGCGTGTCGACGGGCTGTGCAGCCAGCGGGAGCAGCGATAAGCGGCGCCGACAAGCTGCCATCGTGGCAAGCGGAGGCGCACTTGACGGTCCTGTTACCTTTATTGCTCAGCGATCGAGATGGGCATTTATGACTCTTGTCCCTTGCACGTCGAGTTAGGTATAGATCATCAGTACACTTTGTACAAAGCGGTGTACCAACCTCTGTTTTACTATCTTACCCTTGTCTACTTGCCACATGTGGTGACCCCTTGTGCCTATAAAAGGAGGCCCAAGTGCAGCGTGAAAGTGTTCGGTTCGGCTCGGCTTAGTTCATTCGACTCATCTGGCCACACTCACTCAGGCTAGGTTTTGTAGCTCCCATTGCTCCCTAGCAAGAAGACAATATAATCCACAAAGCAGCAGTAGGAGTATTATCTCTCCGGAGAGCTCCGAAGCTGGGTAAATCTGCTCGTGTGCATCGCTTCGATCCGCTCTTTGTGCAACCTCCGCTCCCATCCGAACCACAAGGGACCAGGTCCCATAGGTGTTCGTGGGCCACGATCAGCTTCCCCGACATCTTTGGCGCGCCAGGTAGGGGGCGTCGAGGCTGTGTGAACCTGATCCAGCGGTCACACGAGCAACTTCATCATCATCTCAGGAGGCTGGGGAAAACGCTGGCGGAGGAACGGGCGTCGTCGAGAGAGCCCACAACGCCGCCAGGTCCAAGGACAAGGCAGCGCAGGCATCAGCGTCCGAATCCTCACCGCGTCCTTCTCAGGAGGCGCGGGACCGACAGCGTCATGATGCTCGCAGCACCATACGCTCGTTGGATCAAGGCCAAGCTGGAGGATCCCGAGGCCCTCGAGACCCGCATGCACACCAACATGCCGGAACGAGCGGAGTACGGTCGCTTGGGCGGGATGCTGCTCCTCCTAACTTGGTTAGGAGTCCGAGCACATCCTGTTCCTCGCTACGTATGCCATTGCCACCCACTACTCCAGCAGAAGCCTTGGCGAGAGCCCAGCTACTTCTAGACTACCCTCCAACGGCCGACAAGGTCGACGAATGGAGGGCCACCATCCAGAGCCTCATCGGCTTTGCCAACGGCGACGTCCCGCGGCAACCAAGCGCCTCGCAGCCGCGGCAAGGCGACAAGGCACGTGCCGATGGCGACTAGACTTATGGGGGTGCAGCCACCGTACACTCCCCTTCCCGAGGGCCAAGATCGCCGACTCGCCGGATCCACCTAGACAGCGACTCCACAGCGTCGTCGGATCCGCGAGCTCGTCGCGACCAGCGCCAAGTTCTTCGAGAACGACAAGAAGAAGACGCTCGAACCCGTATCGGCGCCAAGAGAAGCAGCGTCAATCCGACCAGCGCCGGGCCCATTGTCGATATGCATGCGCCCGAAGAACGAGCGACTTACCGTCTGTGATAGGTTGCCCTGCGTTCACTCGTGAGCTGCAGCAAGTCCGTGGCCCGACAAGAAAAACTTCAAGCCGATGTGCGGAGAAGTATGATGGCAGGACACACCCATCGGAGTTCCTCGGCATCTACACCATCGCGGTGCAGGCTGCGGGGGCGAGGCGACAAGATCCTCGCCAACTATTTCCCTCTGGTGCTCAAGCCAAGCGTCGTCTTGGCTCATGCACTTGCCGGACAGCTCTATTTCTTCTTGGGCGGTTTGTGCCACTAGTTTGTCGGCGCCTTCACGGTGACCACAAGCCTCATGGCCAAGAGAGTGACCTTCACCTGCTCGCCCGAAAGAAGGAGAGTCCTCGCAAATTCATCCGAGAGATTCAGCCGTGTGCATTACAACATCCCAGATGTCCACCCTGCCGCGGTGATCAGTGCATTTCATCAGAATGTGCAAAACCGCAGGATGAGGGAGGAGATGGCGCTGTGCAATGTGAAAGACGTCAGCGAGCTCTACGCCCTGGCCGACAAGTGTGCACGCGCTGAAGAAGGAAGAAGACTCCCAGGAGAGAATGTGGGAGCAGAGTCTGACAGTGAGGAGACCGCCCCGGCAAGGAAGAGCCGGCGGCGAAACAACAGAAAGAAGAAAAACCAAGAAGTACTAGTTGTCGAGCAGTCCGGCAGCGGAGGTGGCGCCGGCAAGGCTAAGGCTAGCGGCTCCGGCAAGGAGGTTGCCGCTGACGCCGACCGCCAAGCTGTGGCGGCCGCCGACAAGCCTGACAGCTCCAACAAGCAATACTGTAAGATCCACCGCACCAAGGGCCACGATCTCCAGAGCTGCAAGAAAGTCGAGCAGCTTGTTGAGCTACAGAGAGCTGAATACGAGCGGCGAGACAAGGAGAAGGCCCAGGAAGGTGCAGGTGCAGCAAGTAAGAAGAAACCCGGCCGGGGAGGATGCCGAGGCAAGGCCAAGCAGCGGCAAGGAGACAGACCTCCCCGCGGCCGCGACAAGGAAGAAGACGAAGATGAAGACGACGAAGACATGGAAGATGATGAAGCTGATGAGCAAGAGTTTCAGAAGGCAACGGAGGTCCTTTGTGTTGACGGTGGTGCTTCTCTGCATACCTCGCACCACCAACTCAAGCAATGGATGCGTGAGGTTAATGCAGCAGAACCATCCATAGAGTCGTGCAAACCTCTGAAGTGGTCCGGCACGCCCATCATCTTTGACATTGAGGACCACCCTGATCGCATCACTGCGGTCGGATGCTTGCCGATGTTGGTATCACCAACTATCCGCAACCTCAAGGTCACAAAGATGTTGGTTGACGGCGGGGCCGGCCTGAACCTGATCTCCTCTGCGGTGCTCCAGAAGCTTCAAATCCCCGACAGCAAGCTCGAAGAGACTGGTACTTTCCAAGGAATCAACCCAGGAAGGAGCAAGCTGAAAGGGAAGATCACATTGCCGGTAACATTTGGCAGCGAGCTCAACTTCAGAACTGAGAGGGTCACGTTTGACGTTGGCGATTTCCCATTGCCCTAAAATGGCATACTTGGCCGTCCAGCACTCGCCAAGTTCATGGCAGCCTCTCATTACGCCTACAATTTACTCAAGATGCTCGGCCTGATAAGCGTCATTTCTGTCCATGGCGACAAGAAGGATGCGCTTATCTGCGCCGACAAGATTTCCCGGGATGCAGCAGCCGCAACAGATACCAAACCACTTGCCGCTGAAGCTCCCGGGGGGAAGAAGAAGACCACCAAGTCCGGCAAGAGTTTTGATGCCCACTCCGGCAAGCGCACCTCTTCGGAGTGCTGCGCTACCGTCGAGGACGCACCATCGAGCTCCACCGGCAAGTGCAAGAAGATGATGGCAGCTCCACCGAAGACCAAGAAGGTGCCCGCCAAGGAGGACGGCACTGGTGGTACCTTCACCATCAGTGCCACACTTGACCCTAAATAGGAAGGCGAGCTCGTTGCTTTCCTGCGGGCGAATGTCGATGTGTTTGCATGGCAACCATCTGACATCCCCGGTGTTCCCAGGAGAGTAATTGAGCACCACCTAGCTGTCTGTCCTCACGCACGGCCCGTCAAGCAAAAAGTTAGGAAACAAGCAGTGGAGCGCCAAGAGTTCATAGCGGAAAAAATCGAGAAGTTGGAAGCAGCAGGCCTTGTCAGGGGAGTACTCCATCCCACGTGGTTGGCCAATCCGGTAGTTGTACGCAAGGCCAATGGGAAATGGAGACTTTGTATTGACTTTACAGATGTTAATAAAGCTTGTCCCAAAGACCCATTTCCCTTGCCACGTATAGACCAGATTGTTGACTCCACGGCTGGATGTGATTTGCTTTCATTTCTTGATGCATATTCAGGGTATCATCAGATCTTCATGGCAGAAGAGGATGAAGAGAAAACTGCATTCATTACACCATGTGGCACGTACTGTTTCATACGGATGCCTTTCGGTTTAAAGAATGCTGGTTCAACCTTTGCAAGAGTAGTCCATGATGCTTTTGAGCCACAAATACACAGAAATGTAGAAGCTTACATGGATGACATAGTGGTCAAGAGCAAGGACAAAGCAACTCTGATTCAGGATTTGATGAGACATTTGCAAATCTGCAAAGATCAACCTCAAGCTCAACCCGAGAAGTGCGTGTTTGGAGTCCCTTCCGGCAAGCTTCTCGGGTTCTTTGTGTCTCAGCGGGGAATCGAAGCCAATCCCGACAAGATCAAGGCCATTGAGCAGATTAAAGCACCAAGGCGCGTCAAGGATGTAAGAAGGCTTGCCGGTTGCGTGGCTGCTCTCAGCAGGTTTATCTCTAAGTCTGCTGAGCGATCCCTGCCATTTTTCAAGATTTTGAAAAAAACAGGTCCAATGAAATGGACTCCCAAAGCGGAGGCTGCGCTGCAGGACTTGAAAAGATACCTGTCCTCCACTCCAATACTTATCGCACCTAGGCCACAAGAGAAGTTCCTGCTGTATATAGCGGCAACCAATAAAGTGGTTAGTGCTGCGTTAGTAGCGGAGAGGGAGGCCGATGATGAGCCGGCAACCGAGGCAGACGCATCCAGCGACAAGCAGGGGGCTTCGCCGTCAAGCTCTGGTCCCGAGAAGGACAGATCAGCCTGCAGGTTGCGACAAGATACGAAAAAGGATGGTGCAGCGCCCGGTCTACTTTTGTCGGGCCCCTTCTGCAGGGGCTAGGTCAAGGTACTACGGTGTGCGAAGTTGCTTTTCGGCCTCCTCATGGCCTCGAGAAAGCTGCGCCATTACTTCCAAGCACATGAGATAACAGTTGTCACTCGCTTTCACTGAAGAGGATATTGCAAAATCCGAAGCAACATGCAGAATTGTCGAGTGGGCATTTGAACTGCAAGCTTTGGTCTCAAGTTTGAAAGCACTTCAACTATCCAAAGCGAGCATTGGCAGAATTCATAGCAGAGTGGACGCCAACGCAAGATGAAGAAACTCCAGACAAGCATCCCGTCAAGGAGGCAAATAAAGAGTGGCTGATGTACTTTGATGGTGCATTCTCGCTGCAAGGCGCCGGTGCGGCGTGCGCTTATCGCACCCACGGAGAGCACCTCAAGTACATAGTCCAGATGCACTTTCCCAAGGAACAAGCAACAAACAATACTGCAGAGTATGAAGGTTTGCTTGCGGTCTCGAGATTGCGGTAGACCTTGGGATCAAGAAGCTCGTTGTCGGGGACTCGCAACTTGCCGTCCGCCAAGTAAATAAAGATTATCAGAGTCCGTTGATGGAAGCCTACGTCGATGAAGTGAGGAAGCTAGAAGAGCACTTTGAAGGCTTGCAAATGGAACATGTTCCAAGAGCTCAGAATGATATAGCTGATGGCCTCTCCAAATGTGCCGCACTTAAGTTACCTGTGGAACCAGGAATTTTTGTGCTCAAGCTGACTTAGCCAACCGTAACACCATCAACAGGACAGAGCAAGAAGAGAAAATTGGTTTCCGGCGACTACTTTCCGACAGAGCTCCCTGGAGCCGCCGCCAAGAAGGTCCCTAAAATCAATGCAAATATCACTGAGGAGAAGTCTGCTCCGACAAACCCTGCGGTTTGTTCCGTTGAAGCAGACGCTCCCGACAAGCTTTGCTCCGGCAAGCTTGCCGGGGATCATCAAGCTCCGGCAGAACCACGGGTTCTTGCCGTAGAAGCTAATGTTCCCGCAGTGGTAGATGAGCCTTTAGTCCTTGTTGTCGAGCCACAGGCTCCAACATGGGCGCAACAAATCGTCCATTTCCTTGAGACATGGAGAACTTCCGAAGAGCAAGAAGAAGCGGAAAAAGTAGCCCGGCAATCAAGTATGTATCGGTTTGTTGACAACATCCTATACGAAGAAGACTCAACGGAGTGAAATTGAAGTGTATTTTCCGGAAGATGGATGAAGCTGTTGGCGAGATACATGGAGGCATATGTGGTCACCACATTGGCGCAAAAGAGCACTTGCCGCAAAGCTTTCCGGCAAGGTTTCTTCGGCCAAGCCCTCCGGATGCAACTGCACAAGTAACCAAGTGTGAAGCGTGCGGTTCCATTCCAAACAGATACACCAACCAGCTCAAGCTCTCCAGACGATCCCTTTATCCTGCCCTTTACGGTGCAGGGCTCGACATCCTCGGCCCCTTCCCCGAAGTTGTCGGGGCTTTGAGTACTTGTACGCTGCAATCGACAAGTTCACAAAGTGGCGGAAGTGGAACTAGTGAGGAAGGTGACAGACAATCGGCAGCTTAAGTTCTTCAGTCAATTGTTTGCCGTTTGGGATTCCTAACCGGATCATCACCGACAACGGCACGAGTTCACAAGCCGCACCTTCATGCAATCGCCCAAGATCTTGGCGCCAAGATTTGCTTTGCTTCGCTGCTCATCCCGAAGCAGCGGTCAAGCGGAGAGAGCAAACGCTGAGGTGCTGCGGGACTCAAGACCAGAACTTTCGACGGGCTGCACAAGTGCGGAAGAAACTGGATCGAGGAGCGGTGGTTCTTTGGTCGATCAGACGACGCCAAATCGAGCCACCGGCGGACACCTTTCGCTCTAGTCTATGGAACAGAGGCAGTTCTCCCCAGGGAACTCGTATACGGGTCACCTCGAGTGCTTGCTTATGATGAGCTTGAGCAAGAGCAGCTGCGACAAGATGACACGCTGCTCCTCGAGGAAGATCGTCTTCAGTCTGCATCGAGCTGCTCGTTACCAGCAAGCTTTGCGTCGCTACCATAGCCGCAGTTAATGCCAAAAGCTTCGAGGAAGGCGACCTTGTTCTTGGCGCGCTCAGTCCGCCAAGAATTCCAACAAGTTGGCGCCGGTGGGAAGGCCCTTATCGGGTGAAACGAGTCACTAGGCCCGCGCTGTCCGCCTTTGAGACCAAGATGGAGTTCGGTGAGCAATTCCTGGAATATAGAGCATCTTCGCAAGTTTTACCCATATAGCGCGATTGCCGAACCTGTTCCGCAACCACCCTTTGTACAAGTCTTGCCGCTGTTGCATGTAATCCTTTGTACAAAGCCGGCGCACTTCCGTGCATCAAGAAAGCCTATGTGTTGCGCACAACTTGTCAGTACATGCTTTCATAATCTTATATGCATGTGTTCTCTAACATTTTGTGCAGCATCCACACCCGGTAAGCGATAAAGAGCCGGGAAATGGACAACAGAGAAGCTAAGTTGCTATGTTTAAACGATCAGTTTTAAATTTTTAAGTTATCTTCCTCGAATGATAGTACTTTGTATGGAAAACCTGTGCGCGGAGGAACCGACTCGCGACTAGCTTGCGCCCTTACTTTGTTTCGAGTCCGCTCAACAACTTAAGTGTGCTGCAACCAGTTGCGACAAGGTTGCTTGTCAGAGGCGGCATCGCCAGCAAGCTGCTGAAGTTCCGCACTCAGCGCTCGCGGCAAAGGTGTTCACACTGACAAGTTCCCCTAAAAGCGTAGGGAACAAACATACAGGGGAAAGAATCAAGTAAAGGAAATAACATTGCATTCGATTGCCTAAGATAGTTTATATTACATGATAACTTGTCGCGGATCTAATAGATTTTTCACCTAAACATGATCTACAACGACAAGAGAAAGATAAGCTTGGCGGCCTAGTCCACGCGGTCGCCATCGAGCCTCTTGACTCCGCTCACCCTGTCCACAATGGGTGCGACAAGGGCTTTGAGCGCTTCAACATCAGCAGATGGAGGCAGAGACTTGAGGACTTTGGTGAAATCGACGCCTGGGTTGCGGAAGGCCACTTTCATCAACACCTTCTGGAGAGCCCCGGCGCAAACTTGGCGCGACTCCTCCGCCAGTTGCTTTGGGATCTCCTCCCGGAGCCGCTGGAGACCCGTCAGCACGCCCTTGAAGAACAGGCTGAGTTTGACGCTGGGTTGGAGGTTCTCATCGGTGGAGTACCCAAGATCCACCATCCCCAACTCCATCAGCTCGTTATGGATGCCGGCGGCGGTGTCCACAAGACCTTCTATCCAGTGCATTATGCTATCTCTGAGATTACTCTGGGCAGTCACAGCATTCGACAGCAGTTCCTCATTGGCCTTGATCTTCTCCAGCAGGCCCGCTTCCCGCTCCTTGGCGCTTCCAACGCCTCCGTCAAGGTGGTCAGTTTCAGCTCCAGATCCGCCTTGGAGTCCTTGGCGGCATCGATTTCCTTGATCTTCTCAGCGAAGCGACCTTGCAACTCGCCGAGGGTGTAGGCGTCCTTCTCACGCTCGCGCTTCAACTCGGCGACCTCCTCGGCGCTTTTCTGGAGGGTGGACTCCAGCTGAGCCACCCTCGTCTCCAATTCCTTCTTGGCGGCCTCAGCAGCCGCAGCAGCATCCTTTGCCTGCTGAAGTGGCCCGCCAATCGTTTGCTCGTGCACGGCGAGATCTTCCTCATAGCTGTCGAGGTTGATCTTCCGCTGCGCTTGCTCACCTTCTTGTGCAGAGAGCTTCTCGCCGGCAAGCCTCTGCTGCTCCTCGACCTCGCCCTTCTCCAAGATGAAGGTCGTGCGCTCCTCAGCAAGCTGCTCCCGCGCCTCTGCTATATCCCGGAGAGTTTCTTTGTTGGCGCGCCGGAGCTCTTCCATGCGTTTCTCCAAGTCAGCTACCGCCCTCGCGACAAGCGCCTCCCTGGACTCCAGCTTGGCTTGTCGGGCGCGGTAGAGCGACAGCAACCTCCTTAGCAGCTGCTCCTCCTCAGGCTCACCGATGCTGCTGCTCGGAGCATCGACCAGCGACAGCCCGGCGGAGGCAAGCAGTTCCGCGTCGAAGGTCTCCCCCTCAGCCTGTGCCCTGGAGCTTGATGCCCAGGGGAGCTTGATAAAGACACCCTCGCCGGCCTTCAGATAGGCGCCGGGCTGGGGCTCTTCGGAGTCTGGTGCGGCATCGGTGGCGGGAAGATCGGCGGTCGGTGCAGCGCCTGGCGCTCCTGCAGCCTCAGGGCCGTCAGTGCGATCGCCGGATCCCTCCCCAGCCTCTGCGCCAGCAGCTTTGGCGGCCTCCTCGCCGGTGGGGCCATCGGCGCCGGCCTCCTCCTCCATATTGGCGGCGTCGACATTGTCGCCGCGAGCGTCCTCCTCGACGGCAGCCTCAGTCTCCATCGGAACTCCGGCAGATGGATCTGATGGTCAGAAAAAGAAAGAACAAGTCAAGCAAATGTTCGAAAGAGAAGAACAGAAGAAAAAAGAACCCAAGGGAAATTCTCAAACAAGAAAATTACCTGCAATGGGATCTGTTGCCGCGGTCTCCACAACCGGAGGGTCGTCGGCGCTGGCCCTTGTCGGGGAAGCTCCCCTTGTCGGAGAGGCCTCCCTTGCCGGAGAGCGCACCCTTGGTGGAGAGTTCTCCCTTGGCGGCGTAGTTGAAGCAAGCAGAACTTCGGGAGTGACCTCCGGTGCTTCCTGATGAGGCTGCTCTGCTCCTACATAATTCAACAAACCAGATATCAGTGGCAGAGAAGCACCCAAGCACACCTAACCATGAGAAGTAAACCAAACACTTACGCTGGGGGCTGTGTTGGGGGCTGCTCTGTTGAAGTGTTGCCGGGTCCGGCAAGGGAGTTCCAGACGTGCCCCCTGTCGCCACAGGGGAATCATCTGAGACAACAACCACCGGGGTCTTGGCTCTCTTCGACGCCCTCTGAGCTAGCGTCCTGAAGAAGGAGAAGGTTCAGAGTGAAGCCAGTCAGATATAAGAAAAAGCAATAAATTGAAGGGTTACAAGTAGCGGCGACAAGATCTTACTCTTCCTCTTCTTCCTCGGGCTGAGGCGGAGAGATCAAATCCGCTCCGCACGATTTAATTGGAGGAGAAGATTCCCTCGGACGCTTGGCGGGTGCAGGGCCGCGACTCCAGAAGACCCCGCTCCCGTCGACGTGGCGGCATGGGGCGCTCCCGCGGCAACAGTGCTTGTCGCGGTAGAGCGCTGCGGCGGCGAGGCGGCTGTTGGGCGTCTGCCGCCCGCCACTTCTCCGGTCTTGCGGAGGCGTCTCCCTAAGCGGGGCGCGGGCTCCTCCTGCGGCAAGCTGCTTGACGGCGGATGGAAGCGCCCCCGGCCGGCTCTTCCGGATTAGCGTCGGGCTCGGCCTGCTCCTCCTCACCGACAAGCTCTTCTCGGTCGGCGAGACTTGCCGCCTCGGCTGTTTCCGCCTCCTCGACGGTAAACCCAAACACGCCGGCAGCGGCAGCTTCTGCCGCCTCCTCCAACCTTGTGGCGATGCGCGCCATCTCCTGATTGGCGGTGTCGCGGGTGAGCCGTCTCTGCTCGTCTGCGCGGATCGGCACCTCCACCAAGTTGTCGAAGAACTGCTACACGACGTCGTCGGCGGGCTCCTGTCAAGTTGGAACGATTCCATGGGAATCGCACGACGGCATCATCGCGCGGATGCTGTCAAGCGACGAGTTGTTGCACAAGGGAACGACTCCCCTCGGCAACATGCACCACTCGGGGTGATCCGCATCAGGCTTGAACAACTCCCGCAGCATGCCGTCCAGCTCCAAGGTAGTAAAATTCCAGTTCAGACCCGGGCGCAGCCTCATGATGTCCGCCGCATTTTGGAATTCCCAAGCAGGCCTCCTCCTCTCCTGCAAGGGCGCAATGCGGCGCCGAAGGAAATCCGCGCCAACTGCTCCTACGGTAAGCCCTGCTTGCCGGAGACGCAAAATCCTAATCATGGCAATCTTCAACTTGTCGTCCTCCGGTGCCAAGTTGCTCCAATCATTGCCGCGAACTATGGGAGTTTGGCGCAGGGCGGTAAAAGGCTGTGGCTCCTCTTCTAAGATCCAACACCAGTCAGCTCTCCACTCCTCCCACTTGCTACGCAACTCTCCGTCAAGATATGCTTCTTTCTTGCCGATCCTAGACACCCATGCAATCCCTCCGGCAAGCGGCTCTCCTCTCTCTACGCGGGGCATGAAGTAATGGCGGAAGAGTGCTACATTTGGGTGGACCCCGACAAAGTTCTCGCAGAGGTGTGCGAAAACGACCAAGGTAAGGACGGCGTTGGGGGTGAAATCAAGGAGGCGGAGGCCATATGTGTTCATGACATCACAGAAGAATTCAGAAAAGGGCATGCAGAGCCCGCAGTGGAAGAAAAGCGCGAAGAAAGGGTACCCGATGGAAACCTTCTCGGATGTGGCGGCGGATATGACTCTCGTGCGCGGGTGCGCTCGGGTCTCCGTCGACCAGAAGAGATAGTACAGCTCCCGCAGCTCCTTCCCATCAGCGAGGGATCGAAGAGGGCCCGCTCCTTCCATGGCGCCATGAGCCGCTGCGCCTCGGCCGATTTCACGCCCTTCCCTTGTCGGCCTTGGAGCCATGAGGAGAGGTGGTGGAAGAGGACGGCGGCGTTAGTAGCACCGGTGGCAATGGAGGGGGGAGTCGCTCTCTTTGGGCTCGAGAAGAAAGGGGAAGCGACGGGGTTTCGATGTGACAAGAATGGCAAGTGGGCGTCCTGCCCTGTCCCCCCTGCTTATAAAGAGGGAGAGGGGGCGGGCGTTCCGATTTTTCCATTAAAGAAAGCCCCACGATATCCCCCACGATGCCACGTCCGGTACGTGACGTTCGTGGGAGGTGTGGTGGGTCCAGGGCGAGTAATGGCGTAATCCAGACCGAGCGTGCCCGTGCACTGTTTTGGGCCTGGCCCAACAGAGCTCGGCGCCGGGTGTGGCCCAGTTCGGGGCTCTGTCGGTGTACTAGAGTAGGGGTACCCTAGTATCCCGAACTCGTGCACGGACAGTTGCAGCACCCCGCGGCAGGGCTGGCCTGGTGACCATCAAGATCTTCCACGGCTCCTTTGAAGCCATTCGAGAACAAAGTAATCAAGGCCCCGGCAAGAGGAGCTTGCCGGGAAGATCACTCAAGGCACGAAGGAAACAAGGCCCCGGCAAGAGGAGCTTGCCGGGAGGGCTTGGTGAGCGACAAGCTCCCGAGCGCGACAAGAACCTTGCCGCGGCAAGGTGCTCGCCGCGGCAAGTGACCTCTCTTCATCTCCGCTCCAGCTCATCCGCCAACGTGTCGCCATGGGGCTTTCCCAAGCACGCGTGTCGACGGGCTGTGCAGCCAGCGGGGAGCAGCGATAAGCGGCACTGACAAGCTGCCATCGTGGCAAACGGAGGCGCACTTGACGGTCCTGTTACCTTCGTTCAGCGACCGAGACGGGCATTTATGACTCTTGTCCCTTGCCGTCGAGTTAGGTATAGATCATCAGACACTGTATAAAGCGGTGTACCAACCTCTATTTTTACTATCTTACCCTTATCTACTTGCCACATGTGGTGACCCCTTGTGCCTATAAAAGGAGGCCCAAGTGCAACGTGAAAGGGTTCGGTTGACTCCGCTTAGTTCATTCGACTCATCTGAAGCCACACTCACTCAGCTAGGTTTTGTAGCTCCCATTGCTCCCTAGCAAGAACACAATATAATCCACAAAGCAGCAGTAGGAGTATTATCTCTCGAGAGCTCGAGCTGGGTAAATCTGCTCGTGTGCATCGCTTCGATCCGCTCTTTGTGCAACCTCCGCTCCCCTCCGAACCACAAGGGACCAGGTCCCATAGGTGTACGTGGGCCACGATCAGCTTCCCCGACACTCTATAGCCTAGTACAAATAATTCACACTAGAGTCGTTCTAGCTCTATAAGCTTGTACATATAATTTTACACTAGAGTTGAACTAGCTCTATAAGCTAGTTCAAATAATTTTACACTAGAGTTGAACCAGCTCTATAAGCTTGTACTAATAATTTTACACTAGAGTTGAACTAGCTCTATAAGCTAGTTCAAATAATTTTACAGTAGAGTTGAACTAGCTCTATAGCCTAGTACAAGTAATTTTACACTAAATTTGAACTAGCTCTATAAGCTAGTTCAAATAACTTTACACTAGAGTTGAACAAGCTGTATAAGCTTGTACAAATAATTTTACACTAGAGTTGAACTAGCTCTATAAGCTAGTTGAAATAATTTTACACTAGAGTTGAACTAGCTCTATAGCATAGTACAAATAATTTTGCACTATAGTTGAACTAGCTCTATAAGCTAGTACACATAATTTTACACTAGAGTTGAACTAGCTCTATATGATTGTACAAATAATTTTACACTAGAGTTGACCTAGCTCTATAAGCTAGTTCAAATAATTTTAAACTAGAGTTGAACTAGCTCTATAGCCTAGTACAAATAATTTTACACTAGAGTTGAACTAGCTCTATAAGCTAGTTCAAATAATTTTCCACTAGAGTTGAACTAGCTCTATAGCCTAGTACAAATAATTTTACACTAGAGTTGAACTAGCTCTATAAGCTAGTTCAAATAATTTTACACTAGAGTTGAACTAGCTCTATAAGCTTGTACAAATAATTTTACACTAGAGTTGAACTAGATCTATAAGCAAGTACAACTAATTTTACACTAGATTTGAACTAGCTCTATAAGCTAGTTCAAATAATTTTACACTAGAGTTGAACTAGCTCTATAGCCTAGTACAAATAATTTTGCACTAGAGTTGAACTAGCTCTATAAGCTAGTACAAATAATTTTACACTAGAGTTGAACTAGCTCTATAAGCTAGTTCAAATAATTTTACACTAGATTTGAACTAGCTCTATAGACTAGTACAAATAATTTTACACTAGAGTTGAACTAGATCTATAAGATAGTTCAAATAATTTTACGCTAGAGTTGAACTAGCTCTATAAGCTTGTACAAATAATTTTACACTAGAGTTGAACTAGCTCTATAAGCTAGTTCAAATAATTTACACTAGATTTGAACTAGCTCTCTATAGACTAGTACAAATAATTTTACACTAGAGTTGAACTAGATCTATAAGATAGTTCAAATAATTTTACGCTAGAGTTGAACTAGCTCTATAAGCTTGTACAAATAATTTTACACTAGAGTTGAACTAGCTCTATAAGCTTGTTCAAATAATTTTGAACTAGAGTTGAACTAGCTCTATGAGGTAGTTCAAAAATTTAACACTAGAGTTGAACTAGCTCTATAAGCTAGTTCAAATAATTTTACACTAGAGTTGAACTAGCTCTATAGCCTAGTACAAATAATTTTACACTAGAGTTGAATTAGCTCTATAAGCTAGTTCAAATAAGTTAACACTAGAGTTGAACTAGCTCTAAAGCCTAGTATAAATAATTTTACACTAGAGTTGAAGTAGCTCTGTAAGCTTGTACAAATAATTTTACACTAGAGTTGAACTAGCTCTATAAGCTAGTTCAAATAATTTTACACTAGAGTTGAACTAGCTCTATAAGCTAGTTCAAATAATTTTACACTAGAGTTGAACTAGCTATATAAGCTAGTTAAAAAAATTACACTAGAGTTGAACTAGCTCTATAAGCTTGTACAAATAATTTTACACTAGAGTTGAACTAGCTCCATAAGCTAGTACAAATAATTTTACACTAGAGTTGAACTAGCTCTATAAGCTTGTACAAATAATTTTACTCTATAGTTGAACTAGCTCTATAAACTAGTTCAAATAATTTTACACTAGAGTTAAACTAGCTCTATAGCCTAGTACAAATAATTTTACACTAGAGTTGAACTAGCTATATAAGCTAGTTCAAATAATTTTACACAAGAGTTGAACTAGCTCTATAAGCTTGTACAAATAATTTTACACTAGAGTTGAACTAGCTATATAAGCTAGTACAAATAATTTTACACTAGAGTTGAACTAGCTCTATAAGCTTGTACAAATAATTTTACACTAGAGTTGAACTAGCTCTATAAGCTAGTTCAAATAATTTTACACTAGAGTTGAACTAGCTCTATAGCCTAGTACAAATAATTTTGCACTAGAGTTGAACTAGCTCTATAGGCTAGTACAAATAATTTTACACTAGAGTTGAACTAGCTCTATAAGCTAGTTCAAATAAATTTACACTAGAGTTGAACTAGCTCTATAGACTAGTACAAATAAATTTACACTAGAGTTGAACTAGATCTATAAGCTAGTTCAAATAATTTTACGCTAGAGTTGAACTAGCTCTATAAGCTTGTACAAATAATTTTACACTAGAGTTGAACTAGCTCTATAAGCTAGTTCAAATAATTTTACACTAGAGTTGAACTAGCTCTATAAGCTAGTACAAATAATTTTACCCTAGAGTTGAGCTAGCTATATAAGCTAGTTCAAAGAAATTTACACTAGAGTTGAACTAGCTCTATAAGCTTGTACAAATAATTTTACACTAGAGTTGAACTAGCTCTATAAGATAGTACAAATAATTTTACACTAGAGTTGAACTAGCTCTATAAGCTTGTACAAATAATTTTACACTAGAGTTGAACTAGCTCTATAGCCTAGTACAAATAATTTTGCACTAGAGTTGAACTAGCTCTATAAGCTAGTTCAAATAATTTTCCACTAGAGTTGAACTAGCTCTATAGCCTAGTACAAATAATTTTACACTAGAGTTGAACTAGCTCTGTAGCCTACTACAAATAATTTTACACTAGAGTTGAACTAGCTCTATAAGCTAGTTCTCGATTAGTCTCACTCAAGAGAACTTATCTACACGGAAGGTCTTTTAAGTGCCAGTTGTAACAGCATAGAAGTTCTGCGCCCTCAACTACACCAGGTTAATTTTACACTAGAGTTGAACTAGCTCTATAAGCTAGTTCAAATAATTTTACACTAGAGTTGAACTAGCTCTATAAGCTTGTACAAATAATTTTACACTAGAGTTGAACTAGCTCTATAAGCAAGTACAACTAATTTTACACTAGATTTGAACTAGCTCTATAAGCTAGTTCAAATAATTTTACACTAGAGTTGAACTAGCTCTATAGCCTAGTATAAATAATTTTACACTAGAGTTGAACTAGCTCTATAAGCTAGTTCGAATAATTTTCCACTAGAGTTGAACTAGCTCTATAGCCTAGTACAAATAATTTTACACTAGAGTTGAACTAGCTCTATAAGCTAGTTCAAATAATTTTACACTAGAGTTGAACTAGCTCTATAAGCTTGTACAAATAATTTTACACTAGAGTTGAACTAGCTCTATAAGCAAGTACAACTAATTTTACACTAGATTTGAACTAGCTCTATAAGCTAGTTCAAATAATTTTACACTAGAGTTGAACTAGCTCTATAGCCTAGTACAAATAATTTTGCACTAGAGTTGAACTAGCTCTATAAGCTAGTACAAATAATTTTACACCAGAGTTGAACTAGCTCTATAAGCTAGTTCAAATAATTTTACACTAGATTTGAACTAGCTCTATAGACTAGTACAAATAATTTTGCACTAGAGTTGAACTAGATCTATAAGATAGTTCAAATAATTCTACGCTAGAGTTGAACTAGCTCTATAAGCTTGTACAAATAATTTTACACTAGAGTTGAACTAGCTCTATAAGCTAGTTCAAATAATTTAACACTAGATTTGAACTAGCTCTCTATAGACTAGTACAAATAATTTTACACTAGAGTTGAACTAGATCTATAAGATAGTTCAAATAATTTTACGCTAGAGTTGAACTAGCTCTATAAGCTTGTACAAATAATTTTACACTAGAGTTGAACTAGCTCTATAAGCTTGTTCAAATAATTTTGAACTAGAGTTGAACTAGCTCTATGAGGTAGTTCAAAAAATTTAACACTAGAGTTGAACTAGCTGTGTAAGCTAGTTCAAATAATTTTACACTAGAGTTGAACTAGCTCTATAGCCTAGTACAAATAATTTTACACTAGAGTTGAATTAGCTCTATAAGCTAGTTCAAATAAGTTAACACTAGAGTTGAACTAGCTCTAAAGCCTAGTATAAATAATTTTACACTAGAGTTGAAGTAGCTCTGTAAGCTTGTACAAATAATTTTACACTAGAGTTGAACTAGCTCTATAAGCTAGTTCAAATAATTTTACACTAGAGTTGAACTAGCTCTATAAGCTAGTTCAAATAATTTTACCCTAGAGTTGAGCTAGCTATATAAGCTAGTTCAAAAAAAATTACACTAGAGTTGAACTAGCTCTATAAGCTTGTACAAATAATTTTACACTAGAGTTGAACTAGCTCTATAAGCTAGTACAAATAATTTTACACTAGAGTTGAAATAGCTCTATAAGCTTGTACAAATAATTTTACTCTATAGTTGAACTAGCTCTATAAACTAGTTCAAATAATTTTACACTAGAGTTGAACTAGCTTTATAGCCTAGTACAAATAATTTTACACTAGAGTTGAACTAGCTATATAAGCTAGTTCAAATAATTTTACACAAGAGTTGAACTAGCTCTATAAGCTTGTACAAATAATTTTACACTAGAGTTGAACTAGCTCTATAAGCTAGTACACTAATTTTACACTAGAGTTGAACTAGCTCTATAAGCTTGTACAAATAATTTTACACTAGAGTTGAACTAGCTCTATAAGGTAGTTCAAATAATTTTACACTAGAGTTGAACTAGCTCTATAGCCTAGTACAAATAATTTTGCACTAGAGTTGAACTAGCTCTATAGGCTAGTACAAATAATTTTACACTAGAGTTGAACTAGCTCTATAAGCTAGTTCAAATAAATTTACACTAGAGTTGAACTAGCTCTATAGACTAGTACAAATAATTTTACACTAGAGTTGAACTAGATCTATAAGCTAGTTCAAATAATTTTACGCTAGAGTTGAACTAGCTCTATAAGCTTGTACAAATAATTTTACACTAGAGTTGAACTAGCTCTATAAGCTAGTTCAAATAATTTTACACTAGAGTTGAACTAGCTCTATAAGCTAGTTAAAATAATTTTACCCTAGAGTTGAACTAGCTATATAAGCTAGTTCAAAAAAATTTACACTAGAGTTGAACTAGCTCTATAAGCTTGTACAAATAATTTTACACTAGAGTTGAACTAGCTCTATAAGCTAGTACAAATAATTTTACACTAGAGTTGAACTAGCTCTATAAGCTTGTACAAATAATTTTACACTAGAGTTGAACTAGCTCTATAGCCTAGTACAAATAATTTTACACTAGAGTTGAACTAGCTCTATAAGCTAGTTCAAATAATTTTCCACTAGAGTTGAACTAGCTCTATAGCCTAGTACAAATAATTTTACACTAGAGTTGAACTAGCTTTGTAGCCTACTACAAATAATTTTACACTAGAGTTGAACTAGCTCTATAAGCTAGTTCTCAATTAATCTCACTCAAGAGAACTCATCTACACTAAGGTCTTTTAAGTGCCAGCTTGTACCCGCATAGAAGTTCTAGCCCTCAACTACACCAAAGTTAATTTTACACTAGAGTTGAACTAACTCTATAGCCTAGTACAAATAATTTTACACTAGAGGTTAACTAGCTCTATAAGCTAGTTCAAATAATTTTCCACTAGATTTGAACTATCTCTATAGCCTAGTACAAATAATTTTACACTAGAGTTGAACTAGCTCTAAAAGCTTGTACAAATAATTTTACACTAGAGTTGAACTAGCTCTATAAGCTAGTTCAAATAATTTTACATTAGAGTTGAACTAGCTTAGAGCTAGTTCACATAATTTTACACTAGAGTTGATCTAGCTCTATAAGCTAGTCCAAATAATTTTACACTAGAGTTGAACTAGCTCTATAAGCTAGTTCAAAAAATTTACACTAGAGTTGAACTAGCTCTATAAGCTTGTACAAATAATTTTACACTAGAGTTGAACTAGCTCTATAAGCTAGTACAAATAATTTTACACTAGAGTTGAACTAGCTCTATAGCCTAGTACAAATAATTTTGCACTAGAGTTGAACTAGCTTTATAAGCTAGTAAAAATAATTTTACACTAGAGTTGAACTACTGTAAGCTAAGCTTGTACAAATAATTTTACACTAAATTTGAACTAGCTCTATAAGCTAGTTCAAATAATTTTACACTAGAGTTGAACTAACTCTCTAGCCTAGTACAAATAATTTTACACTAGAGTTGAACTAGCTCTATAAGCTAGTTCAAATATATTTACACTAGAGTTAAACTAGCTCTATAAGCTGGTACAAATAATTTTACATTAGAGTTGAACTAGCTCTATAAGATAGTTCAAATAATTTTACACTAGAGTTGAACTAGCTCTATAGCCTAGTACAAATAATTTTGCACTAGAGTTGAACTAGCTCTGTAGCCTACTACAAATAATTTTACACTAGAGTTGAACTAGCTCTATAAGCTAGTTCTCGATTAGTCTCACTCAAGAGAACTCATCTACACGGAAGGTCTTTTAAGTGCCAGTTGTACCCAGATAGAAGTTCTGCCCTCAACTACACCAAAAGTTAATTTTACACTAGAGTTGAACTAACTCTATAGCCTAGTACAAATAATTTTACACTAGAGGTTAACTAGCTCTATAAGCTAGTTCAAATAATTTTCCACTAGATTTGAACTATCTCTATAGCCTAGTACAAATAATTTTACACTAGAGTTGAACTAGCTCTAAAAGCTTGTACAAATAATTTTACACTAGAGTTGAACTAGCTCTATAAGCTAGTTCAAATAATTTTACATTAGAGTTGAACTATCTTAGAGCTAGTTCACATAATTTTACACTAGAGTTGATCTAGCTCTATAAGCTAGTCCAAATAATTTTACACTAGAGTTGAACTAGCTATATAAGCTAGTTCAAAAAATTTTACACTAGAGCTGAACTAGCTCTATAAGCTGTACAAATAATTTTACACTAGAGTTGAACTAGCTCTATAAGCTAGTACAAATAATTTTACACTAGAGTTGAACTAGCTCTATAGCCTAGTACAAATAATTTTGCACTAGAGTTGAACTAGCTTTATAAGCTAGTAAAATAATTTTACACTAGAGTTGAACGACCTCTGTAAGCTAAGCTTGTACAAATAATTTTACACTAGATTTGAACTAGCTCTATAAGCTAGTTCAAATAATTTTACACTAGAGTTGAACTAGCTGTGTAAGCTAGTTCAAATAATTTTACACTAGAGTTGAACTAGCTCTATAAGCTAGTTCAAATATATTTACACTAGAGTTAAACTAGCTCTATAAGCTGGGACAAATAATTTTACACCAGAGTTGAACTAGCTCTATAAGATAGTTTAAATAATTTTACACTAGAGTTGAACTAGCTCTATAACCTAGTGCAAATAATTTTGCACTAGAGTTGAGCTAGCTCTATAAGCTAGTACAAATAATTTTACACTAGAGTTGAACTAGCTCTATAAGCTTGTACAAATAATTTTACACTAGAGTTGAACTAGCTCTGTAAGCTAGTTTAAATAATTTTACACTAGAGTTGAACTAGCGCTATAGCCTAGTACAAATAATTTTACACTAGAGTTGAACTAGCTCTATAAGCTAGTTTAAATAATTTTCCACTAGAGTTGAACTAGCTCTATAGCCTAGTAGAAATAATTTTACACTAGAGTTGAGCTAGCTCTATAAGCTAGTTCAAATAATTTTATACTAGAGTTGAACTAGCTCTATAAGCTTGTACAAATAATTTTACCCTAGAGTTGAACTAGATCTATAAGCTAGTACAAATAACTTTACACTAGAGTTGAACTAGCTCTATAAGCTTCTACAAATAATTTTACACTAGAGTTGAACTAGCTCTATAAGCTAGTTCAAATAATTTTACACAAGAGTTGAACTAGCTCTATAGCCAAGTACAAATAATTTTGCACTAGAGTTGAACTAGCTCTATAAGCTAGTACAAATAATTTTACACTAGAGTTGAACTAGTTCTATAAGCTAGTTGAAATAATTTTACACTAGAGTTGAACTAGCTCTATAGGCTAGTACAAATAATTTTACACTATAGTTGAACTAGATCTATAAGCTAGTTCAAATAATTTTACACTAGAGTTGAACTAGCTCTATAAGCTTGTTCAAATAATTGGGAACTAGAGTTGAACTAGCTCTATGAGATAGTTCAAAAAATTCAACACTAGAGTTGAACTAGCTGTGTAAGCTATTTCAAATAATTTTTGTCGGGGAAGCTGATCGTGTCCCGCGATCACCTATGGGACCTTGTCCCTTGTGGTTCGGAGGGGGAGCGGAGGATGCACAAAGAGCGGATCGAAGCGATGCACACGAGCAGATTTACCCAGCTTCGGAGCTCTCCGGGGAGATAATACTCCTACTGCTGCTTTGTGGATTATATTGTGTTCTTGCTAGGGAGCAATGGGAGCTCAAAAACCTAGCCTGAGCGTGTTCTCGTATGAGTCGAATGAACTAAGCCGAGTTTAACCAACCCTTTCTACGTTGCACTTGGGCCTCCTTTTATAGGCACAAGGGTCACCACAGTGGCAAGTAGACAAGGGTAAGATAGTAAAAAAGAGGTTGGTACACCGCTTTATACAAAGGTACAATGATCTATACCTAACTCGACGGCAAGGGACAAGAGTCATAAATGCCCGCCTCGATCGCTCAACAAAGGTAACAGGACCGCAAGTGCGCCTCCGCTTGCCACGATGGTAGCTTGTCAGCCGCTTATCGCTGCTCCCGCTGGCTGCACAGTCCATCGACACGCTGCTCGGAAAGCCCCGCGCGACACGCTGGCGGATGAGCTGGAGCGAGATGAAGAGAGGTTGCTCGCCGCAAGCGCGCCGCCACGGCAGAACCCTTGTCGCGCTTGGGAGCTTCGGCGCCACCAAGCCTTCCCGCAAGCTCCTCTTGCCGGGCCTTGTTTCTTCGTGCCTTGAGTGGTCTTCCCGCAAGCTCCTCTTGCCGGGCCTTGATTACTTTGTTCTCGAATGGCTCCAAAGGAGCCGCGAAGATCTTGATGGTCACCAGACAGCCTCGCCGCTGGGTGCTGCAACGCCTGTGCACGAAGTTCGGGTGCTAGGGTACCCTACTCTAGTACACCGACAAGAGCCCCCGGCCGGGCCACACACGGCGCTAAGCTCTGTGGGCCAGGCCCAAAACAGTGCACGGCACGCGCGTCCGGATTACGCCATTACTCGCCTCGACCCACCACGCCCCACTTAACGCCACGCACCGGACGTGGCGTCGTGGGGAGATCGTGGGGCTTTTTAATGGAAAAATCGAACGCCTACCACTCTCCCTCTTTATAAGCAGGGGTACAGGGCAGGACGCCCACTTGCCATTGCTGTCACATCGTAAACCCCCGCTGATTCCCCTTTCTTCTCGAGCCCAAAGAGAGCGACGCCCGCCTCCATTGCCACCGTGCCACCAACGCCGTCGACCTCCTCCACCACCTCTCCCCATGGCTCAAGGCCGACAAGGAAAAGGCGAAAATCGGCCGAGGCGCAGCGGCTCGCGACGCTGCGGAAGGAGCGGCCTCTTCAATCCTCGCTGACAGAAGGAGCTGCGGAGCTGTATTATCTTTTTCTGGTCGACGGAGACCTGGCGCACTCACAAGACGAGTCATCTCCGCCGCCACATCCGAGAAAGTTTCATCGGGTACCCTTTCTTCGCTTTTCTTCCTTCATGGCTCGCCCGCCTTTTCTGAATTCTTTTGCGATGTCATGAACACATATGGTCTCCGCCTTGATTTCACCCCAACGCCGTCCTCACCTTGGCTGTTTCGCACACCTCTGCGAGAACTTCGCCGGGTCCACCTAAATGTAGCACTCTTCCGCCATTACTTCATGCCCCCAGAGAGAGGAGAGCCGCTGTCAAGGGATTGCATGGGTCTCCGGATCGCAAGAAGGAAGCATATCTTGACGGAGAGCTGCGAGAAAGTGGGAGGAGTGGAGAGCTGACTGGTGTTGGATCTAGAGGAGGAGCCACAGCCTTTCACCGCCTGCGCCAAACTCCCATAGTGCGCGGCAATGATTGGAGCAACTTGGCCGGAGGACGACAAGTTGAAGATTGTCGTGACTAGGATTTTATGCTCCGCAAGCAGGGCTTACCGTAGGAGCTGTTGGCGCGACTTCCTTCGCCGCCACATTGCGCCTTTTGCAGGAGAGGAGGATGCCTGCTTGGGAATTCCAAAATGCGGCGGACATCATGAGGCTGCGCCGGTCTGAACTGAATTTTACCGCTTGAGCCGGACGGCATGCTGCGGAGTTGTTCAAGACTCGATGCGATCACCCCGAGTGGTGCATGTTGCCGAGGGAGTCGTGCCTTGTGCAACAACTCGCTGCTTGACAGCATCCGCGCGATGATGCTTGCCAGCGATTCCCATGGAATCGCTCCAACTTGGCAGGAGCCCGCCGACGACGCCGTGCAGCAGTTCTTCGACAACTTGGCGGAAGTGCCGATCCGCGCCGACGAGCGTAAACGGCTCACCCGCGACAAAGACCGATCAAGAGATGGCGCGACGCCACGAGGTTGGAGGAGGCGGCAGAAGCTGCCGCCGGGCGTGTTTGGGTTTACTGCCGAGGAGGCGGAAACAGTTGAGGCGGCAAGTCTCGCCGATCGAGAAGAGCTCGCCGTGAGGAGGAGCAGGCCGAGCCCGACGTCAATCCGGAAGACGGCCGGGCGCTTCCTTCGCCGCCAAGCAGCTTGTTGCAGGAGGGGCCCGCCCCGCCAAGGAGACGCCTCGCAAGACCAGAGAAGTGGCGGGCGGCAGACGGCCCAACAGCCGCCTCGCCGCCCGACGCTTCTACCGCTGCAAGCATCACAGCCAGGAGCGCCCCATGCCGCCATGGCGGCAGGAGCGGGTCTTCGAGCCGCTGCCCTCGCATTCGCCAAGCGCCCGAGGGAATCTTCTCCAATTGCCGCGCCGAGCGAATTTGATCTCTACCTCAGCCCGAGGAAGAAGAGGAAGAGTAAGATCTTGTCACCGCTACTTGTAATCCTCCAATTTATTGCTTTATTTTATATCCGACCGGCTTCACTCAACCTTCTCCTTCTTCAGACGCTAGCTCGAGAGCGTCAAGAGGGCCAAGACTTCGTGGTTGTCGCTCAGATGATTCCCCAATGGCGGCAGGGGCACGTCTGGGACTCCCTTGCCGGACCAGCAACCCTTCATCAGAGCAGCCCCCAAAGACAGCCCCCAGCGTAAGTGTTTGGTTTACTTCTCATGGTTAGGTGTGCTTGGGTGTTTCTCCGTCATCGATATCTGGTTTGTTGAATTATGTAGGAGCAGAGCAGCCTCATCAGAAGCACCAAGGTCACTCCCAAGTTCTCCTTGCTTCAACCACGCCGCCAAGGGAGAACTCTCCGCCTGAGCGCTCTCCGCAAGGGAGGCCTCCGACAAGGGAGCTTCTCGACAAGGGCGGCGCCGACGACCCTCCGCCAGTGGAGACCGCGCAACAGATCCCATTGCAGTAATTTTCTTGTTTGAAAACCTCCCTGATTCTCTTTTCTTCTTCGTTCTTCTTCAAAACTTGCTTGACTAGTTCTTGCTCTCTCGATCGTGAGATCCATCTGCGGAGAACCGATGGAGATCGAGGCTGCCGGGCGAGGAGGACGCCAGAGCAACAATGTCGACGCCGCCAACATGGAGGAGGAGGCCGGGCGCCGATGGGTCCGCCAAGCGAGGAGGCCGCCAAGGCTGCTGGGCGCAGACGCCGGGAGGGATCTCGCGATCGACCGACGGTCCCGAGGTCGCAGGAGCGCCAGCGCTGCACCGACCGCCGATCCTCCCGCCACCGATGCCGCACTGACTCAAGAGCCCCAGCCCTGCGCCTATCTCAAGGCCGGCGAGGGTGTCTTTATCAAGCTCCCATGGGCATCAAGTTTAGGGCACCGGCCAAGGGGAGACCTTCGACGCGAATCGCTTGCTCTCCGCCGGGCTGTCGCTGGTCGACGCCCGAGCAGCAGCAGAGCGGTGAGCTCGAGGAGGAGCAGCTGCTAAAGAGGTTGTTGTCGCTCTACCGCGCCCGACAAGCCAAGCTGAGTCTGTGGAGGCGCTTGTCGCGAGGGCAGGAGCTGACTTGGAGAAACGCTGAAGAGCTCCGCCGCCAACAAAGAAACTCTCCGGATATAGCAGAGGCGCTGGAGCAGCTTGTCGAGGAGCGCACGCCTTCATCTTGGAGAAGGCCGAGGTCGAGGAGCAGCAGAGGCTTGCCGCAGAAGCTCTTCGCAAGAAGAAGGTGAGCTGGCGCAGCGGAAGATCAACCTCGACAGCTATGAGGAAGATCTCGCCGCGCGAGCAATCGATTACGGGCCACTTCAGGAGGCAAAGGATGTCTGCGCGCTGCCGAGGCCGCCAAGAAGGAATTGGAGACGAGGGTGGCTCAGCCGAGTCCACCTCCCAAGAGCGCCGAGGAGGTCGCCGGGTTGAAGCGCGAAGCGCGAGAAGGACGCCTACACCCTCGGCGAAGTTGCAAGGTCGCTTCGCGAAAAGATCAAAGAGCTCGATGCGCCAAGGACTCCAAGGCGGATCTGGAGTTAAACCGACCACCTTGACAGAGACGCTGAACGGCGCCAAGGAGCGGAAACGGCCTGCTGGAGAAGATTAAAGCCAATGAAGAGCTGTTGGCGAATGCCGCGACTACCCGTAATGATCTCGAGATAGCATAATGCATCGGATGAAGGTCTTGTGGACACCGCCGCGGCATCCATAATGAGCTGATGGGGCTGGGGATGGTGGATCTTGGTACTCCACCGACGAGAACCTCCAACCCAGCGCCAAGCTCAGCCTATTCTTCAAGGGCGTCTTGGGTTCCAGCTGTTCCGGAGGAAATCCCAAAGCAACTGGCGAGGAGTCGCGCAAGTTTGCGCCGGGCTCTCCAAAAGGTGCTGATGAAAGTGGCCTTCCGCAACCCAGGCGTCGACTTCACCAAAGTTCTCAAGTCCCTGCCTCCATCTGCCGACGTTGAAGCGCTCAAGGCCCTTGTCGCACCCATTGTGGACAGGGTGAGCGGAGTCAAGAGGCTCGATGGCGCATCACAGAGACTAGGCCGCCAAGCTTATCTTTCTCTTGTCATTTGAGATCATGTTTAGGCAAAAATTTATTAGATCTGTGACAAGTTATTTCTGTATTATACTCTATCTTAGGCGATTGAATGCAATGTTATTTCCTTTACTTGACTCCTTCCCTTGGATGTTTGTGCCCTACGCTTTTAGGGGAACTTGTCGGTGCGAACACCTTGTCATGAAAGCGCTGAGTACGGAACTTCAAGAGCTCTGTCATGGCGATGTTGCCCGACAAGCAACCTTGTCGCAACTAGTTGCAGCACGCTTAAGTTGTTGAGCGGCTCAAACAAAGTAAGGGCGCAAGCTAGTCGCGAGTTGGTTCCTCCGCCACAGTGTTTTCCATACAAAGTACTATCGCTCGAGGAAGATAACTTAAAAGTTTAAAACTGGTTGCTTAAACTTAGCTTCTCTGTTGTTCACTTCCGGCAAGCAGGCAGTTCTCGAGCGACGCTTGGTGGCCCACACCATTATCTTCTCCTCCCCGGTTAACTTGTGGGTGGATGAACCTTCTTCTTGTTTGAGAAGAAAGAAGAGAAAATAGTTATGGAGCCTAGTGGCTCGTTATTGCTTACCGGGTGTGGATGCTGCACAAAATGTTAGATAACACATGCATAAAGGATTATGAAAGCATGCATTTGACAAGTTGTGCGCAACACATGAGCTTTATCGATGCACGGGTCTCGCCTCGCTTTGTACAAAGGATTACATGCAACATCGACAAGACTTGTATAAAAGGGTGGTTGCCGAACGGTTCCGGAATCGCGCTTCTATGGGTAAAACTTACGAAGATGCTCTATATTCCAGAGTTGCTCACCGAACGCCATCTTCGGTCTCAATGACAGCGCCAGGCCTAGTGACTCGCTTTCACCCGATAAGGGCCTTCCCACTTCAAGGCCAACTTGTTGGAATTCTTGGCGGACTGAACGCGCCAAGAACAAGGTCGCCTTCCTCGAAGCTTCGCACTAACTTTGCGGCTATGGTAGCGGCGCAAAGCTTGCTGGTAACGAGCAGCTCAGACAAAGAGCTCAAGACGATCCTCCTCAAGGAGCAGCGTCATCTTGTCGCAGCTGCTCTTGCTCAAGCTCATCATAAGCGAGTACTGAGGTGACCCAGATACGAAGTTCCGTGGGGAGAACCGCCTCTGCTTCCATAGACTAGAGCGAAGGTGTCCGCCGCTGGCTCGACGGCATCGCCCTCGGTTGCCGCTCATCATCCGCCTCCTTTCCGCTAGGTGTTGCTCAATTACTTTCTGGAACACCGGGATGTCGATGGTTGCCATGCAAACACATCGACATTCGCCCGCAGAAAGCAACGAGCTCGCCTTCCTATTTAGGGTCAAGCGTGGCAATCGATGGTGAAGGAACCACCAAAGCCGCCCTCCTTGGCGGCACCTTCTTGGTCTTCGACGGAGCTGCCATCATCTTCTTGCACTTGCCGCTGGAGCTCGATGGTGCATCTCGATGGTAGCGCAGCACTCAAGAGGTGCGCTTGCCGAGTGGGCATCGAACTCTTGCCGGACTTGGTGGTCTTCTTCCCCGGAGCTTCAGCGGCGCAGTGGTTTGATATCCGCCGTAGCTGCTGCATCCCGGTAATCTTGTCGGCGCAGATAAGCGCATCCTTCTTGTCGCCATGGACAGAAATGACGCTTATCGGGCCGGCATCTTGAGTAAATTGTAGGCGTAATGAGAAGCTGCCATGAACTTGGCAAGCGCTAGACGGCCAAGTATGCCATTGTAGGGCAATGGGAACTCGCAACGCCGAATGTGACCTTCTTAGTTCTGAAGTTTAGCTCACTACCAAATGTTACCGCAATGTGATCTTCCCTTTGGGCTTGCTCCTTCCTCGGTTGATTCCTTGAAAGTACCAGCCTCTTCGAGCTCGCCGTCAGGATTTGAAGCTGTTGGAGCACTCGCAGAGAGATCAGTTCAGGCCGCCCGCCGTCAACCAACATCTTTGTGACCTTGAGGTTGCGGATAGTTGGCGATACCAACATCGGCAAGCACCGACCGCAGTGATGCAATCAGGTGATCCTCAATGTCAAAGATGATGGGCGTCTGGACCACTTCGTGAGGTTTGCGCGACTCTATGGATGGTTCTCTGCATTAAACTCACGCATCCATTGCTTGAGTTGGCGGTGCGAGGTATGCAGAGAAGCACCACCGCCAACGCAAAGGACCTCCATTGCCTTCAAACTCCTGCTCATCGCCTTCATCGCCTTCCATGTATTCATCATCTTCATCTTCGCCTTCTTCCTTGTCGCGCCGCGGAGGTTTGTCTCCTTGCCGCTGCTTGGCCTTGCCGCGGCGCCTCCCGACCGGTCTCTTCTTACTTGCCGCACCAAAGACCTCCTCGACCTTCTCCTTGTCTCGGCCAGATTCAGCCCTCTCAGAGCTCAACAAGCTGCTCGACTTTCTTGCAGCTCTAGAGATCGTGGGCCCTTTGGTGCGGTGGATCTTACAAGATCGCTTGTTGGGCTGTCAGGGCTTATCGGCGGCTGCCACAGCTTGGCGGTCGTTGTCACCGCAACCTCCTTGCTGGAGCCACCAGCCTTGGCTTTGTTGGCGGCACCATCCTTGCTGACCGCTTCGACAACTAGTACTTCTTGGTTTTTCTTCTTCTTCGTTGTTTCGCTGTCGGCTCTTCCTTGCCGGGCGGTCTCCTCACCGCCGCACTCTGCTCCCACATTCTCTCCTCCCGGAAGTCTTCTTCCTTCTTCAACAAGATGCACACTTGTCGGCCAGTATGAGCTCGCCGACGCGTCTTTCACTTTGCACATTGCCATCTCCTCCCTCATCCTGCGGTTTCGCACATTCTGATGAAATGCACTAATCACCGCGGCAGGGTGGACATCTGGGATGTTGTAATGCACACAGCTGAATCTCTAGATGAATTTGCGCAGGGACTCTCCTTCCTTCTGGGCGAGCAAGTGAAGGTCACTCTCTTGGCCATGAGGCTTGTGGCCGCCTGTGAAGGCGCCGACAAACTGATGGCACAAATCCGCCCAAGAAGAAATAGAGCTTTCCGGCAAGTGCATGAGCCAAGATCTGACGTTTGGCTTGAGCACCAGAGGGAAGTAGTTGGCAAGAATCTTGTCGTCTTGTCCCCCCGCAGCCTGCACCGCGATGGTGTAGATGTTGAGGAACTCCGATGGGTGTGTCCTGCCATCATATTTCTCCGGCACATCTGGCTTGAAGTTTTTCTTGTCGGGCCACTGGACTTGCCGCAGCTCACGAGTGAACGCAGGGCAACCTATCACAGACGGTAAGTCGCCTCGTTCTCTCGGGCGCATGCATATCGACAGGGGCCCGCGCTGGTCGGATTGACGCCGCGTTCTTTCGGGCGCCGATACGGTTCGAAGCGCTTTCTTCTTGTCGTTCTTAAGAACTTGCCGCTGATCACGGGCGGGTCAGGATCCGACGACGCTGTGGAGTCGCCGCCGATGTGGATCTCGAGGAGCTGGTGATCTTGGCCTTCGGGAAGGGGAGTGCATGGTGGTGTTCCCCGCAGGTTTCATCGCCACCGCTTGTGCCTTAGTCGCCACCGCTGCAAGGACGCAGTTGGTTGTCAGCGGACGCCGCCGCTGGCAAAGCCGGCGAGACTTGAATTGTGGCCTCCACTCGCCGACCTTTTGTCGGCCGCTGGAGGGTAGTCTAGAAGTAGCTGAGCTCTCGCCAAGGCTTCGCTGAGTAGTGGTGGCAATGGCGACGAGCGAGCAGAACGGATGTGCTCGGACTCCTAACCAAGTTAGAGGAGCAGCATCCCGCCCAAGCGATCGCATTCACTGCTCCGCATGCCGGTGTGCATGCGGGTCTCGAGGGCCTCGGGATCCTCCAGCTTGGCCTTGATCCAACGAAAGATGGTGCTGCGAGCATCATGACACCGCCGGTCCTGGACTGGCGGCGCTAGGGCTCTCTCGACGACGCCTGCTCCTCCGCCAAGAGTTTTCCCCACCACCCGCCAGCCCGGTGGTGGTGGGTTCGATGCGGACGGTTTCTGCTGGCTGCCAAGACTTCTTCTTCGGCGCCATGTTGATGAAGATGATGATGAAGTTGCTCGTGTGACCGCTGGATTAGGTTCACACAGCCTCGACGCCCCCCTACCTGGCGCGCCAAAGATGTCGGGGAAGCTGATCGTGTCCCGCGATCACCTATGGGACCTGGTCCCTTGTGGTTCGGAGGGGGAGCGGAGGATGCACAAAGAGCGGATCGAAGCGATGCACACGAGCAGATTTACCCAGCTTCGGAGCTCTTCGGGGAGATAATACTCCTACTACTGCTTTGTGGATTATATTGTGTTCTTGCTAGGGAGCAATGGGAGCTCCAAAACCTAGCCTGAGCGTGGCCTCGTATGAGTCGAATGAACTAAGCCGAGTTTAACCGAACCCTTTCACGCTGCACTTGGGCCTCCTTTTATAGGCACAAGGGGTCACCACAGTGGCAAGTAGACAAGGGTAAGATAGTAAAACAGAGGTTGGTACACCGCTTGTACAAAGGTACAGCTGATCTATACCTAACTCGACGGCAAGGGACAAGAGTCATAAATGCCCATCTCGGGCGCTCGAATAAAGGTAACAGTGGACCGCCAAGTGCGCCTCCGCTTGCCACGATGGTAGCTTGTCGCCGCTTATCGCTGCTCTCCGCTGGCTGCACAGCCCATCGACACGCTGGCGGATGAGCCGGAGCGGAGATGATCCGCAAGACTCCGTGGTTGTCATCGAAGACGATCCCCGCTGCGACGGGAGGCGCGTCGAGACCCCTGACAGATCCGCAACCTTCCACAGAGCAGCTCCAAAGACGGCCCCCACGTAAGTAATTGGTTTATTTCTTACGGTTAGGTGCATGGGTGCTCCTTCTTCATCGATATCTCGACTTGTTGATTTGTGTAGGAGCAGAGCAGCCTCATCAGAGGCCCCGGAGGTCACTCCCGGAAGTTCTTTCGCTTCAACCACGCCGCCAAGGAGAATTCTCCGCAAGGAGCGCCTCCGCAAGGAGGCCTCCGACAAGGGATGCGCTCCGACAAGGCAGCGCCACGATCCTCCGGTGGGGAAACCGCGCCACAGATCCCATCGCAGTAATCTCCTTGCTTGAAAATTTCCCTTGGGTTCCTTTTTCTTCTGTTCTTCTTTTCAACATTTGCTTGACGCCCTTTCTTTTTCTGATCATCGATCCATCTGCCGAGAGCCGATGGAGACCGAGGTTGCCGGGCGAGGAGGACGCTAAGGCAACAATGACGACGCCGCCAACATGGAGGAGGAGGCCGGCGCCGGCGGGTCCGGCCGGGCGCAGGAGGCCGCCAAGGCTACCGCCCAAAGGCTCGGAGGGGTCTGTGATCGTGATCGACGCACTTCGAGGTCAGCAGGAGCGCCAGCGCTATGCCGACCGGCCGATCCTCCGCCACCGACAGCAGCACTGTGCTCGAAGAGCCCCAGCCCGGCGCCACCAAGGCCGGCGACGGTGTCTCATCAAGCTTCCATGGGCGCCGAGCTCTGTGGCGCCGGTCGAGGAGAGACCTTCGACGAGGAGCTGCTCGCTTCCGCTGGGCTGTCGCTGGTTGACGCGCCAAGCAGCAGCAGTGGCGAACCGAGGAGGAGCAGCCGAAAAGCTGATGTCGCTTACCGCTACCGACAAGCTAAGCTGGAGTCGCTGGAAGCACTTGTCGCGAGGGCGGAGCGACATGGAGAAGCGCCGCAGAAGAGCTCCGCGCGGCAACAAGGAAACTCTCCGGACGAAAGGTAAGCGCCGAGAGCAACTTGTCGAGAGCGCACGGCCTTCATCCCGGAGAAGGCCGAGGTCGAGGAGCAGCAAAGGCTTGCCGGCGAGAAGCTATCTGCAAGAAGAAGAAGAAGTGGCGCAGCGGAAGATCAACCTCGACAGCCTATGAGGAAGATCTTACCGCGAAAGCAATCAATTGGCGGAGCACTCAAGGAGGCAAAGGACGCCGCCGCGGGCTGCCGAGGCCGCCAAGAAGGAGTTAGAGACGAGGGTGACGAGCTGGAGGCCACCCTCCGGAAGAGTGGCGAGGAGGTCACCGCTACAAGCACGAAGCGCGAGAAGGACGCCTACACTCTTGGCGAAGTTGCGTGTTCGCCTCGCCGAGAAGATCAAAGAGCTCGACACCGCCAAGGACTCAAAGGCAGATCTTGAGCTGAAGCTGTCCACCCGACGGAGACGCTGGACGGCGCCAAGGAGCGGAAGTGGGTTTGTTGGAGAAGATCAAGGCCAATGAGGAGCTGTCATAATGCCACGAACGCCCATACTACCTTCAAGGAGAACGGATGCAATCGGATGGAGGGCTTTGTGGATACCGCCGCCGCCATTGACAAGTAGCCGATGGAGATGGGGATGGTGGATCTCGGTACTCCACCGACGAGCATCTCCAGCCCGCGCCAAGCTCAGCTGTTCTTCAAGAGCGTGTTGACGGCTCTCCAGCGGCTCCGGGAGGAGATCCCAAAGCAGCTGGCCGACGAGTCGCGCCAAATCTGTGCAGGGGCTCTTCAGAAGGTGCTGATGAAGGTGGCCTTCCGCAATCCAGCGTCAGCCTTCGCCAACGCCCTCAAGTCCTCGCCGCCGATCGCCGACGTTGAAGCGCCAAGGCCTTGTCGCACCCATTGTGGACAGGGTGAGCGGAGTCAAGAGGTTGATGGCGACCGCGTGGACTAGGCCGCTAAGTTTATCTTTCCCTTGTCATCATGGATCATGTTTAGAACAATTTATTAGATCTGTGACAAGTTATTTTGTAATATACTCTATCTTAGGCAACGATTGCAATGTTATTTTTTACTTGATTCTTTCCTTTGTATGTTTGTGCCCTACGCTTTTAGGGAACTTGTCGGCGTGGGCACATTTGTCATGAAAGGCTGAAAAGTGAACGTCAAGAGTTCTGTCGGCGATGTCACCTCCGATAAGCAACCTTATCGCAACTGGTTGCAGCTCACTTAAGTTGTTGAGCGGACTCAAACAAAGTAAGGGCGCAAACCAGCCGCGAAGTTGGTTCCTTCACAAGACAGGTTTCCATACAAAGTACTATCGCTCGAGGAAGATAACTTAAAAATTTAGAAACTGATTGCTCAAACTTTGGCAACTTAGCTTTTCTGTCGCTTTCTCCGCAAGGCGATACTTCCTCGAGCGACACTTGGTGGCCCACAAGATTATCTTCTCTCCCCGCTAACTTGTGGGCTGAAGGAACCTTCCTTTCTTATGAGAAGAAAGAAGAGAAAATAGTTATGGAGCCTAGTGGCTCGTTATTGCTTACCGTGTGGATGCTGCACAAAATGTTAGATAACACATGCATAAAGGATTATGAAAGCATGCATTTGACAAGTTGTGCGCAACACATGAGCTTTATCGATGCATGGGTCTCATACCGCTTTGTACAAAGGATTACATGCAACATTGGCAAGACTTGTATTAGGGGGTGGTTGCTTGAACGGGTTCCGCAACCGCTACTCTATGGGTAAAACTTACGAAGATGCTCTATATTCCAGGAGTTGCTCACCGAACGCCATCTTCGGTCTCAAGGCGGACAGCGCCAGCCTAGTGACTGCTTTCACCCGATAAGGGCCTTCCCACTTCAAGGCCAACTTTTGGAATTCTTGGCGGACTAAACGCTACCAAGAACAAGGTCGCCTTCCTCAAGCTTCTGCACTAACTTTGCGGCTATGGAAGCGGTGCAAAGCTTGTCGGGTAACGAGCAGCTCGACAAGAGCCTCAAGATGATCCTCCTCAAGGAGCAGCGCGTCATCTTGTCGTAGCTGCTCTTGCTCAAGCTCATCATAAGCGAGCACTCGAGGTGACCCAGATACGAAGTTCCGTGGGGAGAACTGCCTCGCTCCATAGACTAGAGCGAAGGTGTCCGCCAGTGGCTCGACGGCGTCGTTGATGTATTTTAAATAAGGTCAACTTCGGTTTTCTACAACCGACATTAACAAATTACCATCTGCCTCATAACCGCTGGGCACGACTTTCGAAAGATAATACCTGCAGGGTGTCCCAACTTAGCCCATTATAAGCTCTCACGGTCAACGAAGGATATTCCTTCTACCGGAAGACCCGATCGACTCGAATCCCGGACTACAAGACATCTTGACAATGGTAAAACAAGACCAGCAAGACCACCCACCGTGCCGACAAATCCTGATAGGAGCTGCACATATCTCGCTCGTGGCACACCGGGTAAGCTAAGCGCATGTGTACCGACGTAATCCAAGTTGCCAAGGAATGGTCCCAAGACGGTGCTCTAGTTTGGACCAACACTGGAGGAGCCCAGGCCCGGGGTAAATAAAGATGACCCTTGAGTCTGCAGAACCCAAGGGAAAAAGGCTTAGGTGGCAAATGGTAAAACCAAGGTTGGGCCTTGCTTGGAGGAGTCTTATTCAAAGCGAACTGTCAAGGGGTCCCATAAATCACCCAACCGTAAGGAACGCAAAATCCGGGAACATAACACCGTATGACGGAAACTAGGGCGCAAGGGTGGAACAAAACACTGCATAAGGCCGAGCCTTCCACCCTTTACCAAGTATATAGATGCATTAATTAAATAAGATATATTGTGATATCCCAACAAGTAAACATGTTCCAACAAGGAACAACATCTCCATGTTCCAACAAGGAACAAACTTCATCTTCACCTGCAACTAACAACGCTATAAGAGGGGCTGAGCAAAGCGGTAACATAGCCAAACAACGGTTTGCTAGGAAAGGATGGTTAGAGGTTTGTCATGGCAAAATGGGAGGCATGATATAGCAAGTGGTAGGCATCGCAGCATAGGCATAGCAAAAGAGCGAGCAACTAGCAAGCAAAGATAGAAGTGATTTCGAGGGTATGGTCATCTTGCCTGAGATCCCGCAAGGAAGAAGAACGAGTCCATGAAGAAGACAAACGGACGAAGTCGAACGAATCCTCACAACTCCGGAACGAAACCGAAGCTAACGAGAGAAGCAACCCGGAAACAAAGAAACAACATGGTAAACCAACAAGAACAAACATGTCATGATGCACAACCAATTATGATGCATGTCCGGTTTAATGATTCATGGCATGGCAATATGCACAAACAAAACTACAAGTTAAATGGAGCCCAATATGCAACGAAGTTGCATATTGACGGCACCACATCAACAATTTAGTTTAATCTCGCTTAGGTACTCAACAATATTAAATGTTGTTAAACATGGCAAGAGGTGAAGCATAATTAAACTACCTATGTAGGCAAGTTTAAATGAGGCCGGAAACAACAAACGATAATTCCGGAAAATCCTCATATGCATATTTTAGATTTGGTACTGTTCTGCCTAAAACCATATTTTATTGTTTTAAACAGGAAAATAAAGTGCAACATGTTAATCTATGCATTTTCTACCCCATTTACATATATAATTTATTTAAACTGAAGCTACGGTTATTTAGTTATGAAATAAATCATTTTATCATGGCATTTAAGCAAATTAATGCAAACAACAATTTTAAACATTTTAATTGTTGGTATCATGATGCGGATGACATATGCAAGTTTTAAGCAATTTTATGAAAATGTTGACAAGAGCATTATGAAGCATTTGTCGTCCGTGGCGAAACGAAAAGGGTGCCACGGCAACGATTAACGGAAATGGTGCCACGGCAACATTCCGATTCGATAACTCGATTGAGATGTCGGTGCAAAAAAAGCGCGGGATGTGCGGAACATCCTAGAAATGGTGGGTGCTCCCGACTCACCGGGTTCCCACGGGTTAGTGACATGGAAAATGAGGAGGAACGCAAGGATCAATTCGGACATGGTGCAAACACGGCATCTCATACATCACTCATGCATTCGCTCCACGGCGGTCGTTCTCGGCGGTTATACCTTCAAGCGCATGCGTCGGGCGGAATGCGCTTCAGAGAGGGAAGTAGACGCTCGCGATGATCGCCGAGGGAAGTAGTCATATACGGCGAGTGGAAGTCGCTGTACACGCCGACGGTAGTTGTACACGCTCGCTTCAGAGATGTCCGGGTCGTCGGTTGAGGAACTTGGCGGACTTGGCGATCCGAAGAGGTACTTGACGAAATCCACCTCGGATGTAGTCGCACTGCGTAGTCGAACTTGACAAAAAACACACCGCTGCAATCACGGTGACTTGGTGAATCCCGAGACGGCACTTGGCGAATTCCACGCCGGTGGTCGAGGGCTTGGTGTCAACAAAGAACAGGGCGCGATGTAGGGGCGACGGCGCGGACTTGGCGCGATCGAGGAGGCAGGGGCTCGGCGACTGCAGACGATGCAGGGGAGCTTGGCGCGAGGCTTCGGTCGCAGGGAAGGAGCACCACGGCAGCAGAGGAGACCAGCGTGCACGGGCGCTCGTGAAAAGGAGGCAGGGGACTCCGGGCTCCTGGTGGAGCTCCTGGTGGTCGTCACCAGCGGAGGAGGCGGCAAGGGTCGAGGGGACCGGGCGCAGGGAGCACCACTCCCTGGCTCGATGCGGAGGAGGCGACGGCGCGGGCCTGCGGGGCTGGGTGGTGGCGCGGAGGCGACGAGGAGGGGGCCGCGGGGACGGGATGAGGGCAGCAAGAGGGAGAGATGGCGGCGTAGCGAGGAGGAACAGAGGGGATCGGGCGCAGGAGGAGATCGAGGCCGGCGGCGACAGAGCTTGGCGGAGGGAGGAGGCAATGGCGACGAGCTCGAGGAGCTGCTCTCCTTGAGCGCTCGGGCGACGGGGAGGTCGAGGGGTACGGGAAGGACGAGAGGTGGTAGCGCTGGTGGGGGATCGAGAGGGTGAGGAGGAGATCAAGCGGAGGGAGATGGGGATCGGTCTCCTGGCGGCGCTGGAGGGATCGAGCAGGGGAGCGAGAGGTGAAAACGAGGGGGAGAGATTGGATCGGGGGACTCGGGGCTAGGGTTACAGTGGGGGGCGGCTGGGCCTTGGGCCGGCTTAGCCTTGGGTCAAATGGGCTGCGGGGAAGCGGCCCTCTTCTCTCTCTCTCTTTTCTTTAACCGAAAAGAAAAATAGAGAAAGGAAAAAAAGGGGGTTAGGGAAAAGAGTTTGAGCAGAAGGACAATTTTCCTGGACTCATAAGAATAAGCATGACCACAGAAAAAATAGAAGTGGCAAGATTGCAAGATGTAAATTCAAACTCATTTGAATTAAATTCAAATGATTTGAATAGGAAGTGAGGTTTGGGAAGGTCCAAAAATGTTGAGGATTTTTGGTGGAGCTCCGGAAAATGACGAAATAATTTATGGGCAAGGTTTGGAGGTCAACTCGGGGCAGAAAAAGGCATGGGATTTATTTTGCACGTGGGTTATGGTGATTCCAAAACAATGGAATATTTTTATAATATATCCCTAAATATCGGGAGGGTATGTTATAAAGAGAAGTCACCCTTCCCTCGATTTAAATGGACCGAAGATCCATACGATTTTATTTAGTTGAGTTTTAAAAATTAATGATATGATGGCATGATGACATGATGCAATGCAAAAATAAAATAGCAGGCACAAAAGAAACACACGGCGAAGCCCGGAATATATGGAAGTCTTCTAGAGCGTCGGTCTCGGGGCGTCACAATTGATATGCTAGATATATCAACAAGTGCCTGTGAAATGAGCTATTGCTGGTGTTGGATAGAACTCTGAAGTTATGCGTGCTTGGGCTGGAGTAGTGTGAGGATGGGTGACCTTTCGGGAAGTTTGACCATGGAGTGCGATTTGACCTAAGATTAAGCATATTGACCCGAGATTAAGCCATAGTGAACTGAGATTAAGAAAAAAACAAAAAAAAATTGAAATAAAAATTTGAAATAAAAATTTGAAAAAAAAATCTGAAAAAATATTGTTACTAATGGCGCACTTCATTGTGGTGCGCCATTAGTATACCAGATACTAATGGCGCACCACAAGAGTTGAAATAGCTTTATAAGCTAGTTCAAATAATTTTACACTAGACATGAACTAGCTTTATAGCCTAGTAGAAATAATTTTACACTAGAGTTGAACTAGCTCTATAAGCTTCTATAGCCTAGTTCAAATAATTTTACACTAGAGTTGAACTAGCTCTATAGCTAGTACAAATAATTTTACACTAGAGTCATACTAGCACTTACACTAGAGTTCAACTAGCTCTATAAGCCTAATTCAAATAATTTTACACTAGAGTTGAACTAGCTCTATAGCCTAGTTCAAATAATTTTACACTAGAGTCGTACTAGCTCTATAGCCTAGTTCAAATAATTTCCTCCTAGAGTTGAACTAGCTCTATAGCCTAGTTCAAATAATTTTACACCAGAGTCGAACTAGCTCTATAAGCTAGTTCAAATAATTTTACACTAGAGTCGAACTAGCTCTATAGCCTAGTACAAATAATTTTACACTACAGTCGTACTAGCTCTTACACTAGAGTTGAACTAGCTCTATAAGCTAG
This sequence comes from Aegilops longissima, assembly GCA_021605205.1. Lineage (NCBI taxonomy): Eukaryota > Viridiplantae > Streptophyta > Magnoliopsida > Poales > Poaceae > Aegilops > Aegilops longissima. The sequence continues at coordinate 428,450,664 of CM038680.1, forward strand.
TTAAAATAATTTTACCTAGAGTTGAACTAGCTCTATATCCTAGTACAAATAATTTTACACTAGAGTTGAACTAGCTTTATAAGCTAGTTCAAATAATTTTACACTAGACATGAACTAGCTTTATAGCCTAGTAGGAATAATTTTACACTAGAGTTAAACTAGCTCTATAAGCTTCTACAAATAATTTTACACTAGAGTTGAACTAGCTCTATAGCCTAGTTCAAATAATTTTACACTAGAGTTGAACTAGCTCTATAGCCTAGTTCAAATAATTTTACACTAGAGTTGAACTAGCTCTATTGCCTAGTTCAAATAATTTTACACTAGAGTTGAACTAGCTCTATAGCCTAGTTCAAATAATTTTACACTAGAGTTGAACTAGCTCTATAGCTAGTACAAATAATTTTACACTAGAGTCATACTAGCACTTACACTAGAGTTCAACTAGCTCTATAAACTAGTTTAAATAATTTTACACTAGAGTTGAACTAGCTCTATAGACTAGTTCAAATAATTTTACACTAGAGTTGAACTAGCTCTATAAGCTAGTTCAAATAATTTTGAACTAGAGTTGGACTAGCTCTATAAGCTATTTCAAAAAAAATTACACTAGAGTTGAACTAGCTCTATAGCCTATAACAAATAATTTTACACTAGAGTTGAACTAGCTCTATAAGCTAGTTCAAATATTTTTACACTAGAGTTGAACTAGCTCTATAGCCTAGTACAAATAATTTTACACTAGAGTTGAACTAGCTCTATAAGCTAGTTCAAATAATTTTACACTAGAGTTGAACAAGCTGTATAAGATTGTACAAATAATTTTACACTAGAGTTGAACTAGCACTATAAGCTAGTTCAAATAATTTTACACTAGAGTTGAACTAGCTCTATAGCCTAGAACAAATAGTTTTGCATTATAGTTGAACTAGCTCTATAAGCTAGTACAAATAATTTTACACTAGAGTTGAACTAGCTCTATATGATTGTACAAATAATTTTACACTAGAGTTGAACTAGCTCTATAAGCTAGTTCAAATAATTTTACACTAGAGTTGAACTAGCTCTATAGCTTAGTACAAATAATTTTACACTAGAGTTGAACTAGCTCTATAAGCTAGTTCAAATAATTTTACACTAGAGTTGAACTAGCTCTATAAGCTTGTACAAATAATTTTACACTAGAGTTGAACTAGCTCTATAATCTAGTTCAAATAATTTTACACTAGAGTTGAACTAGCTCTATAGACTAGTACAAATAATTTTACACTAGAGTTGAACTAGCTCTATAAGCTAGTTCAAATAATTTTACACTAGAGTTGAACTAGCTCTATAAGCTTGTACAAATAATTTTACACTAGAGTTGAACTAGCTCTATAAGCTTGTTCAAATAATTTTACACTAGAGTTGAACTAGCTCTATGAGGTAGTTCAAATAATTTTACACTAGAGTTGAACTAGCTCTATAAGCTAGTTCAAATAATTTTACACTAGAGTTGAACTAGCTCTATAGCCTAGTACAAATAATTTTACACTAGAGTTGAACTAGCTCTATAAACTAGTTCAAATAATTTTACACTAGAGTTGAACTAGCTCTATAGCCTAGTACAAATAATTTTACACTAGAGTTGAACTAGCTCTATAAGCTTGTACAAATAATTTTACACTAGAGTTGAACTAGCTCTATAAGCTAGTTCAAATAATTTTACACTAGAGTTGAACTAGCTCTATAGCCTAGTACAAATAATTTTACACTAGAGTTGAACTAGCTCTATAAGCTAGTTCAAATAATTTTACACTAGAGTTGAACTAGCTCTATAGCCTAGTACAAATAATTTTACACTAGAGTTGAACTAGCTCTATAAGCTAGTACAAATAATTTACACTAGAGTTGAACTAGCTCTATAAGCTAGTTAAAATAATTTTACACTAGAGTTGAACTAGCTCTATATCCTAGTACAAATAATTTTACACTAGATTTGAACTAGCTCTACAAGCTAGTTCAAATAATTTTACACTAGAGTTGAACTAGCTCTATAGCCTAGTACAAATAATTTTACACTAGAGTTGAACTAGCTCTATAAGCTTCTACAAATAATTTTACACTAGAGTTGAACTAGCTCTATAGCCTAGTTCAAATAATTTTACACTAGAGTTGAACTAGCTCTATAGCTAGTTCAAATAATTTTACACTAGAGTTGAACTAGCTCTATAAGCTAGTTCAAATAATTTTACACTAGAGTTGAACTAGCTCTATAGCCTAGTTCAAATAATTTTACACTAGAGTTGAACTAGCTCTATAGCTAGTACAAATAATTTTACACTAGAGTTGAACTAGCTAGCACTTACACTAGAGTTGAACTAGCTCTATAAGCTAGTACAAATAATTTTACACTAGAGTTGAACTAGCTCTATAGACTAGTTCAAATAATTTTACACTAGAGTTGAACTAGCTCTATAAGCTAGTTCAAATAATTTTACACTAGAGTTGAACTAGCTCTATAAGCTAGTTCAAATAATTTACACTAGAGTTGAACTAGCTCTATAGCCTAGTTCAAATAATTTTACACTAGAGTTGAACTAGCTCTATAAGCTAGTTCAAATAATTTTACACTAGAGTTGAACTAGCTCTATAGCCTAGTACAAATAATTTTACACTAGAGTTGAACTAGCTCTATAAGCTAGTTCAAATAATTTTACACTAGAGTTGAACTAGCTCTATAAGCTTGTACAAATAATTTTACACTAGAGTTGAACTAGCTCTATAAGCTAGTTCAAATTATTTTACACTAGAGTTGAACTAGCTCTATAGCCTAGTACAAATAATTTTACACTAGAGTTGAACTAGCTCTATAAGCTAGTACAAATAATTTTACACTAGAGTTGAACTAGCTCTATATGATTGTACAAATAATTTTACACTAGAGTTGAACTAGCTCTATAAGCTAGTTCAAATAATTTTACACTAGAGTTGAACTAGCTCTATAAGCTAGTACAAATAATTTTACACTAGAGTTGAACTAGCTCTATAAGCTAGTTCAAATAATTTTACACTAGAGTTGAACTAGCTCTATAGCTAGTACAAATAATTTTACACTAGAGTTGAACTAGCTCTATAGCCTAGTACAAATAATTTTACACTAGATTTGAACTAGCTCTATAAGCTTGTACAATTAATTTTACACTAGAGTTGAACTAGCTCTATAAGCTAGTTCGAAAAAAATTATACTAGAGTTGAACTAGCTCTATAAGCTAGTTCAAAAATTTTTACAATAGAGTTGAACTAGCTATATAAGCTAGTTCAAACAATTTTACACTAAAGTTGAACTAGCTCTATAGCCTAGTACAAATAATTTTACACTAGAGTTGAACTAGCTCTATAAGCTAGTTCAAATAATTTTACACTAGAGTTGAACTAGCTCTATAGCCTAGTACAAATAATTTTACACTAGAGTTGAACTAGCTCTATAAGCTTGTACAAATAATTTTACACTAGAGTTGAACTAGCTCTATAAGCTAGTTCAAATAATTTTACACTAGAGTTGAACTAGCTCTATAGCCTAGTACAAATAATTTTACACTAGAGTTGAACTAGCTCTATAAGCTAGTTCAAATAATTTTACACTAGAGTTGAACTAGCTCTATAAGCTTGTACAAATAATTTTACACTAGAGTTGAACTAGCTCTATAAGCTAGTTCAAATAATTTTACACTAGAGTTGAACTAGCTCTATAAGCTAGTTAAAATAATTTTACCCTAGAGTTGAACTAGCTCTATTAGCTAGTTCAAATAATTTTACACTAGAGTTGAACTAGCTCTATAAGCTTGTACAAATAATTTTACACTAGAGTTGAACTAGCTCTATAAGCTAGTACAAATAATTTTACACTAGAGTTGAACTAGCTCTATAAGCTAGTTCAAATAATTTTACACTAGAGTTGAACTAGCTCTATAAGCTAGTTCAAATAATTTTACACTAGAGTTGAACTAGCTCTATAGCCTAGTACAAATAATTTTACACTAGAGTTGAACTAGCTCTATAAGCTAGTACAAATAATTTTACACTAGAGTTGAACTAGCTCTATAAGCTAGTTCAAATAATTTTACACTAGAGTTGAACTAGATCTATAACCTAGTACAAATAATTTTGCACTAGAGTTGAACTAGCTCTATAAGCTAGTACAAATAATTTTACACTAGAGTTGAACTAGCTCTATAGCTAGTACAAATAATTTTACACTAGAGTTGAACTAGCTCTATAAGCTAGTTCAAATAATTTTACGCTAGAGTTGAACTAGCTCTATAAGCTTGTACAAATAATTTTACACTAGAGTTGAACTAGCTCTATAAGCTAGTTCAAATAATTTTACACTAGAGTTGAACTAGCTCTATAAACTAGTTAAAATAATTTTACACTAGAGTTGAACTAGCTCTATAAGCTAGTTAAAAATAATTTTACACTAGAGTTGAACTAGCTCTATAAGCTTCGACAAATAATTTTACACTAGAGTTGAACTAGCTCTATAAGCTTGTACAAATAATTTTACACTAGAGTTGAACTAGCTCTATAAGCTTGTACAAATAATTTTACACTAGAGTTGAACTAGCTCTATAAGCTAGTTCAAATAATTTTACATTAGAGTTGAACTAGCTCTATAAGCTAGTTCAAATAATTTTACACTAGAGCCTAGTACAAATAATTTTTTACACTAGAGTTGAACTAGCTCTATAAGCTAGTTCAAATAATTTTCCACTAGAGTTGAACTAGCTCTATAGCCTAGTACAAATAATTTTACATTAGAGTTGAACTAGCTCTATAGCCTAGTACAAATAATTTTACACTAGAGTTGAACTAGCTCTATAAGCTAGTTCGAACAATTTTACACTAGAGTTGAACTAGCTCTATAGCCTAGTACAAATAATTTTACACTAGAGTTGAACTAGCTCTATAAGCTAGTTCAAATAATTTTACACTAGAGTTGAACTAGCTCTATAGCCTAGTACAAATAATTTTACACTAGAGTTGAACTAGCTCTATAAGCTTATACAAATAATTTTACACTAGAGTTGAACTAGCTCTATAAGCTAGTTCAAATAATTTTACACTAGAGTTGAACTAGCTCTATAAGCTAGTTCAAATAATTTTACACTAGAGTTGAAATGGCTCTGTAAGCTAGTTCAAATATATTTACACTAGAGTTGAAATGGCTCTATAAGCTAGTTCAAATAATTTTACACTAGAGTTGAACTAGCTCTATAAGCTTGTACAAATAATTTTACACTAGAGTTGAACTAGCTCTATAAGCTTGTACAAATAATTTTACACTAGAGTTGAACTAGCTCTATAAGCTTGTACAAATAATTTTACACTAGAGTTGAACTAGCTCTATAAGCTAGTTCAAATAATTTTACACTAGAGTTGAACTAGCTCTATAGCATAGTACAAATAATTTTACACTAGAGTTGAACTAGCTTTATAAGCTAGTAAAAATAATTTTACACTAGAGTTGAACTAGCTCTATAAGCTAAGCTTGTACAAATAATTTTACACTAGAGTTGAACTAGCTCTATAAGCTTGTACAAATAATTTTACACTAGAGTTGAACTAGCTCTATAAGCTAGTTCAAATAATTTTACACTAGAGTTGAACTAGCTCTATAGCCTAGTACAAATAATTTTACACTAGAGTTGAACTAGCTCTATAAGCTAGTTCAAATAATTTTACACTAGAGTTGAACTAGCTCTATAGCCTAGTACAAATAATTTTGCACTAGAGTTGAACTAGCTCTATAAGCTAGTACAAATAATTTTACACTAGAGTTGAACTAGCTCTATAAGCTTGTACAAATAATTTTACACTAGAGTTGAACTAGCTCTATAAGCTAGTTCAAATAATTTTACACTAGAGTTGAACTAGCTCTATAGCCTAGTACAAATAATTTTACACTAGAGTTGAACTAGCTCTATAAGCTAGTTCAAATAATTTTACACTAGAGTTGAACTAGCTCTATAGCCTAGTACAAATAATTTTACACTAGAGTTGAACTAGCTCTATAAGCTAATTCAAATAATTTTGCACTAGAGTTGAACTAGCTCTATAAGCTAGTACAAATAATTTTACACTAGAGTTGAACTAGCTCTATAAGCTAGTACAAATAATTTTACACTAGAGTTGAACTAGCTCTATAAGCTTGTACAAATAATTTTACACTAGAGTTGAACTAGCTCTATAAGCTAGTTCAAATAATTTTACACTAGAGTTGAACTAGCTCTATAGCCTAGTACAAATAATTTTACACTAGAGTTGAACTAGCTCTATAAGCTAGTTCAAATAATTTTCCACTAGAGTTGAACTAGCTCTATAGCCTAGTACAAATAATTTTACACTAGAGTTGAACTAGCTCTATAGCCTAGTACAAATAATTTTACACTAGAGTTGAACTAGCTCTATAAGCTAGTTCGAATAATTTTACACTAGAGTTGAACTAGCTCTATAGCTAGTACAAATAATTTTACACTAGAGTTGAACTAGCTCTATAAGCTAGTTCAAATAATTTTACACTAGAGTTGAACTAGCTCTATAGCCTAGTACAAATAATTTTACACTAGAGTTGAACTAGCTCTATAAGCTAGTACAAATAATTTTACACTAGAGTTGAACTAGCTCTATAAGCTAGTTCAAATAATTTTACACTAGAGTTGAACTAGCTCTATAAGCTAGTTCAAATAATTTTACACTAGAGTTGAACTAGCTCTATAAGCTAGTTCAAATAATTTTACACTAGAGTTGAACTAGCTCTATAAGCTAGTTCAAATAATTTTACACTAGAGTTGAACTAGTTGAACTAGCTCTATAAGCTAGTACAAATAATTTTACACTAGAGTTGAACTAGCTCTATAAGCTAGTACAAATAATTTTACACTAGAGTTGAACTAGCTCTATAAGCTTGTACAAATAATTTTACACTAGAGTTGAACTAGCTCTATAAGCTAGTTCAAATAATTTTACACTAGAGTTGAACTAGCTCTATAGCTAGTACAAATAATTTTACACTAGAGTTGAACTAGCTCTATAAGCTAGTAAAAATAATTTTACACTAGAGTTGAACTAGCTCTATAAGCTAGTTGTACAAATAATTTTACACTAGAGTTGAACTAGCTCTATAAGCTAGTTCAAATAATTTTACACTAGAGTTGAACTAGCTCTATAAGCTTGTACAAATAATTTTACACTAGAGTTGAACTAGCTCTATAAGCTAGTTCAAATAATTTTACACTAGAGTTGAACTAGCTCTATAGCCTAGTACAAATAATTTTACACTAGAGTTGAACTAGCTCTATAAGCTAGTTCAAATAATTTTACACTAGAGTTGAACTAGCTCTATAAGCTTGTACAAATAATTTTACACTAGAGTTGAACTAGCTCTATAAGCTAGTTCAAATAATTTTACACTAGAGTTGAACTAGCTCTATAAGCTTGTACAAATAATTTTACACTAGAGTTGAACTAGCTCTATAAGCTAGTTCAAATAATTTTACACTAGAGTTGAACTAGCTCTATAAGCTAGTACGAATAATTTTACACTAGAGTTGAACTAGCTCTATAAGCTTGTACAAAAAAATTTACACTAGAGTTGAACTAGCTTTATAAGCTAGTACAAATAATTTTACACTAGAGTTGAACTAGCTCTATAAGCTTGTACAAATAATTTTACACTAGAGTTGAACTAGCTCTATAAGCTAGTTTAAATAATTTTACACTAGAGTTGAACTAGCTCTATAGCATAGTACAAATAATTTTACACTAGAGTTGAACTAGCTCTATAAGCTAGTACAAATAATTTTACACTAGAGTTGAACTAGCTCTATAAGCTAAGCTTGTACAAATAATTTTACACTAGAGTTGAACTAGCTCTATAAGCTTGTACAAATAATTTTACACTAGAGTTGAACTAGCTCTATAAGCTAGTTCAAATAATTTTACACTAGAGTTGAACTAGCTCTATAAGCTAGTACAAATAATTTTACACTAGAGTTGAACTAGCTCTATAAGCTAGTTCAAATAATTTTACACTAGAGTTGAACTAGCTCTATAGCTAGTACAAATAATTTTACACTAGAGTTGAACTAGCTCTATAAGCTAGTACAAATAATTTTACACTAGAGTTGAACTAGCTCTATAAGCTAGTTCAAATAATTTTACACTAGAGTTGAACTAGCTCTATAGCCTAGTACAAATAATTTTACACTAGAGTTGAACTAGCTCTATAAGCTAGTACAAATAATTTTACACTAGAGTTGAACTAGCTCTATAGCCTAGTACAAATAATTTTACACTAGAGTTGAACTAGCTCTATAAGCTAGTTCAAATAAGTTTACACTAGAGTTGAACTAGCTCTATAAGCTAGTACAAATAATTTTACACTAGAGTTGAACTAGCTCTATAAGCTAGTTCAAATAATTTTACACTAGAGTTGAACTAGCTCTATAAGCTAGTTAAAATAATTTTACACTAGAGTTGAACTAGCTATATAAGCTAGTACAAATAATTTTACACTAGAGTTGAACTAGCTCTATAAGCTTGTACAAATAATTTTACACTAGAGTTGAACTAGCTCTATAAGCTAGTACAAATAATTTTACACTAGAGTTGAACTAGCTCTATAAGCTTGTACAAATAATTTTACACTAGAGTTGAACTAGCTCTATAAGCTAGTTCAAATAATTTTACACTAGAGTTGAACTAGCTCTATAGCCTAGTACAAATAATTTTACACTAGAGTTGAACTAGCTCTATAAGCTAGTTCAAATAATTTTACACTAGAGTTGAACTAGCTCTATAGCCTAGTACAAATAATTTTACACTAGAGTTGAACTAGCTCTATAGCCTAGTACAAATAATTTTACACTAGAGTTGAACTAGCTCTATAAGCTAGTTCAAATAATTTTACACTAGAGTTGAACTAGCTCTATAGCCTAGTACAAATAATTTTACACTAGAGTTGAACTAGCTCTATAAGCTAGTTCAAATAATTTTACACTAGAGTTGAACTATCTCTATAGCCTAGTACAAATAATTTTACACTAGAGTTGAACTAGCTCTATAAGCTTGTACAAATAATTTTATGCTACAGTTGAACTAGCTCTATAAGCTAGTACGAATAATTTTACACTAGAGTTGAACTAGCTCTATAAGCTAGTTCAAATAATTTTACACTAGAGTTGAACTAGCTCTATAAGCTAGTTCAAATAATTTTGCACTAGAGTTGAACTAGCTCTATAAGCTAGTACAAATAATTTTACACTAGAGTTGAACTAGCTCTATAAGCTAGTTCAAATAATTTTACACTAGAGTTGAACTAGCTCTATAGCCTAGTACAAATAATTTTGCACTAGAGTTGAACTAGCTCTATAAGCTAGTACAAATAATTTTACACTAGAGTTGAACTAGCTCTATAGACTAGTACAAATAATTTTACACTAGAGTTGAACTAGATCTATAAGCTAGTTCAAATAATTTTACGCTAGAGTTGAACTAGCTCTATAAGCTTGTACAAATAATTTTACACTAGAGTTGAACTAGCTCTATAAGCTAGTTCAAATAATTTTACACTAGAGTTGAACTAGCTCTATAAGCTAGTTAAAATAATTTTACCCTAGAGTTGAACTAGCTCTATAAGCTAGTTCAAATAATTTTACACTAGAGTTGAACTAGCTCTATAAGCTTGTTACAAATAATTTTACACTAGAGTTGAACTAGCTCTATAAGCTAGTACAAATAATTTTACACTAGAGTTGAACTAGCTCTATAAGCTTGTACAAATAATTTTACACTAGAGTTGAACTAGCTCTATAAGCTAGTTCAAATAATTTTACACTAGAGTTGAACTAGCTCTATAGCCTAGTACAAATAATTTTACACTAGAGTTGAACTAGCTCTATAAGCTAGTTCAAATAATTTTACACTAGAGTTGAACTAGCTCTATAGCCTAGTACAAATAATTTTACACTAGAGTTGAACTAGCTCTATAAGCTAGTTCAAATAATTTTACACTAGAGTTGAACTAGCTCTATAGCCTAGTACAAATAATTTTACACTAGAGTTGAACTAGCTCTATAAGCTAGTTCAAATAATTTTACACTAGAGTTGAACTAGCTCTATAAGCTAGTTCAAATAATTTTACACTAGAGTTGAACTAGCTCTATAGCCTAGTACAAATAATTTTACACTAGAGTTGAACTAGCTCTATAAGCTAGTTCAAATAATTTTACACTAGAGTTGAACTAGCTCTATAGCCTAGTACAAATAATTTTACACTAGAGTTGAACTAGCTCTATAAGCTTTTTTACACTAGAGTTGAACTAGCTCTATAAGCTAGTACAAATAATTTTACACTAGAGTTGAACTAGCTCTATAAGCTAGTTCAAATAATTTTACACTAGAGTTGAACTAGCTCTATAGCTAGTACAAATAATTTTACACTAGAGTTGAACTAGCTCTATAAGCTAGTAAAATAATTTTACACTAGAGTTGAACTAGCTCTAAGCTAAGCTAGTACAAATAATTTTACACTAGAGTTGAACTAGCTCTATAAGGTTGTACAAATAATTTTACACTAGAGTTGAACTAGCTCTATAAGCTAGTTCAAATAATTTTACACTAGAGTTGAACTAGCTCTATAAGCTAGTACAAATAATTTTACACTAGAGTTGAACTAGCTCTATAAGCTAGTTCAAATAATTTTACACTAGAGTTGAACTAGCTCTATAAGCTAGTACAAATAATTTTACACTAGAGTTGAACTAGCTCTATAAGCTTGTACAAATAATTTTACACTAGAGTTGAACTAGCTCTATAAGCTAGTACAAATAATTTTACACTAGAGTTGAACTAGCTCTATAAGCTTGTACAAATAATTTTACACTAGAGTTGAACTAGCTCTATAAGCTAGTTCAAATAATTTTACACTAGAGTTGAACTAGCTCTATAGCATAGTACAAATAATTTTACACTAGAGTTGAACTAGCTCTATAAGCTAGTAAAAATAATTTTACACTAGAGTTGAACTAGCTCTATAAGCTAGTACAGTTGAACTACAAATAATTTTACACTAGAGTTGAACTAGCTCTATAAGCTAGTACAAATAATTTTACACTAGAGTTGAACTAGCTCTATAAGCTAGTTCAAATAATTTTACACTAGAGTTGAACTAGCTCTATAAGCTAGTACAAATAATTTTACACTAGAGTTGAACTAGCTCTATAAGCTAGTTCAAATAATTTTACACTAGAGTTGAACTAGCTCTATAGCCTAGTACAAATAATTTTACACTAGAGTTGAACTAGCTCTATAAGCTAGTACAAATAATTTTACACTAGAGTTGAACTAGCTCTATAAGCTAGTTCAAATAATTTTACACTAGAGTTGAACTAGCTCTATAGCCTAGTACAAATAATTTTACACTAGAGTTGAACTAGCTCTATAAGCTAGTACAAATAATTTTACACTAGAGTTGAACTAGCTCTATAGCTAGTACAAATAATTTTACACTAGAGTTGAACTAGCTCTATAAGCTAGTTCAAATAATTTTACACTAGAGTTGAACTAGCTCTATAAGCTAGTACAAATAATTTTACACTAGAGTTGAACTAGCTCTATAAGCTAGTTCAAATAATTTTACACTAGAGTTGAACTAGCTCTATAAGCTAGTTAAAATAATTTTACACTAGAGTTGAACTAGCTCTATAAGCTAGTTCAAATAATTTTACACTAGAGTTGAACTAGCTCTATAAGCTTGTACAAATAATTTTACACTAGAGTTGAACTAGCTCTATAAGCTAGTACAAATAATTTTACACTAGAGTTGAACTAGCTCTATAAGCTTGTACAAATAATTTTACACTAGAGTTGAACTAGCTCTATAAGCTAGTTCAAATAATTTTACACTAGAGTTGAACTAGCTCTATAGCCTAGTACAAATAATTTTACACTAGAGTTGAACTAGCTCTATAAGCTAGTTCAAATAATTTTCCACTAGAGTTGAACTAGCTCTATAGCCTAGTACAAATAATTTTACACTAGAGTTGAACTAGCTCTATAGCTAGTACAAATAATTTTACACTAGAGTTGAACTAGCTCTATAAGCTAGTTCAAATAATTTTACACTAGAGTTGAACTAGCTCTATAGCCTAGTACAAATAATTTTACACTAGAGTTGAACTAGCTCTATAAGCTAGTTCAAATAATTTTACACTAGAGTTGAACTAGCTCTATAGCCTAGTACAAATAATTTTACACTAGAGTTGAACTAGCTCTATAAGCTAATACAAATAATTTTACACTAGAGTTGAACTAGCTCTATAAGCTAGTTCAAGTAATTTTACAATCGAGTTGAACTAGCTCTATAAGCTAGTTCAAATAATTTTACACTAGAGTTGAACTAGCTCTATAAGCTAGTTCAAATAATTTTACACTAGAGTTGAACTAGCTCTATAAGCTTGTACAAATAATTTTACACTAGAGTTGAACTAGCTCTATAAGCTAGTTCAAATAATTTTACACTAGAGTTGAACTAGCTCTATAAGCTAGTACGAATAATTTTACACTAGAGTTGAACTAGCTCTATAAGCTTGTACAAAAAAATTTACACTAGAGTTGAACTAGCTCTATAAGCTAGTTCAAATAATTTTACACTAGAGTTGAACTAGCTCTATAGCTAGTACAAATAATTTTACACTAGAGTTGAACTAGCTCTATAAGCTAGTACAAATAATTTTACACTAGAGTTGAACTAGCTCTATAAGCTAAGAGTTGAACTAGCTCTATAAGTACAAATAATTTTACACTAGAGTTGAACTAGCTCTATAAGCTAGTACAAATAATTTTACACTAGAGTTGAACTAGCTCTATAAGCTAGTTCAAATAATTTTGCACTAGAGTTGAACTAGCTCTATAACCTAGTACAAATAATTTTACACTAGAGTTGAACTAGCTCTATAAGCTAGTACAAATAATTTTACACTAGAGTTGAACTAGCTCTATAAGCTTGTACAAATAATTTTACACTAGAGTTGAACTAGCTCTATAAGCTAGTTCAAATAATTTTACACTAGAGTTGAACTAGCTCTATAAGCTAGTACAAATAATTTTACACTAGAGTTGAACTAGCTCTATAAGCTAGTTCAAATAATTTTACACTAGAGTTGAACTAGCTCTATAGCCTAGTACAAATAATTTTACACTAGAGTTGAACTAGCTCTATAAGCTAGTTCAAATAATTTTACACTAGAGTTGAACTAGCTCTATAAGCTTGTACAAATAATTTTACACTAGAGTTGAACTAGCTCTATAAGCTAGTTCAAATAATTTTACACTAGAGTTGAACTAGCTCTATAAGCTAGTACAAATAATTTTACACTAGAGTTGAACTAGCTCTATAAGCTAGTTCAAATAATTTTACACTAGAGTTGAACTAGCTCTATAAGCTAGTACAAATAATTTTACACTAGAGTTGAACTAGCTCTATAAGCTAGTACAAATAATTTTACACTAGAGTTGAACTAGCTCTATAAGCTAGTTCAAATAATTTTACACTAGAGTTGAACTAGCTCTATAGCATAGTACAAATAATTTTACACTAGAGTTGAACTAGCTCTATAAGCTAGTAAAAATAATTTTACACTAGAGTTGAACTAGCTCTATAAGCTAAGCTTGTACAAATAATTTTACACTAGAGTTGAACTAGCTCTATAAGCTTGTACAAATAATTTTACACTAGAGTTGAACTAGCTCTATAAGCTAGTTCAAATAATTTTACACTAGAGTTGAACTAGCTCTATAAGCTAGTACAAATAATTTTACACTAGAGTTGAACTAGCTCTATAAGCTAGTTCAAATAATTTTACACTAGAGTTGAACTAGCTCTATAGC